>OY728131.1:1726268120-1726893120 GCA_963277665.1 Viscum album | reverse complement strand
GGGAGGGAGAGGATATGCTGTATTTTTATTTCTTAAAGATTCTTTTGAGCTAAAAATGTGTTTACATATCTATTGTTTCTTTAGTGGAATAAATTTCATCATTTTATAATGTATTGGTGGAAAAAATATTTTTACAATTTTGGATGGGGGTTAAACAATATTTTATTACCAAATATGCCTCTCATTTTCCTCAAAAATTAGATTCTAAAGGGAAATTTCATATCTAAATTCAAGATTAAAAATGATACAAATGAAGATAATTGGGATGATATTTATTATTGATATTGATATTCCAAGTATAAAATTACCATGTAGATAAATAGATGTTTTAGGTGATTTATTTTTGAGATTTTTGAGGATAACCATTCTTGAGGAAAAAATGTTTTCATGTATTTACTTCATTATAGGGCCCAACCCACCTCATTATACCAGTGATGTTTTTACATTAAAAATATGAAAAACCTCAGATTATGAAAAAAATGAAAAATAAATCATTATTAGAACATTTTGGATTTTTTAGTAGAGATATTAGGATTAAAAAAAAGCCTGTGGAGTTCACACATGTTTTTGGAAATGAGAAACCTGCCAAAAAAATCCTTGAGTGAAGAAAGAAATATCTTTTCGGTAGAGGTAGGTATGAAATTAAAATGAGGATTAATTTGATATTGAATAAATTTTTATGAATTTTGGGGAGTTATAAAATTTATATCCATGTAGGAGGTATGAAATTTTGTTATATGTGGTAATTGACATGTTTTGTCATTTATACTTACTGAAGTTGTTTTTGACATTGGTATTGGGTGATTACCCATGAATGAAATGATTATCTATGGGGTAGTGAAGAAGATAACATTTTCACATATTTTATACTATAATTACATGTTTTAAATCATAAATTATTATTATTTTAGGGAAATTTTCTTATTTTTAGGTTTTACAAGTATTTTAAGCTTTATTTCAGAAATGCCTAATTTTGGATTTTAACAGTTTAAATTTTCTTTTGTAGGTTTTTACATAAGGTTTTATATATAAATTGAAATGGTTAAATTCCTTTCTCACATGATTAAATAAATATTGGGTTTAATTTAGTTCTACTATACACAAAGCTAAATCTGTCATTTGAAGTCCCAAATCTAGCCAACAAGATGGGCCTCAAAGACAGTGCAATGATCAAGATTTATTTAATAGTGAGCCCATATCTTCCGAACTACAGTTCCAAAGGAGTTCTAATTCAACATGGATTTGGAGAAGATGTTAACAAAAATTTTACATATAGTTTTCCTTGCCTGATTTATCCTCTCTCAAGGATATAAATATATAGGGATCTGGGTTTGGTGAATACGAATAGTCACATGGCTAGAGTAAATATCTCAATGTACAATAGACATAACTCTTTAATACTATAGTAAATAAAACATACGTTTTTATGGTTAATATGATAGAAAAAATGAAACAAATTTATAGGGGTCATTATTCCAAAACATTCCATATAATTTGTTTTACATGCATAACCATTCAGAGAAAATGTTTTGAGTGAAAATTATTCACCCCTTTCCCATTAAATATATACATCCCTTACCATTGAAAAGGATATCCATTTTATGGGTATAAGGTGAAGTTTTGTTACTCTAATAGTTCATCATATTTTCAATATTTATTATTTTTATATTCTTCTTCATTCTTATATTCAATAATTTTTATTTTTATGTGTTTTACCACTATTTTCCTTTCTAAACTCCACTAAAAAAGGATAACTAACTACAATTTTTGTTCAAGGGAGGGAATAATACTTCAGTTGAGTATTATTGTGATTAATTTTAGTTATATTTATAAAATTATATTAATTTTGGTGGTTGTTAAATTTATTTTGGTGAGAGGTCACCCTATTTTCTCCTCCATTGAATTCTTCTTCTTGTTTGTCAATTTCCTTACCTTTATTGATTGTGTTGTGCATACAATGAAGCATGGAATATATAATGATGGTCAATGAAGAGGTATCCTAGAAACAATTCAGCATAGGGTTTCACATTATGTATATGTATCGGTACGGGGAAATAAAAATCCAAATTATAATTCAAGGTGTAACAGGTCATGATCACCTTGTTGAGTATAATATTGAGAACCACTTTGAACAATGACTTCAATCACTATGACCTCATATGAAAAATATAATTGTTTTTTAATTCTAACTCATTTTATTTTGAATTGAATTTATATATTTATATATTATATTATATTACATTAATCTTTTCAAAACCTCTATTTTATTTTAGTATTTTTATATTAGTTAGATTATAATAGTGACAATTTAATTATAGTTCATCTAAGAAACCTCATCAAGAGATCAAACCTGGGTGATCACACTATCTGGAAATACACCATTGTGTTTGAGGAAATAAACTCAGTCTAAAAAATTCTCTCATAACGTGCACTATAAAAAATCACCTTGATAGCACAGAGGAAAAAGATCCCACACTGTCTAGTTATCCTATGAAACATTATCATAGCTATCTAAATAATATTCTATATTTGACCAAAATTTAAATAGAATGATATCACTAACTCCTCTAACTAAACATGTTTCCCATGACCCATAATATGGCTCATTGACTCTAATGAATCAAACATTGTAATTTTTATAGTGTCCTCCTCCATAAGTTTTCATCACCGCCCTACACCCTAGAAGATATTTTTCAACACATATTACTAAATATATTTGGAAAAAACCTAATAGGTATATCGACCAAGATCCACTACTATAAAATAAAAAAATTATGGACTTTTAACCCAAGACCTTTATTATTATTGTTTATTTTAGTACATTTTTAACATATTTCCCAATGGCTAAAAAGTTCAAAAATAAGAGTATACAAGTATAATACTTGATCATTTCATAGGTAATCACCATTTAAGTAGTATGACTCTACACATCATGTACAATAAACCTTAGGGTACTTGAAATATATCATTTGGGTTCCTAAAATCCTTGACTTAACCAGTATACATTGTTTATAAAAATTACTAAGGCCAGGTGATACTATTTTTCTAACATTACATGTATTTAACTATTTCATAACTCTTAAATCCATCATATCTGTCAACCATAAAATTTTATACCACATTATCCTAAATCTTCCCTCAAATATTTCCCTTCCTAGGATAGAAATGAAGAAATGGAGATATTGATACCTGAAACCCATCTCCAATAAGCTATAGGTTGGTGAAAAGAATTGAGGGTATATCATCAAACCCATGAGATTCATTACAATTATATTGATTTGGAATGTAAGAGATAAGATGAGAACAATCACTACCCAACTATAACTCATAATAAATAAATAATCAATTCCAATACATGATGTAATGAAATTAAACTGAAACTACTAGCGTAGATCCTTAGAAGTGACCACAAAGCTCCAACATCTCAAAAAACTCCTCAAACTCATAATATCAGGCTTTGTCACTAACTAAATCATTTTAATCTAAAAATAATTTATATATATGTAGGGTTAGTATCACATATACACTATGAAGGATCCTCCCTGAAAACTCTCATGAAAAATGTGAAAGAAGCATACTAAAGTGTAATGAGTAAATAAATGAAAAAAACTCATAACCAAAAAATTTATACTCTTTATTTCTCATCCTTACTATGAATCACTCAAAAATTAATTCAAAAGAATATAAACATAATATTTGGAACTTATATATATAGGAATGGGTACCAGGACTAATCCCCCATCAGTTTTCTCCTCTTACGCCGCATCATCAGATGCCATTATCACACATCCTTTTTATAATAATCATTTCATCGCTGATGTGATTCAAGATAAGAATCTATCAACATTAGTCCCCTATAGGGACAAATTTATAATGTTGGCATCTATACAAAGATCAATATCATCATCATCACCCTTCAAACCATACCAAACTATATTTCCAAAATCTATAATAGCTCACATATATGCATTATCCATCAAGCCATTATAGCCTATGAACATACACTCATGATAACATAGACCCACCATGACCAGATATATGTATGTGCTATAACCACAAGCTATAAAAAAAAACATGTTTGGAAAAATACCATCGTGCATACTCACATGTGATTCAACTTCTAGAGAGAGAGCATGGGAGAGAGGGTAGCTAGCCATTTACAACCTCGCTAACCGAGATATGGTGGAAAACACTCCAAAACTACTAGTAGTGTTTCCCTTCCGACATGAGTGTGGTGTGTATAAAATAAAAAAATATACTAGGTAGATATATATCACATGTACAATAACGGAAAATACCCAAACATAGACTCATCTATCACTATTGTCACATAGGACACCTAAATAACACTACTAGGGTCTGCATATAAAATTTGAAAATATGATTCATGTTCAATGTTAATTAATTAATTATCAATAAATAAATATTAATAAATATTATTTTTTCGAAGAAAAAATTTCAAATATTTCAATCAATGTTCTGATGGAACCATTAAATCTAGCTGGTATTCTAAACAATGTCGCAATTATTAGTTAGAATATAGAAATAACCCCATTATTTCATTAATTCATTACCATTTTTTAAAAATTTCAATACACTAGGAAAAAACCAAATATACCACTTATAAATATTCACTCATAGTTAATAACAACCAACCTCATCCCGTAGTTTGAATCTAGTTATATAAATATCAATCAACCATTGGACATCATGTTAACATAATTCTAGAAGTAAGCATTAATGAAAAATCCATACTCTAAACCCATATTGAATATCTCTGTAGAAACAACCTTTAAAATAATATTATATCTAATATACCATTCCAATATCATTACGATAACCAACACCCCATGTCTCTACCATCAACTAAACCAACACCTCACACCACTATCGCAGCCTTGAGTGTCCCCCCATTAGTCATAATATTTAATAACTACAAAACATTATCCTTAAATTATATCATGGATCTAATTCCATAGATCATAATACATATTAAATGTATTTTTAAACACATAATTTTAAAGGGAACTATTTACAAATCTAGAAAGGCATTCCGACATTTATCAAACAATGATGGGATCAATTAGATAAAAAGATATTATTTAAGGAATTTTTAAATTATCACTATCATCTTTAATTAAGGAATTATTAATAAATAAATTTTGTTAATACTAGCTATATAAATGCCCAATATAAATATTATTTATTTAATCTAGTATTTCACCTTATACTTGTCCTTTATATATAAATAATCTCAACTGTTGTTGAATATGATAATTTTATTATAATCAAAGATTTAATGAATTTATATTTTTATTTAATTTCTAATAATATCAACCATGCTTAAAAGTTATATGAAAAGATATGACCTTGTATAGTAATCATCAAGAAGAACAAAAAAACACATTCAATCACAAATTCATAGCCAAAAAAGTAATCTCTACATTAAATTATCATAACATTTGATAATTCCCATTTCAAATAGAATATGTTTATAATTATATGAATAATTATTGTCAAAAAAATGTCAATGAGTTTATCATATTAGTAAGTAACTATTCATTTTCAGTCTCATGAATAATATACAGAATAATTTCAATTATTCTTTAACATGTCATGATCTGAAAGAAATAAATTGTAACATCATACAATTTCCATATTTTTATACATACTTTAAACTATATGTGATAATTATGTTATTTCTTTAATAAAAACATAATATCCTAATCATGTAGTATTTTTTATTTCAATTATTAAATTCCTATAATTATACAATAATCCATAAATTATAGTAACATTTTACTTCTATATTATTACATAATATTGTCACTAAGTAAGTTATTATTCAATTTTTATCTCCTAAATAATCTTCAAATAATAAAATTAAACTTACTATGAAATACCAACTTCTCTCAGGAAGAACTATATAAACTTTACCATGTAATTATAACAAAATATCTTCCTTTTTTAATATCATCAAAATTATTTAACCTGTGAAAAAACTTATTTTTATTGAAATATATAAATTACATCATGCAATAATAATCATACTTCAATTATTCAATTTCTAGATAATCAAATCATAACACTATGTGGAACCCCATATATGATTTTTATGAAATAGAAAAAATATAAATTATATTATTATCATTATCACTTCATCCTTTTAGGATAATTTCTAAACTATCCAAATTAAAAAATTGAATGAAATAATGGAAATAATAATCCTCCATGCTTGTGATAAAATGCTAAATCCCAATCATATAATTTTTTTTCAGTTTTATTATAACAACCCTGATATTTATTTCATATGTAAACATGATCTATTACATAAAATTTCACTATGTAAAACTTATAGGATCAAGATATCTAGTGTCTTTAAGGTTTAGTAACATAAAATAAAAACAGAAAACTTAAAAATATAACAGAATCTATATTGAAAACTTCTATGAAATTACTATAACATTATTTCATACTTAACACTGCATGGGATAACCTAAGGGCATATGTAAAAAAGTGGTGATATATAAATATCAGTACATTAATAAACATGGAATAACCTAAGGATAATAATACATGTTGTAAAGGGAATATCAATGAGGCATAATGAAACATGAATAATAAGCTAGGATATTGAATGATAATCTAAATAGGGGAAATGTGTAAACAACATAAAATACTACATCATAAACATATTTAAATAATAAGACACCAAAAATTCATGGTGTAAAAAAGTCCAATAATGGAATCAGGTAAACCCTTGTCCCAACATGACATATCATGATATTAAACATTACCTAATTCATTGGAACGCTATCAGGGTCCACCCTTTATATCCATTTCAATCTATTTCTTATGTGTACTGCATAGATCATATAACAAGGATTAATTCAACATAATTTTATTCTACAATATAAAAATTTGAAATAAAAACATGTAATTCCCCAATAAATATGAGTATGTGGACCAAGATGAATACCCTTGATTGAGGAATGGGTATGGAATTCACAACACAATTATTTTGGAATGGTAAATCATGGGGATATTTTAGTAGCATAATGACATCATATAGAAATTCATAAAATGGATTAATGAGATAGAAGGGGATATTTTATCATTTAGAAATTAAATATACGGTATGAGGGAAATTTAAAGAAATTTTTGAACATAGGTAATTGGAAATAAAAGGCATTACATAAAAAATAATATTGAAGAAATAGGAGAAAGTAAAAGGACCCTTATACAATTTCAGCATGGTAACAAGTGTACATAAATGTAATTAAGAGTGTTAAATGAGAGTGAAATGAGATCTCATAATTTACAAAAAAAAAGTGGACACTATGTGGAATAAGTAAAAATGTATCGCAACATAATTCAATAGAAATTAAAACGGTATATCATAAATTAAGTGCTTAAATAAAAGAGGAGAGAGAGATTCACTTGCTAAATTTCATCTTAGTAACAGATTAGGTAAAGGTCCAAATGAGGGGTATAAATGATCTCTCATAAAAATAAAATCAATTTAAAAGTAAAATACTGATTATAAATTAATGTAAATATAAGAAATTGAAATTAATAGAACTAATCTTAAAGAAGGTTCTTGAATTAAAAGAAGAGGAGAGAAATCCGTTACATGGATATGTGAGTACAAAGGATTGGGTGAGGCTTATTGGGAACTTGGGAGCCCCTTGGGAAGACATTATGGAATTAGAGTTAAGAGTATGTATGATAATCAAGGAGTTTTATTGAAGATTAATGGGATATTGGGTGGGATTATATTGGAAAAGAAGGGGATTTATTTAATATTTTGGTTTTGGATACAACATAATAAAATATTCAAAACCAAAAACCAACCCATGGTTTCTAAAAATTTGGAGTGGTCTAAATTATTTTATAATTCCAAGAGCCTTAGATAATAAAATATTTCTCTGTCTTACGTGGAGGTGAGTCACACTATCAAAGAAATGAATTTAATGTCATAAAATATACTATAATAATTAAAGGATTCACTAAGGATTTATAAAAGAAATAAAATAAGCATAAAATTACATTATTTTAAAGGAAAACATATTTGTATGAGGATACATTTTATTGTATTTATTACATTGATATTGGTCCAATACGATGTCCTAAAACACACCACATACTTATACGGTATTTAATTCTTAGCAAAAAATTTGACTATCCCATAAAATTTTCGGAAATTATCCATTTGATAATTTCTACGTCTTGATTCGAAAATTGATATCTATTTCTTACAAATAATTTTCTATATATGTGAATTTTCAATTTTAAAATAAAAATAAAAATATATTTAATATTACGGGGTTTTGACAAATAATACTTTTTTTAAACTCAAATAAAAACTACATTTGAATTCGTAAAAATTATATGATCATTTATATTTAATAAAAGTAAATTTATAATAATATTTTATTAAAATATATTTTATTTTAATAATCCTTTAATTCTTCGAAATATATTTTTCAAATGAATTTGAATATAAAAAAATTAATATTTTTTATTTAAAATTCATTTAGAAAGTAACAATAATTGGAAGAAAATATATTCATTATTCTAGAAAAAATGATATACATTATCTTATTGCTAGTTTATTGATACATATTCCATTATTACACCAGAATATTCCTTATGAGTAAGGTGTTTTATGGTGGGGATTTCATAGGGATGTTCGGTGAATAGGGTTTGGGCCATGATCTCGATGAACTTGAACTTCTCCTGTAAATAGTTTTTCTTATGATTATGTTATTGGATATCAACTTGGGTTTAGTCTAGAGAAAAGACCAGAAATTCTATCCCCCTTTGAAGCTTTGATATATGGGCTTTATAATGTATAATCCTATTGGTTTAGGCCATCATATCCTTTGTACATGCGAAAAGGATTTGTTAAAACCCTATATTTAGACTAGGCATGTGATCACTATTCAAAGACTATATTATCAATGGTAAAGATACTTAATGATCATTTAAAATAAAAATGGATATAATAAAACAATTTCATGTGTTTTATATAACCATAAGTAAATTTATTAATTAATTCAAAATTATTCATAGTAGTTCAGGTCATTACAATTATTAAATATATATTTATTTCCAAATGTGATTTCCATATTTTTAAATAATCATAATTATACAGAACATGTAATATTATTTCTAATCCATTTCATAATAAAAATAGTAACATGTTAATCACAATCATTATGAAATGAACATCTATTTCATTCATAACACATCATTTCTAATTTACTAAATAAAATTACCTTCTATTTAAATTATTAAAATAAAAATCACAATTCATTAACAATAAATAACTACACCCATTTCATCCTCCTCTTACATTATAAAGAATATCCTATAATCCTTATTCATATGATTATTTTCTAGATGATTAATTTGTTTTTATTAATCACACTAATCTATAAATAGAATAAAAAATATTGATTTATTTTCATTCACATATAAAATAATAGATATTTATTAGATCCCCTATATATTGGATGCCTCACATGTTGTGGAATCAAAATATAGGAGAGGTGGAGAGGGAGAAATTTTATTATGTCTAGAAAATAGGATAATCATATTTAGATTTAACAGAAAGAATACAAATATTGATCAAGGTAATTTGGAAAACCCAAACTCAAAATAAATTTATAAATGCATTATTGAGGGATATCTTGAATTTTTAAATATATAAATAAACTATAGAAAGAGAAATTTAATTGAAAATAATTTTATATTAAAACCATTTCTATTAAATTATTCATTAACTCAAATAATAATTAAGATCCATATAAAATTGATTAAAACATTTGATATAATTTTAAAATAGTCAAGGGAATTTAAATCATGATTTATCTTAATTAAAACCATTAAAATTGTTAAAATAAATTTGTGATATAAGACTCGGTGGAAGGAAGATTTTTTTTATTTAAGAGGATACCCATAGGTATGTAGTATGCATTATGTAATGGAAAAATGGTTTTACACACACATGATTTGATACAATTAGGTAGGCTTCAAAAATAATATAGTATCCTTATTCAAGATATAGAATGATGTGGTTACCCATTTGTGAAATTTTGGTTAACCATATGTGAAATTATTTATCCATGGATTAATTTTACACAAGGTAAGAAAACCAAAATTACACTTTCATGTGGTGGATAATCCCCTTAAACAGATAGTAATAAAATAATATTAACTTTATGTGAGTATAAGGATCCTCATATTACCCTTTCACTACTCTTATAAATCTTTAACAACCTTTACATAACTTATAGAAAATAGCTCAACCTTTACACTAATTATGGAAAAATTATATCACCCTAACACAACATTTCCAAACATAGGAAAACCCTTACACTAGGTTAAAATGTCATTCTTACCCAATTATAGATATGGTAAAATTTCTCACAATTTTGAAATTCTAAAATCATGTGTAAGGGTAATTATTTTCTTTAAAATATAATTATTTTATTTAAAAACTTATAATAATCAAATAAATGATTTATTATTAATTATAATAATTTTAAGACACCTCCAAAATTAATCGATTCACATATCAAATTCCCAAATATGATTCTAATACACTATAATTACATTTAAAACATCCAAATTAAATTCCAAATATACTTTTAAAACATTGAAATTTCTTCCATAATTTGTAAAACCATTTTAACAACTATATATAATTTAAAAAATAATATTAAAAAAATTCAAGATTGTATGAAACCACTCTTAAACCACTAGAAACCTTATAATGAAAATATAAGGGAATAATAAAATTAATACTGTTACATACCTACATAGTATTTTTATATGGTCACCAATATTTTTATATCTTTTTCTATTATCATATTCACAAGATCATTGGAGGATATGGTAATATAGATCAATGTATAATTGGTGTATTGTTTATATGATATATTTAATACCCATGATGTTATTTCAAGATATTTATTTCATTAATTATTTTATTTACCATTTCTTATAGGATTTGGATTCAAAATTTAGAGTTTTTTGAGAACATAGGTTGGACAATTATCGTAGTCATGCAAGATCACCATGTTTCATACCCACTTAACCAGCACCTACAAAGGGTTATGATTATATTAAACCTATCTATGAAAGGTAACCATGTGTAATTCCCACTTAACCATTATATACATATTATTATGAGAATAATTCACCTAACCATGTTCTTTCACCATGAATACCTATAAATTTTTAATATTCTAGGTTTTGGGGGTTTTATTTTAAAAAGGGGAGAAAATAAATTTCCTCCCAATCATTGTAGGATGTTTGACAATAACCCTTCATTGAGTTACTGTCCCTATACACCTTGATTTGGCTTTTATTTCTTCATGATAATTCAAGATTTTCTTATTTGATTGTCTCTATTACTCTCACCATTTCACCAACTTCCTTCCATTTTTCATTTATTCTTCCCTCAGTCATAATGGACTAGGGTTCCAAAATGCATGGTATGTATGTGAATTTTTTTATATAAGGGTTATATATTTGTTTTTTGGGATTTAATATTAATTATTTTAATGGGGAATAATAATTTCTAGCATATACAGTCATTTTTAATGTGTTTCCCTATTCCAATTCCTTTAAAATTTAAACCATGGTTTCTTGAGTGATTTAATGTATATCAAATTTTTATTAAGTTTCTAAGAGTTATTTATTATAATATATACTAATTATACCCTATACTTATACATGGCATGAAATTAGGGGGACAATAAAAGCTTAATTTCTCATGAAGGATTCAGTTTAATTTATTGTATACGATTTGTTTGATGAAATTTCCAACCTAGATTTTGTAGATTAAAATAGAATAGATTTCATAAAATGTCATATATAGATATTATGAGTTTATTAATGTTATTTGTATTTATAATTACCATAATTTAAGTGATTTATAGATATATATCTATTTTCATGGAAATGGAACATTGAAACATTGAAAATGTCTTGGGTGAGACCTTTGGGTCCATGGGAGTGATCCAATGATAGTGTTTGTATATGTTTATGCGACTATTACTGGTTCATTACACTAACATGATAATAAACTTATGATACATATTACAACCCCACAAATAGTTCACTATGTTGACATGGAACTCTCTTATGAACTTATTTCCCCTTTAACTCATTTTCTACATAAACATGGTGCTCTCATAGGAACCTATTCTAGATTCATTATTGTGATTTGTAAAACTTATAAATCTAAAATCCTTCGTCTCTTGGTGACTACCCATGGTGTTTTTTCTTATGATACTTGTTTTTAAGTAGTTTTCACTTATTTTAATATAATTTCATTACATATTTTTGTTTATGATGCTAAAGACTTTATATGGTAAACTTGTTACTTGTTTTCCTTAAAACCATAATTTGGTGATTTTACACTTTTTTTAAATTATTGTGAATATGATTATGTTTTAAATGTTTTAAATAGGATTATTTGTCAAATCCTACATGATTTTTTATGCTCACACCCTACATACATCCTATTGGTGTCTACAAATCTTTTTTTCATTGATACATGTAATGTTTATGTACCTCATAAAGGGAGTGATTTATCATGTTTTCTTAGATTGATTTTCTTATTTTGTGATAAGAAGGGTGATAAACCTCATCTCACTTTATGATGAGAAGTTGAAACTATGTTTAATTTTGTTTTGGTTTTGCAATACACTCATACTTGTATATCACCCATCACCTTACCATCACATTTTCACTCCTTACATTTGGGATTATTTATGCTTATGTATGAACTTTCTGTCATGAATTGTCCCAATAAGGCCCATGCCGAAGCTTCCCAAGCTCACGTTCAATAGGTCAGGGGCTGGTGACTTGCACCGAGAAGGCATATCTCTGAAATGGGAGGACTTAACCTAAAATACCTATACAAACACACATATCTAAGCCGATAAAATGATGAAATGTAAAAAAATAATAAAATATGAATGAAAACATCTAAATCCCATAAATAGAGTACAAAAAACAAGTAAGTGGAAAGTAAATATGGGAACTGAGTCAAGATAACCCTTGTAACACAGCCCAATCTATTTGGATCACTGAGCACAACCTATTTATGGAACCTCAAAGACTCCATCAAAAGGTAGATCATTTACACAGTACATGACATATGTGGGGAAAGCTCATGAAGGGGTGAGTATAAAAATTCTAATTATAACACCATGAAAACACTAAACATACAAAACAAGAATAACATTTAGATTTACATAGGTGTATGTATAAAACAAATAAAACAAGAATATTTAAAAATACTGAACAAAGACACACAGTCTCATGGTACCAACACAACTATAATCCCATTCTAGGATTCTACCCAAATGATACACATTAAACTCTTCTTGGGGAACAATATCCATGAGTCAGATAACAAAAATGAAGTGATTTTGAGATATATATCCCTCAGATCCCTCCATATTAAGTATACACTATATTTCAAAATATAATGATACCCATATGGGGAACACACCCAAGTACATGGGGTGTACCAAAAAATTAATCTGGAACAACCTACTAAGAAGAGGATCAACACCCACATAGTGTTGGTCATGAAGATAATAAGAACACTACACAGGGGGGATCGATGATATAAGATCTCAATCCAAGCCTCACATAAGGATTCAAACAAATCTATCCAAGAATTCCTAATGAAGGGATCACTTTCCTATATGAGTACATGATTCCATGCCAACCCTCACAAAATTGATTTAGGGAACACACTCCATTGAAACTTCTCCAGGGTGGAGACAACATGGGATCCAAGCCAACTCTAAAGGATTAAAAAGAATGTGATATTAGTACATGGTGTGTCACTTCAATAGTGGGTCTTGTTCATGTAAACTACCCTTGCCTGTGTCCCTGTAAAATTAGATAGTGTACCCACAGAAGTTTACTTCTATCCATGTCCAAGTACATGGATCATCCAACGTACACCATGACTGGACATGTTTGTGTCAACGTACATGACATATGTGTGACCATGTCCTCCTTGTCATTTCCATGTACCCTCCAAGGAACATGTTGAGCCAACCAGAAAAATCTCACATGCTGTGTCAATGGGCCACATGTGATGGGATACTTATCTTTATTTGAAAACCCTAGACACTTTTTTGAGGGACCCATATAGTGTATAGCTACATAGTATACACCGTGGGTTTGGAAATTTTCTAGAAATTTATTTTTTGTCTTCTCTCACAGCTCCAAAAAATGTTTCGGTCATCCAACATGCAGGAAAACATGAATCGATTGTCACCTGACCTTTTCGTCATCGAACACCAGGATTCAGACCTTGAATCCATTTGATAAAATTACCTCACACACAAACCCATCACCATGCATCGATGAACATGAATCAGATGTCCCAAATCTATCTGATCAGATTCTTCTTCCATCATCACAAAATCAACACATCATACAGGAAATAGATCTATGATATCAAATCACTACACCATGAAAAGAGTGAACATTTTTTTATTATTCGATATTTATCGAACCATGATCCAATAGATTTGACTGTGATGAATGAAGAAATGGGGAAGGAAAGAATAATAAAAAATATTAGGAATAAACCTTGTTCAAGGTTCGCTATGGCCTAAATTCAATTCCATTAGAATGATGAATGAAGTGATTATTCACAAAAAAATCCCCCCAATCTTGTATAACTCTAATCTTGACCCGCAATACACTTGATCTTAGAAAAATTAATTAGTTTATTGATTCGTTTTTTGTCATAGGAATCATAAAACAAAGATAAATTCATGAAAAAGAACATTATACCCAGATTTAGATCAATTAATATTGATGAATAATGTTTTCTGTAGTCATTTGAAAGATCCTATAATTTAATTTTACACTAATCGTGGGACCCCAAACCGATTGTCTTCCTTAAATATAGTTCCTCCAACACTCTATAATGGCTCTCATCGATCTATAATTTCATGTGGATAAATTTGAAAATTTACCTTGATAGTGTATTTAATTAACAATATTAGGTTACTAAATCGTTACAAATTAAATAAATTAATTTTATTAAAATATTTGTTATCCATGCACGTGATGAATTGTCACCAAACAACCAACTCCGACAAATGTTATGTCTCACCCAAGGTAAAAACCATATTTTATACTCAATTGTAAAATCATATTTCTGATCGGGGACTCTTTTTATGAGTGATTCTACATTTTTAGGAAAACAGTACACACATTCTATTTAATATATTTAATATATTTCAAATATTTAATATGCAAACACTGGGGCCTTGAATCACACACTGTTTCATTTCCTGGTCTTGAAAATAATTAATTCAATATTCAAAAAATTATACATGGATAATTAGAGTCATTACATTCTTTATATCTTAGGGATTTACATCCCTAAATTCCAAAAAAGGCACTATAAAAAATATGTTAGTACTGATCGTGCATCTGAGCCTCCCATTCCTAGGTGCTATCTTGAAGATTCCCATGCTACTAATGGACACACACTAAATAAATTTCTAACCCATAAGGGATCCTCAACTACCAATCATTGATCTCTACTGAGTACACATCAAAGGTAGCTCCATCCTCGATGTCCATCTCCCACTAGTTGAAAATGTGAGATAAATTGTACATGTACCTCCTCAGCTACGAAACTTGGAAGACAACATGTACCAGATATGAATATGAAAGTTGATATAAATGATATGTCCCCTCACCAACACGATATCTTTAAAGGGATAATGTATCTTATATATTGCTTACCACATCATCCAAATATCTACAATTTAGGTCATTGTGAAACCCATTGGAACACAATGTCTCCCCCTATAACTCAAAAGGCCACCATTTTCGATCATTATAAGACTTTTATTCCTCTGTGTATTCCTCATTCAATCCTGGATTATCTAAACCTTCTGAATAGTGTCTCACACAAACTAGGGGTCCATAAGATCTGAGTTTAATCGGTCGGTCCATCAATGTGGTGACCTACATGGTATCCCATTAAATGCCTCGAGTAGTGCCATAAAAATTGTTAAATAGTTTCTATTTTTGTACGTAAACTCCACCAAAGGTAGGTATTCCTACCTTCTATGACCAAAGTCCAACATTCAAGATCATATCATTTCCTCCAAAAAACTGAATGATCCACTCAGTCAGTCCATCAGTCTAGGGGTTAAAATCCAAACTCAAACATAGTTGAGTCCCAAAATCCTCCTGTAACCTCTCCCATGACTATGATCCAAAGCTAAAAAATCATATATGGAAATCCATGGAGTTGGACTATCTTTTATACATAGTGGAATCCCAATCTCTCTACTGAACCCTAGTCTCAAATATCAAGAAATTGGGTTAACGTGGAAAGTTGGTCCATGATCACCTAGATGGCATCATGTCCCCTAGATGTATGTGGTAACCTCATCACAAATTCCAGGGATATCCTATCCCACTTCTACTTGGACCCCTCAAGGGTTTGACCTAATAACACTAGAAATTAGTGCTCGAACTTTTCTTTAAGGCATGTAAGGCATCGATATAAAAACTATTGAACTCGCTTCTTGATCCCTAGCCACCAAAACTGATGTTGATGGAATTGGTACGACATTGTCTAACATGGAAGAACCACAAAATGAGGTGTATGAAACTCTCTAAGATAATCATACCAGAATATCACTGGTACCATCACGTGTCCTATGAAAATAATGACATGATCCCCAATTTCATAAAATTTATCAAGAGAATGTCCAGTGGATATCTTAGAATAGAGGGTCTCATAGTCAATGACCCCAAGACGTGTCTCCTATACTCACTATAAAATTAGAGGGGTGAAAACCATCATTTAGAGGTAGGATGATCCATCTATATCACCATACGATAATAATAATAAGACCAACTTCTCTGATGCATCACTAATAACTATGAATAAGATCTCCTGTTGAGAGAATATGATATAGCATTACCCTTCCCAAGAGTATAATAACTATCAATGTCATAATCTTGTAGGAAATATATCCATAACCTCTATATCAATTTTCGATCCTTATGAGTGAATATATACTTGAGACTCTTTTGGTGAGGATAGATGATAAGATTCTCTCCCATTAGTTGGTGTCACCACATCATTAGTATGAAGACCATCACTAATAATTCGAGTTCTATTGTTACATAGTTATACTTATGAGGTCCTCATTGATTTGTACAATCAGAAATATCTTCCCACCTATCCATCAGAACACAACCAAGCCTGTTTTCTATGGAATCATAGAATACTACATAGTCAACACCCTCCTATGGAAATCTCAAGATGGGAACACTCATCAATCTCCATCTCAACTGCTGGATAGAGAACTGGCACATCTTCATCCAAATGAAGGACTTCACCTTTTTGATTAAAAGATTTCATATGGGTTTATATATTACATAAATTAGGTATGAATCTATGGTAATATCTTTCCAATACAAGAAATCTCTATACCTCTACCATTCTCTTGGGTGGCTCCAAAACCAACATTACCTCACCCTTCATCGATTCAACTGCCACCCTTTCTACTAAGATAACATATCCCAGAATGTTGTCCTCCTGAATCTAAACATGTAACTTCATGAGATTCTTGTAAATGTGGTTCTATCAAATTACATCTAGAATAATCCTCAATTTTCCCACATTATCCCCCTCATACATTGATTAAATAGGAATATCATTAATTAAGACTACCAAAATTTGGTCTAGGAAAGGCTAGTAGTTCTGATTCATGAGTTCAGTGAACATTTTTGGGGTGTTATTTATTCCAAGTTAATCAACATGTACTCATAGTTACCATAGAAATATTTGAATTTTGTCTTCGGTATATCATTTTCCCATACCCAAAACTGGCGATAGCCTAATCTAAGGTCATTCTTCAAGATCCAATGCACCCCTCTCAACTAATCAAAGAGGTAATTTATCCTTGGTAGTGGATAATTTTTATTTATGGTCACTTTTTTTAGGAGATGGTAATCCACACATAACATCAATTTCATATCTACCTTATTAGAGAACAAAAACGGGGTAGCCTAGGGTGAAACACTAGTTCTAATAAATACCTTCTTATGCAAGTCCTACAACCACACCACCAGATTATGAAGCACTATAAGAGACATTAAATAATACAGGGTAGATATCAGAGGGGAAATTAGGGTATTTATTAATGAATAATTCTATCCCTCAGTGGGGAGGTATGTCTAGAACATCCTTCAGAAGTACATTCTCATACCCCACCACCACTATAGGAAACTGGAAATACATAACTTTCACTCCACCAAGGGTTATTCAATTCAATTGGTGAGTAATAATCTCTAAACTCCTATGAAAGAGTCAAAACTATGATTCATAAGATTCCCTTTTCACCCATAATAGAAAACCTAATCCCATCACTGCAGATACATTTTATCCTCTACCTCAAACAATAGATCTTGTCATGAACTATATATATCCAGTACAGACCTAAAATGATGTCATAAGGCCTCATTAATACTACAAATAGATCTCAATAAAGGATAAAACCTCCAAGAATCATGTCACACTATTATCATAAGCATGTGATCCCCGATTCATATCATGTAGGAGTATCCAATCACAATGGTAAACCCAATGGATCAACAAAAATCTCTATGTATCAAACCAGATATGTGGAAATAAAGGAATGACTATCACCTATATCTATTAGTCTTATAGATATGTTTTAAAAGAAACAAATCATTCCTTTTATTATCCCTCGAGCCTTTAGGTTGTATGAATAGACCACCTGCTGCTTCCACCACCCCTACCCTCCAGCACATTGAGCCCAGCATGGAAAAAATGGGGGTAGTGGCAGTAATAAATAAGAAGTCTCTACCACAACTATGTACTCTTATAGATCATCTAAAAAATCCTCAATGATGTGGAACTTTGTGGTCATACCACTACCTATTCATTGTTGGTTTATACACTGTCTCCCTATCATTCATATGGCAGGATGGAAAGTATTATGTAAGATTTACCATGAAATTAAAAGTGAAAAACCACCTCCCCATGGGTGGTCTAGACCCTTACTATTACTCTTGAATTGTAGACCCTTTTTCCTGGGAACTTCTCCTGAAATAACTCACATTCTCCTCCAATGATATTGACATCATCTCCCTTCCACTGAAGTATCTAATCCTAATTTCCCATGGAAGGAAATTTCTATTTTCATTTTTTCATCTAGGAAATATTAAACTCCCAATGCTCGCTAAATCATCCCAAAATTGGTGGGAATGAAAATTTTATAATGATGGCTCATATGTCTCTTTGTATTCCTCTATCTAATGTAAAATCCAAGAAGAACTAATTCAAAACCATATCCACCTAGTACCTTGAGTGGTCGGTGAACTTTGATGAATACTCAAGCACTCTCATACTATCCTACTGGAGTTTCATAAGCTCATTCATGCGTAAATCCCTCAACATAAGTGAAGATAACTCCTCTGTGAAATGGTTCTTGAACTCTAACCGTGATAGAGTAACCACATCATAAAATTGGGTTAATAAACTCCACTATATCACTATATATCCATAGATAAGGACCACTAATAGAACCAACATATTATCTTCCGGTGCCCTTAGAAGAGGGAAAAATTTCATCACTACCACAAGATAGTTCTCATCTGCCTTTGGGTTGGGCATTCCTTAGATCATGAGGGGTCGTTTCCACTAAAACTCATGAAGGGCACTCATAATGCATAAATCATCCATTGGAACTATGGGTACCATCTGATTCTCTATAGGTGGTGGTATAACTAATGCACCAACTAGAGGTAATACCAATAGAACAAGTCCCTGTATCGATGCCTCATTAGTGAGGAGATCATCTTCATGATATTGATTTTGAATCCTTGGTAACAAACATCACTAAGGCATCCTAAAGTAGACACGATATATGACATTCAAGGAGTTTATCTATAGATATGACTCAACAAGGACATAAAAACCCCAAAAACTTCCTATACGATGAATACACCATTTTTTTCTTGGAAACTTGCATCCTTAGGCACTGAATCAAAAGGAATGTGATCAAAGTCATAATGTATGGATATATCAGTTTTTTCAAAATATTGGCATCCTTGGTCTAAAATATAAACTCAAAATACATAACAGTATTTCCTAAAAAATAATCTCATAAACTCTAGTCCTAAGGTATAACCAAGTCCTCTAATACCACTATGTCATGACCAATTCTAATGGGGCCTATGCCATGAATACCTAAGATCTCCTCTAATAAGAAAATTGATGAGACTATCTCTGAGTAGGAATATCACTAACATGGTAGGAATTAGCTGAATATAGAAGTACACACACATACATCTACAAGACCATGAAATGCTGAAATGTAAAACAACTAGTAAACCATGCATGCATAAATCTAAATCCCACAACTTCAGTTTGATAACAAGTTAGTGGAATGTAAATATGGGTAATACTATCAAGATAATCTCAAGAAACCTCATTGGTTTATCTAACTCACTAAGAACCACCTGGTCCCGATTTCTCGAGGACTCTATCAAAATTTTGAACATTTGCTTAAGACACAAAATGTTCCAGAAAATCCAATGCAGGGGTGAGTATAACAATACCCAATAGGACAAACCTAATCCCTAATCATATACAATAAGAATAATAGTCATCTCCACATGTCTACAACACATATAGATAGAGTTTCCAGATATACTTAACAAAGATACACAATCTCATGGTAATGTCACAACCATCATTCCATTCTAAATTCCTTCCCGAAAGATAAAAACAAACTCATCTAGGAGAACACACTCCACTATTCATATATCATGGATAAAATCTATCCAAGATTTTTAGCTCATAGAGTCCCACCATAGTAAGTATGCATTGGATTTCGAAATGGAATGATACAAAGACTAGGATCACAACCAAGGCTATGAGGTATACCAACAAATTATTCTAGAATAACCTACTAAGTAGAGGATCAATTTCCATATAGTTGTGGTGAGGATGATACCATGAACTATACTTAGGGAAAGAAGATGATAGAGGATCTCACCCTGATCCTTACAGAAGGATTCAATCAACCATATTGAAGAAGTTTCTCTAAATGGATCACTATTCTATATGTAGGATGTGATTCCAAAATAACCTTTAGGGAATGGATATAGGGAACACACACTAGTGAAACATGTTTAATACAAAGAGGAAAAGGGCTTCAAGACAACTCCAAAGTACTACAAGATATTTATTAGTACCACATGACATGTCCCTTCAACACTGGGTCCGTTCCTTGTAAATGGATTGTGCCTAGGTTTTTATAAAAGTACAAACCATGCTCATTCCTAGGAACTTCTACCAGTGTCTAGGTACACAAAAATGCATGTGTACTCCTAGAATATCTGTGTCCACGTTGGAGTACACAATGTGTGAATCACTGTGTACTCATATCTATGTTTGTGTACCATCTAACGTACATGTAGATACAACTAGAACGGGGTCACATTCCATGTGACAGGGTTATACACTTTGTGATACTTAACTTCATCCAGAAACCCTAATCATCACCAAGAGGGTCCCAAATTGTGTGTAGCTCCATAGTAAACGTCGTGTGTTACATAATTTCCCAAAAACCCATTTTAGGTTTATGTATTTTCTCCCACACCATTAGCCATCGATAAGACCACACACATTGATGGAAAATGTGAAGCTTTGGTTTTTCGGCCATGCGATCATCGAACCCAGGGATTTGGTTCCTGAATCCAGTCCGAAATAAAAACACACATCAAACCATTTAATTTAATTTCTTTAAATTCATATTTATATTTAATATTATAAATATTTTTATCATGGTATGAAAAGAGAATATGTTTTTTTATTTAAAAAATGATGTTTTTTTAAATATATTGTTTTTCATGTATTATATATATTTTTTAAAAGTAAATATTCTAGATTTTAAGATATTAATTTGATAAAACATATATAATTTTTCTTGAAAAAATGTCAAAATTATATTGAAATTTTTATTTTTTATTTTTTAGAACAATTTGATTTTTTAGTGGAAAGTAAAAAAATACACTTTTTTCAAATACCATATATTTCATGATGTTATTATGAAATAAATATATATTTAATTTTTTTTGAACTTATAGTAAATATATTACATGGTAATACACTCATGATTTCAAATATTTATATTTATATTATTCAATTAATATAAATTATTTATGGTGACAAGATAAATATGATAACATTTATTTGCGCTCAGATAATGTATATGAAACATTAGAAACATTAAATTAACGTAATTAAGATATTAACTAGCGAGATATAAGCCTTTTATCAACCATAATTGATAAAAATTATGATTAATCACTTATTTTTAATATATTATTTAATTTTTCAATTAAATAAAAGGACAATTATCCACATTCTCACCAATTGTTTGTGCAAGTAGAAGAAAAACTCAATAAATTGTATTAGAAATATTAAAAATGGTAATATTAGTATAAATTATGGTTTTTATTATTTTTGGGAATAAAAATGATGATTAATAAATTATGTAAATTTATACATTCTAATTCCATATTATTTAGGTATTTTTAAATTTAAATTATGTGAATAACCCTGAAAATGAATTTAAACGAAATTTACTGATTAAACTGATTTCTAAATCATTAAAAAATTTAACAATATCATGAGTAAAATCGTATTTTGTAATGGTAATTAATTTAATCTATAGTTAATCTATCGTTAATTTTTCATTTTAAAAATTGATTCTTGACCCTTAAAATATTAATATTTATGAAAAAATCATTGATTGTTTCATATAATAGGTGACTCAATCTTCCATTTTTAAAATACATATATTTTTTTTCTCTCTATCAATAATATACCCAAATATCCCAAAATATCCCTTCCCAATTCACTAATACTCTATCCTTTTCAAATATCCTTTATCTAAATTATTTAGACTCAATTTTAAAGTGGAAACTCAAAGAGAATGGTAACGATTTTCAAAGAACATTTCTCTTTTATTGATTGTGATTCATTATCTTAAATCTATTTTAAAGAATATATTATTTTTCTACTATGATTCCATAATCATGGTATTTTAATTAGTTTGACTCATAAATTATGAGAGAGAATCCATCACCTCTCATCAAACTCTTTTCATATGTTGTTACCATGATAAAAAAATATTTTTTTAAAAATGATATTTTTCATTTAAATTAACCTATTAGTATTTTCAATAACATGACTATTCTTTAAAAATATCACTAAAAATTGAAATTATTTATACTATATTGTTTTTAGAAAACATAAATATTTATTGTGATTTCCCTTCAGGCAAACGCTTTTCAAAAGCATTGCTCACCGTGGTGGTTTTAAGCTACTTAAGTGAACATGATGTTTTCATAAAATTAAGTATTCCATGGATATTCATAAAAATTTATTTCATGATTTAATATGACATTAATATTCAATTAATTTCATAATTATTACTTTATAATTGTAAAATATTTTTTATAATAACGAAATTAATCTTAAGCAATCATAATCATTTTTAAAAATATAATATATATTTATCATGAAGAATTTTATTAAATGTAACTATTTGATAACCAATTGAACTCCTTTAAATATAGAATGATATATAAAAAAACATTATACCTACATATATTATGGACCCACTTTACAGTAAACATTTAACATTAAACTAATAAGACAATAGTATTGGAGATTATAAATTGATGAACTTAAAAACAACTAACGTGAAAAATTCCAATTTAGAAATAGATGTAAATATAATGACAAGTGAACTAAATGGTATAATAATAGTGAAATGAATATGAAAGTTATTGTAAAAATTTTAAATATTTAACATAATTTTATTATTTTGGAGGATGGGGATGTTTGAGGTGTGTTGGGCCTTCATGTGAGGGGACTTATAACACAATTTATGGTCATTGAGTTTTATTATTTCTTAATTGACTATGTTATTATAAGAGTATGTGAGTTATAATGATTTATTTTTTTAAGTTCCATCTATACTTGTTTTACTTTGTTTTACATTTCTTTCACATAAAATTTTCCTTGAAATATTCCCACACCACACTTTATGATATTTGTATGTATTTATTTACTAATATCACATTGAAATGAACATTTTTTATTCTTAAAAATTAGTCGATGGAAAATTGTTTGATATTTATATCTAAAACCACATTTATTTTTTCCCCTATTTTTATTTCTAAATTATACACGTTATCTTATAATTTTATGTCCCTTTTTTAAAAATTCAATTGAAAGGTTTCATGTGAGTGGAAGCTAACCCTATCTCTTCTTCCATTCGTGAGTCTTTTACCTCTATTTTAATTTTTTTATTATTTTTTTAATGTTGTTATATATACTTAAATTATTTCTTCCATTCAATTTTTATAATATTTTAAGTTCATTAAATAGGATTGAAATGAATATTTATTAATTTTTTCCACATAAAAATAATTTCCCACAATTATAAATATTTTTATTAATGAAGTTCCCTTTCAATGTTTTTTATGGTTTTAGAAAAGTAAAAATTCTTCTCCATGTTTTAAAAAATATTTAATTTAATTAAACTTTTATAAAAAATGTAATGTATGATATTTAACGAAATATTCAAAAGCTTATATAAAGTTATTTTTTATTAATTTCAACATCCTTTAATGTTTCTTGAGCTTCCCAAGGGATGATATAATGAATCTCTAGTAAAACGACATGGGCCATCAATATGAAGGATGACTTAATTAGCCATACCCTATTAATAATTCATTAAATGAAATTAAAAAAACCCCATCCAATAATTCATAGTATCCCTCCCCTATAATACACAAATTCACAAAAATCCATGTCCTGATTCTATTTCATTGGTGAAAAACATATATCAAAACCCTCCATATATAGAGAGAAGTAAAAGACAAAATCAACATGAAGAAAAGGAAACCAAAAATTAAAGAGACATTCATAAATCAATAAAAACTCTCAAGAGTATCCAGGAAATGAATGGAGAACCTAAAATTGATATAATATAGGTGTTATCACAAAATCACTCAGTAGGACACTACAACCCACCACATATATGTAAAAATATATGTAAAATAATTTATAATGTTTTACATTAGACATAAGTTATGAAATAACTTATCAAATGATTTATAAAATAAATCTAATAAATTTTACATATACAAAATTGCAAACAATTATAATTTTATTTAACAAAAAAATGGTGATTGGCTATTTCAAGTCATGTTTTAAATACTAAGATTTTAAAAATATTAAAAAATGGGTCACAATAAAAAAAACATTTTAATAGTCTTTAAAAAAACAATAATAATTTTTTATCATTAATAAAAATAGGGAAATACTCTTTCATAAAAATGATTATGAAATAACAACCATTTTCCCTTTTAAATAAAACATTAAAAAATTTAAAAGAATAAAACATTGAAAGAAAACATGCACACACATAGATAATAGTTTATAATCACACACAAAGGAAAAAAATAATAAAGGATTAAAATATAGAAAATAATCAAATAATGATGTCAATAATAAATAAAACAATGGGAAATAAAATGGGTCATATAATGAAACACTATAATGCATCATAAGAAGGACCTAGTTTCATGTACATTGTCCCTATGCCCCTGTAATAGAAGACGTAAACTAGATACAAGGATATTAGGATGACACTAATGATCATATTCACATCTCTAGTAGTCCCATCAAATTATACCTATATAAACATCCTAGAGAGGATACATAAACCAAAATCCACAATTCTTCCTACTACCCCTATTGGTATATCTATCTCTTTGTATCTGGGAAGATACTCCACAGTCAGTGGAACATGCTTTAATATTGGGATTTTACCCATACATGGAACTTGCTATATTCATAAGAACCAAAAGAAAAGTCAAATTAGGAGGTGGGAAACAAGGAATAACATGAATCAAATATGAATAATTTAAAACAACTCACACCTAACCTACAAAACCAATACAAGAATCATCCCCAATCACATGTAATTATATAATAATCACCCTATTAATATTAATACAAGTGTCCCACATAGGTTCACTATCCACAAGGGAAATATAAATATATGGGGATTGAGTAGGGGATCCACAATTATAAAACCATTTTATATAAATTTTTAACTAGGAAAATAAAACACACCACCTGGGATACATAGCTGCACACCCATTTCTTAAAGTCATTTGAAATCACATTTCAAATACTGCATAAAAAAACATTTCAAAAAATGAGAAATTTCCATAAGAACATATCCAACGGAAAAAATCATTTAAAAAAAGGATAACCTCTTTATAAAAGTGTTACCGTGTTCCATACAACCTTCCATAAAAATTAAACCTTGACCTAAATGTGTCTAAGTGACTTAAAATCATCACCTTTATCAAAAACAACCTTGAAACGGTTAAATAAATTAATGAAATACAAAACATTGTGAGATACAAAGATATTAAAACAAAATTAAAAAATTCAATATGGTTAACTATATTAATTTTAAAAATGATCGTTTTAAAACATCACACAACTATTTTTAATATGTAACTAGTATAAAAAATTCATTCAAACATTTATTCTGCTTTAAAAAATCCAAATGGGAACTAGCACAAAACATGAAATTTTTATGAATCCCATGAAAATTGTTAATTTTTTTTGAATATATTATAAAACCAATAATTCTATACCAAAAAATAAAAAAAAAATATATAAATTAAAAAACACTTAATTATATTTAAAGGTGATACACAAGAATTTATTGAAGAAATTATCATGTGGCCTTGACCCATTCCAATCTCCAAAGACAATAAAACATAAAATAAATCCTACTAATATATAAAATATTGTTATAATTTTACATGAAAATAAATAAAACACTTAAAGAAATTTCTATCATGTAATTAAATGGAGTTTCATAGAGACACCTACCTCAAAACGATTGAAGGTGAGCTAAAACTATACAAAACACATCTACATTGGGGATGGATTCCCAAATAATCAAAAAATGTAATCCACTTGAGACATTTCACACCCAAAAAATAAAGTAATCATAAGAATCATATGAAACCCCTTAACTTACTCTTCAACTAAACTAAGAGGGGGTAACATAAGGAGTTAAAATCACTAGAAACGAGAGGATAGATTGAAGAGGAGTACTCACATTGAATTTTTTAAAATGATTATTAAAAAATAGAAATAAATAATCAATGGTGGAGGTACTAAAAGGTATATTATTCCCACACAATGGAGGTTTAAATAAGGGGGGAGGTGATGTGAGAGAGTGGCGCAAGAAATAAAAGAAAAGGTATTTATTCCGCAAAGGTCAAAATTGGATAAAAGGGTTCTGATCCTAGGAAAAATGAATTGATTAATAATGAAATTTAATAAATCATAGACTAAGAATGTTTTACATACTAGAAAATAATAAGGTGTCAACATAGTTTTTTAGAGTAGGGTACACGGTTATGATAACCCTAATCAAACCACGAGAAACCGCACTCGAAAGTGCATACCCCTCATACATAGTCGGTGCATGGTTACTCCAAACCATCCCCACACCATGAAAAATATCCATTACTTTATTAAATTTAAAATATAATCCTATAACTCTTCATAACTCATGATGGAAAAAAGTTATCAAAATTAATTGATCATTTAATTCTGTAGTAACATGATGGGTGTCACAAATCTACCCACCGTGCCACTTTCTAACCCCAAATTTTTTATCTAATTTAATGGTATAAAACACTTATAATTGAAGAAGATATACACATAACCAGATCCGAATTACTAAGAATCACTAAAATCCCCAAATGAAAAAAAACCTTAAATAAGAATCTTCTATAGACATCCACCCAAAAATTCTAAATAAGGTGTGACTAAATGAAGGAATCCCCACTATTTAGAATTTATCTAAATGGTGAAGTATAAAATTAGAACCCCTAAAATTGGAGAATCACCAAGATAATAAAAATTCCATAAAACAATAAGAGACAACACTAAATTATTGTAATAACTGAGACTCTATATAGAAGGAAACCACCAAATACTAGACTATCACACTTTATGAAGACTTTATTGATGTCATTATTTAAAAGTAAAATTTTATAAATTGAAATATAAAATATTAGATCCATTTTGAATTACCCAAATCAAAATAATTTTAGTATGAACTTTTGAGTTTTTTCTAAAAAATTTGGTTTCTAGTTGAAAAATATTGTTTTCACAAAATTACTACTTTATGGGACTTTATCATTATATTAGAGTGGACTATAAGTTTTAAATACCTTCTATATAAAAATTATGAATTTAATGAATAAGACTATAAATTTCAAAATATTATTTTAACTTATAAATCCAATGTATGTTATTTTTAGAACTAATTAATATGTTACTTTAATAAAAAAACACTTTTCAATTGATTCTTTGAATAAAGAATTTTCAAGGGAGATTAGGTTTTTGATTTCATTGAACTCTTAAGAAACATTATTTTCTTATATAATTAATCAATTTATGTAATTAAAATAAGTTTCAAAGATAATTTCATCTCATAAGTAAACTTAATGACTAAAAATATTATTGTTTATATATACTATTTTTACACGGTTCAATGCGTTTATATTAAAATTAACATTTTATATATTTAGATATTTTATTTGATAATATTAATTAGAAATTTGAAATAACAATTATTAAATTAGATAATATAGTAAGTATTAATATTTTTATTTTAAATTAACTACTATGGTTTGAAATTTATTTCCATCATAAAAATAAATCAGGATAAAAGTTAAAAATTAAAAAATATCATAAAAAATATAATTTTTCACCAAAAGGAGTGTTTAAGGTGACTGTTAACAAAAAATTACGCTTCCCACCACTTTTTATAATGTTTTAGAGACTTAACCTTGAATAAAAATATTACATTATTGAAAATTTATTTGTTAAATCTAACACTACATGCATCCTCACTTATAAAAGGATATCTATTGAGTCAATAAGGGTTCCTTATGACTTTTCCATTCCCATAGGTTTGGAAAATCACAAACACTCTATCTTATAGAAAATCATATTTTCCCAATGATTTATCTTAATAAGGAATATTTTCCTTCCCCAAAACAATTTATCCTTACCTATGTTTTCATTGTTCATTTTATAGTTTCTCAAAATCTAACTCATTTTATTCAACTCGGTTTAACATTAAAAACCTCGTAATCCTATAAATACTTAGTTATATTGTATTCTGTTTTTAGGTTTTGATTTTAGGTTCTAAATTCATGTTATGAATTCTTTGAAATTCGATCTCAGAATTATCTCAAATTAAGACTTTGAATTCTCTAAATTTTGACTCCGAATTTTCTGAAATTCAGACTCTAAATTCTCTAAAATTTAGACTCTGAATTCTCTAAAATTCAAAATTGAAATTCTCTGAAATTATTACTATGAATTCTCTAAAATTCTCACTCTGAATTCTCAAAAATTCAAACTCTATATTCACTAAAATTCAGACTATAAATTCTCTGAAATTCAGACTCATAATTCTTAGAAATCCAGACTCTGAATTCTATGAAATTGAATCTCCAAATTTTCTAAAATTCAGACTCCATATTCTCTAAAATTTAGACTCCGAATTTTTTGAAATTCAGACTCCGAATTCTCTGAAATTCAAAATATGAATTCCTCAGAATTCAACCTCCAAATAACCAATTTTTAAGACTCATAATTCTACATAATTCAGACTTTGAATTCATTGGAATTCAAATTATAAAAACTATATAACACATGTTCTGAATTCTTTGGAAAATAGAATATGATTATCCATGAATTATAGTCTCCAATTTATTATTTGTTTAGAATCCGAACATTATTTTTCCTTAGAATCTGAAAAATTATATTTGTTTAAGAAAACTTATTTTTCTTACACTTGTTATAGTTATGAAATGATTTCATATATTTTGTTTATAACTAACCATTGTTGGAGTGACACATGTACATGTCCCTCTGAGATTCAAGGAAAAATATGTTTGTTGGAGGAGGGAGCTGAATATTGGAGAAGTTACATTAAATAAGAGCTCATTTGAATGAGCTCAAAACATATCCATCACTCTAGATATTGAATGATGTTGAAGTGATTTCTAGAGAGAGAGAGACTCTCATTACTTATGCATATTGAACATCTTGTTCCTTTTGCTTCATGTGTCTATGATTTTTTCTGTGTGTAATCACGGACATCTGGGGATAGGAAGCCAGAGGTTCTTACTACATTAATGTTTTAGGACTTCTGTCGATAAGAATATAGAGGTTCTGACTGCCTTAAAGTTAAAGGTCTTGCAGGGATATCAAGACATTTTCTGATGTTCTTATCAAGGGCTTACCATAGTGTGGGTAAGAAAAACATTCTTAAAAGTATAAATCAAGGGACCTTTATCCAAGGTTGTTGGATACCCTTCCTTTCAGGTTAAAAGATTTCAGAACTGTTACTTGTTTTGTTTCATGTTTATTTCCACTATATTTTGATAAAGGAAGAAAGAATAACCTTCATATAATTTATTGTTCTTTTGTTTACTCTGATAAGTAATATTCTATATACTTTAAGGTAGAATCTTTTTTTGTAAACTCTTCTTATTTTTTATTTCCGAAACCATATTTCTAGAACCTAGAATGTTTATAGAACTAAATGATGTCTTGCTAATTTACCTTGTTATACCTTGTTAAAAATATTTTTCCTTAAGGTTTAAAGTGAATGTTTTTAAAATTACAATTCACCACACTCTTGTAATTGAGTATCTACATTCATATTTTGATTATACAATAACATGTCCTCCACATCAATACACACCTATATTTGGAATTAACACTTGAAACTATAATATTTTTCTATCCATAGAACCCTATCCCTTGTTAAAAATATTCTGGTATCCAATAGTTATCATAAGACCTTCATCTCCAAGGAAACATCCAAGGAAAATTTAAGCGTTTGACATGCGTATTATGAACTATATATATTTTAATATTAATTATAATCATTAAAATTTATTCTGCACACACTAATATAATGATTTAATTATCATTTATATTCTACAATTTTACAATATTATTGTTATTTTCATTTTCTATTCATTTATTTAATCCATTAATAATAAAAAACTAGTGTTCATGTGTATGTATAGACAATCTCTACCAGAAGAAACAAATTTAATTTCTCATCGCCACCCAAAATGGACAGTTCCTAGAGTGTTTTATTTAGAAAATATTTATTTTATTATATCATTAATTTTATGAAATGGAATGTTTTATAATACATTTATTATATAATCAATAAACCACAATCATTAATTCAATCATTTCTAATAAGCCTTCTAAGATGAAAATATTTTATTGAAATTACATAATACTTTTAATACATTACTTATTAGTATAATTACTTTATAATTTTGATATATCAAACTAATAAACACAAAATAATATTATTATGGTTTAGGTATAATGATATTACAACAAAACCACCTCATAATCACTAATTAAATCAAGGCATGTCCATGTTTATGTCTGTCAAACCACCTACTTAAATAATTCTATGAATTTATATCATAAATAAATATTAGAAAATATGTAATGATATAATATTATATATATATATATGTAAATAATTATTTGATGTTTATTTTTGGGATATTATATCAATATATAATCCATTAATTAAGGAAAAACCATACCATCCTCAAACATCACTGAAACAATTTTTTTATCAATTTCATCTCCAAAGATAAGAATCATTAATGATTTTTTTAAAAAATAAATTATTATAAATAATCCATATTAGTAAAATTAATTACCTATTTATGATGAAATTTGAATGATGACCAAATATTGACGCCGCTATTATGAAACTAGTAATAATGATCAAAACTATGAAGACCAGATGAAGAAAACCGTAAGTATTCATTTAGAGTGTGACTATTTATGAGGAGTGTGAATGAATATGGATATGATTAAAGTTATTAATTAAGTGATTAGGATATCATTACTTCTAATATGTGATGTTAAAATAGATTCATGCAATTCAAAATAAGTGGAATGGTTTTTTTTGTCTCAAATTATTCTCTTTGTGACATATTTGGTTTATGTACCTACCATCCTTAATCTTGTGCATATTATACCTATTTGGTATTTTATATCATGAAATTAATTTATTAATATAATTGAAAGATTACTTTTAATCCATATCTTTCAAGGGGTTTTGGCTGAATTTCTGCTCAAGTTGTATGTGTGGGATTTTTGTATAAAATTTTGTTCTCCATGACTCATGTTATCTGCACCAACTATTATATTTTTTTGTTGAATACATCTCCATTGAATAACTTTTTCTGTATTACTATTGAAATTTATTTTATATAATAATTTATATTTTTATCCCTCTCTCATATTGATTTGATTCAAGAGTTCCCAAAGCAACTGTAAAACTCAACCTTTTCCATGGTGGAAAACCCATCCTTTGTTTTGGTATTGTAAAAGTGTGTAATTTACTAGAAAATACATCATAATATAGACACTGTAATGTTTATTCTTCTTTGGAATAGACACACCTAGGGAAAATCAACCCAAAAATGCATTAGTGTTGATCCAATCACCACCCTTCTATATGACGAGCGGGACTAAGACTGCGCACTTAAAGAGAAACTATCTAGGGTATGGTTTGATGTTTTCACTTTCCCTTATTGAACCATGATTGAGGTTTTTTATTACCATTTCAGTGATCTACTAAAAATTCAAATAGTTAAACACAATTAAAATTTTCTTGGGATAACTCAATAAATTTAAATTTACCTCTCCCTTATAATATTTTGATGAAGGTACTTTATATTACTTTGACGATGTAGAACAACTTCTATGTTGATTGAGGGATTTTATTTTAAACATTCACATTATTATATTTAATGTGGATATATTTAATTTATGTATTTTTCATTACATGGATATCCATGTGTTATTTTGAAAAATGTTCTATAGGTAATGGTATGAAAAGTCATGGTGAATCTAATAGGAAATGTATTAAAATTAATCAGGTGATGGGTGGTGCCCCAAATTATGTATCTCATTTATGCAGAAAAGGGTCCATGAGACAAAACAAGTTTGGTTTTTGTGTATACCTCTTCCCATAGCTGGATTATATCTTTGTAAAATCCCCAACCAGTAAGTGTTGATAACAAACATTATGTATTCCATTAGTATAAGATCAATAATTATTTTTATCTATGTTTTAATTTATTATCATTGATATATAATGCCCTTAGATTCAGCTGATTATGTCTTTGTGTTATTAATTTATCCCTATTAGTTCCTTGATTCCATGTTTATGTTTTTAAATCTTTGGTAGTATTCTACTCTTTATACAACATCTGAGCTCACCCTTTTTTTGGTTTCCCATCCCTAGGAAACCGCGTGGAGGTCTATGTGTAATTTTTAGGGACATTATAGAAGGGATAATAATTTTTCTATAACTAGTTCATGTTATATAATTTATTTATAAATGTAAAGTATGTATGGTTTTAGTATTAAAAGATAACTAAGATATTTTATTATATAAGAACTATAATTTTCTATACCAATAATTTAATTAATAAACTAGATCTATGTTTTTGGAGTATAGTATGTTTCAATTAAACTAACTAAAAACAACCATAATGGACTCATCTCTCAAAAGGATTCACATTCCAAAAACACTCAAAGGACCCCAATACCAATGATCATTCAAGATCCAAAGTTCAGTTCTAACTCCCTAGGCAACACGTCCTAAATGAACTCAAAAAACATAACCATGGATCACCACCAATAAAAACATTTTTTTCAACCACAATTTTAATGAATAACCACTTATGATCATCCCAAAATGAAGAACACGATGTGATCTTGACTTGGGTCACCATACACTATGGGTAGACTATGAATCCAGTATTGGAAACCATCCCATGAAGATCCCCATAAAAATAGAATCTCTATGTTTTCAACTTCCCAGAGGAAAACTCCATCCTAATTATATAATCACATACCCAAAGTCCACACATGTTTGTCTCAACAAAAATATGACCTCATAGTCAAAACAATTGAAAACATAATAAATATTAAAAGATAAAATTACAATGTAAAGGCATAAATCCAAACCCAAAATCCCATGCCTTCAAAAAAATAACATAGATAGAAATATTGATCAAGGATTTAAACCCACTTGTGAAATTGTAACCTATTGATCACACCAAAAAAATATCTCTCAAGTATCCAAGAATCTAAACTCATAAATTGTAGAATCTTAAAATAAACCATCAACATATGAATATTAACCCTCTTAAATTAAACCCAAATTTCAATCCATGTCCCACACTACCTTTGATCCAAAATAAAATTGTTTGATAACACACTACCAAACCATAATAAGGGAAAAACACTTGAAAATACCTTTGGATCTAATGAAAGCGAACCCTAAGGAAAGAAATACCTCTAATGATAAACACTTCACCTTTAACTACACATTTTGGGGTATATACTCTATATGAAAAAGAACATGATCACGACCTAATGATGTTACCAATATAAAACTAACTATCCCCAACCCACATGAAATGATAAAAGAATAAAAAGACAACCAAACATGGAAAGTCACATTCTCAAGACCACACTCATTAAAAACCACCACATTATGAAATTATTAAAAAAAGGTATTTATAAAACACCAAAACATTTGTAAGATTTATAATTCATTTAATATATAAATTCTCTAATATAATTCCAAGACATTTAATCAAATTTAAAAATAACCAACCCTTTTGGAAAACAATGAGATTTATAACGATTTCAAAATATCATTCTTTAAAAAGGATTCAAATTTTTTAAATTTTCATCTTAATTAAATGAAAACACTACTTTTTAAAACATATAGTACGTGATTTGAAAAAACCCTCACCAATATACCATTACCCTTTTTAAGTCCAAAATGATTGCTGAGAAACTTAGATAGTTTTGAAAACAATCCCCAATACTTATATTCACAACCAAATAACCATTTTCCATGAGATCTATCTTTATGAAAAAAACAATGTAATACTCAAATAAAACCAAACGGTAGGCATCCCAAATATCTATCAAACCAATTCCATATCATTAGTATATCATAAATCCAACCTTGACTAATACGACACCATGGGAGATATCCCAAGAGTGATTTAAACAATAAGAAAAATGGGATGTAGAACAAGGCTTGACTCAGCCTCACAGTTTGAAAGACTATAGGTTAGATATAAATAAATTCCTAATACATGTAATTCATGAATTTTTGGTCAATTAACTAGTTTATTATTATATTAAACCCAACCTCACACCACCAATACATCTCCCGTTTCTATACCAAAACCCAATCTGACCCCAAGGAAACTGAAAATATTCCATTGAGGATCAACAAATCCTGAACATTAAATTTAACAAAATATTAATCTCATGATTCAAATCCCACTTCCCGTAGAAACTAAAGGATCATGTAGATACTAGTTTTCTATATTCCATGTCAAAAATACATCTCAAGTCCTAATAAAAAATTATGACTTGATCTTATAATGGCACCCCAAATAGAAAATGAGAATTTGAAAGCCTTATGATCCTATAGAAAAAAATAACCAAAGATATGATACTATTTGTAATGAACTATCCAATCCCATCCATTTAAATGAAACCTGAAACATCCCAAAAAATGCATAATGGGAATTATTGAATACCAATGGCTTAGAAACTAGTGCATGTGAAACATGAGAACACACATGGGAACAATTTTCCCTATAATTAAAGTAAAATCTATAACAAAAATCTAACAAAAATTAGGAATGATTTATATATATATATATATATATATATATTATATATTCTCATTCCTTATAAAATATTTATAAATAAATAGACAATAGATAATAAAGTAGCAAAGGAAAGTAAACAAATAATCTCCATACTCACCCCCAATATTTTTCCCTTTTGATGAACAAAATTATAAAATCTTCCTCTAGATACCTTTCATTTATCCATCGATAAATATCACAACCTTTTATCCATAAAAACTAGTAAAATCCTAAATGTGAAATAAAAAAAAGGGAATAATGAAATGAAATAAACATACCTCAATCAAATAATAATCTCAAGATTAGCCAAGAACTAAACTTAGAACCTGTAATTAAGATAATACAGGCAAGAGTACAAAAGAACTCAGTTGGACACCACTACTCACTGAATCTATAGAAAAAATTTAATAAAATATTTTATACAGTGTTATTTTTAACAAAATATATAAAATAGGATTCCACATATTTTAAAAAAAAAATCAATGTGTCACATAAATTATACCAAAAAATAATCCTTTTATAAAATTAAAACAAAGGTGAGTGACTATTATAAATCATCATTTAAAAAAAATAAATAGGGATTTGAAAATGAGGGTGACAACTAAAAAAAAATTTACACCTGTTCCCAAAATCTATGAAAAGACACAATTTTCATAAACAAATTGAAGGAAAAAATGGTTCATAGAACTATTTAAAAAAATTAACCATTATCCTTTTTAAATGAAAATTTCAAATTATTAGAAGAATGATCCATTGAAAGTGAATACATATACTCATACACACACAAAATAATTTAAAATCACATAAAGGTACCAAAGAATAAAGGTGGAAAATAACATAAAACAACCAAATAATGGTTATAATAATAAATCAAATTAGGGAAAAGAAAATGATTCATACAATGAAATCCCTAAATTATTTCTAAGGAGAATCTAGTGTCCTAGGAATCATCCATAGGATCTAGTAAAAAAATACCCGAGCTAGTGAAATGAAACCTTGAATGACACTAATGATAATATACATGCTCTAAGTAGTCTTATTGAACTATATATATATAAAACTCTTAGAGAGGACACCATAACCATGGGACACAAAAGGTGATGCTACCATTGTTGGTCTATCCATCTTGGTGTAGCTAGAAAAATAATATATAGTTAGAATCACATGATCTAAGATAGGGTTTTGACTTTGGAAATTCACTTAATATGTTTCTATAACATCCCTACAATACTAGAAAATAGCCTTATACCCATGGTTTTTGAAAATGTGGGTATAGGGGTATTATGGGAATCTAAATCCCCAGTTTTGAAAAATCGATGATATAGGTAGGTTTTTTTAAGACATATTCCCAAGGTGTTCCATAATCATGGGAAAAAACACATATACCAACGTTTATGGTAAACAATATTGGTATAGGTGTATTTTTTATGGCCTATACCCACAGTTTTGGAAACAATGTGGGCATAAGTGTTTTTTTGAAACCCTATACCCACTATTTTGTAAAACCACAAGTATAGATTTATCACATTATAGCAGGAAAAACAATTCCACGGGACACAAAAAACAATTGGTGGGAAAACCTATACCCACAGTTTTCCCTCCTATATAAACGGTTTTGATTAATATATTTATATAGATACTAATATATAAACATGAGCTTCATAGGTGTAAGAATACGAATCTTCTTTTTATGTGTGGATCTTGTTTTTAGGTGTTTTTGAGGAAAATGGGAGTTTTTGGAAATTTTATAAGTACACACTGTGTACTTAAGAGTACATTCCATGTACTTAGGAGTACACACCATGTAACGGGTTTCCATAGGCAGCTGTGTACTAGCCATGCAATGGCTGAGTACATGGCTGTGTGGGGTGACCAGGAGACCACCTAAATTGGGGGCTGGATGAGGCATGTACATGGCGTGTACAATAAATGAAAATTTCGTGTTTTTATTTGATAAATCATACCAAGGTCATGTCTAATCACCATAAATATCTTCTTCCAACCTCATCACATCTAGGATCAACTGAGAGTGATGATTCTTCTCTGAGCCAACAATCTATCATCTTTTATCCAAATTGAACTCTGAAGGCTACGTTGGAATCCCACCGATGAGTCATTCCTTCTTCTTGAATATATGTTCCCAATTTATCATCTTTCTCGAGTTATTCAAGGTTGAACAATTTTGACGTTTTTTATATCTAAGATGTTCTAGGTTGATTCAGAGGCTGAGGTTCAACTATATCGATCATATAATGTCTAGGTAGGTGTTTTTTGCTTTTTAGTTGGTTGTCTTTGAGTTTTATATACCAATGTTGCGATTTCCAATGTTTTAGGTATTTCAGGTTAATGAAATTGAACCCTATTTTATATTCCTTAGATTGGTGTTTTGATTAAGGATTTCATGATATGATATTATGTAAAATTTCATGTTTAAGGAACACCCCATGAGCGTGTTTCCTTGTTTGGATGTTTAGGGTCGTTTTGTCCAACTTTCCTATGAGTCATACCTCACTTCCATGCCTTTCTTGATAGGATGGAACTATTTGACTTTTGCTGATGGTTAAATGCTTGTTATATGCATTGGAATTATTTATCCATGTAGTATTTGAGATTACTTGGGGATGATTTATATCATTTATTCATGATTGTGTTTAACAGGGTCGTGAGAACCTGGTGTAGTTAGACCGTAGGGGGAATTGACGTAGAGTTCTTCCTCTGAGCGTCGATTATAATTAACGCTATGAAAGCACAAGGGGAATTGGCTTTGAGTGCTTCCTCAGAGTGTCTGATATATTTCATGCTAAAAGAACACAAGGCTAATTGATGGCGAGTGCTCCCTCCGAGTGGCAATAGATTACTTCATGAGACCACATGTGGAATTTAGGTTGAGGGCTTCCCTAGAGATTCTATAGTTAATTCAGAAAAACCATAGGGGGATTCAATGGTGAGTGCTTCCTTAGAGTGTCCTTTCCATTTTATTTCAATACATGTCCATAAGGGTTAGACTATGCGAGCTTCCCAGAGGGTTAAATAAATTGTTGAATTTTTGTGATGCGTCTACCAAGATTTTATTCGTGGGGAGTATGGGCTCCCATGGATCTAAATTTGGAACTTTAATGATTGTTTTAGTGTTTTTATGGGGTTATAGAGTAGTTTAGGAGACTTACTATCTGGAAAAACTCAGAATACATGGTGTGTGATGATGAATACTCACCAATTATCCATCTGTTTGGGAAGAAAATGTTTTACTTAGTTACCCACCATATACTGAATGTATACACCGTGAAGTCCTTATCTGTGTGACTGACTGTGTGAGCAGAGAACTGGGGTTAGGAATTTATGGGTGAAGCATGTCGTGTACTTGGAGTACACGCCGTGTTGTAAGATCTATGTACCTAGCAGTGTGACCAACATCATGGTTGGGTGAAACGTAGGTTGTACACGTCGTGTTCCATTCTTGAACACTGTGTAGAGTCGACTGTGTCACTAACCGTGCGACTAACAACACAGCCAGCTATAACGGGGGGGGGGGGGGGGGGGGTACACGATGTGCTCTGGGTGCACATGACGTATAGTGTTTCCCAAGAAAAAAACAATGTGTTTAGCCATGTAAAAGAACATAGGAAGGGGTGGAGATGATTCAAGTACATGACATGTCTCCATAATAACACTCCATGTTTAGGGGTGTTACACGACTGGATTTGGAAGAAGTACATTCTCAAATTGAAACGTAAGGGAACATGATATGTGGAGGGTATACACGGAGTGTAACCCTGTTTTTTAAAGCATTAATGTTTTCTTCTCTTCTTCCATTCATTCAACTCTATGATTCAGTCCTTTATAATGTTGAATTGAGGTATGCGCTTGACCTTGCAGAGTCATGCCACCGAGACGTCCTCTGGTTGTACACCAGATACCAGACAATGATCAAACACCGGAAATATTAGATCAGGGACTACCAAAAGACCCTCTTGTCATGCCTATCCTGGATCCATCTATCATTCTTAATATAGTATCAAATGCACTATTTCAAGAACGATTCATGAGGATGATGCAGACTTTCTAGGGAGCACCGCATCCTGTCTAATTTATGGCAGAGGTGACACAAGTTTTTAAACAGGAACATGTTCTCACTTTCTTAGTGGTTGGAGGACGTCAAGCTACATATTCATGGTTATAATCTATCATGTTTGTCTTCAAGGATCTCAAAAAACCTCCAAAGAGGAGGGAGATTCTTTCTACATACATTCTTAGGGATTCCTCTAAGAGATGGTGGGATGTGATATCAAAGGCGGTATGTCAGAGGGTTATGGCTTCAGATGAGTTCTAGTGTATATTCTATGACTACATTAACTTGGAGACCTTGAGGGCCAACCGATACAAAGATTTCATGTTTTTGGAGTAGGGTACACTCTCAGTAAATAAGTATTCTCTCACTTCACAAAGCTGCATTGCTTCACACCCATTCTGGGGGGGGTGATGATTTGTTTATTGTGAGGAAGGTTGAGGATAGTCTTTGACATAACATACGAACTCAGGTGAACATGTTTAGGTTTAATTACATATCTTTTATAGTCAACCAGGATCTAATCAATGAGCGAAACCTAAGGGATTCTGGATATTTGGTCTCGGGTTGTTCAACATCCATATATAGTACTCTTTCGACTGATTACAGAAAGCACCTCAGGGAGTCTACGCATGGAGATTCGAGTAGGAGGGATTTTCCTTCAGGTAGACAGGTAGTGTGCTACCAGTGTTTTAAGGGTGTAAATAAGAATACTCTATGCCTGAGAGACCTAGTTGAGTGCCGATCTTGCATAAATATGGGACATCTTCAGCGTTTCTGTAATACCCTCCTTCCATTAGCTAGTGTGGGTGGATATTTTTTGACTCCTTCAACTGGAGTAGGATGTCTAGTCCCACATCAGACTTGGGATTTGAGTTCTTCAGGATTTTCAGGCTGAGGTGGTGGTTGTTGTAGTAGTGGTCAAACCAAGGGTTTTCAACAACAATAGGGTGGATCAGCTCAGGGATATCCGGAAGCTTCACTAGGCCATTGCCCAGGTCAGGATTTTGCGCTGGAGTAGGTATAGAAGAAGTAGGATCTGGACACCTATATAATTAGAGGTATGATTTTGGTTGCCAAATTTTTGGATTCTTTTCCTTTCGATACAGAGGCTTCCAATATCTTTATATATATGTATATTGTGTAGAGATGTGGGATCGATATCTTTACTTATGCTGAAATCATGACACGATTCACTCTTTTGGGGATTAGAACGGCTCGTGTACATCAGTGATAGGAGTTCCCTCTTGAGGTTTGTGGGTGTCACTTGTTATGCAACCTTTTGTCTTTGAGATGATGGGTTGTGGCATTATTATTCGAATGGAATGGTTTATTCTTTACTAGGTTGTTGTCGATTGCTATCATCATTGGGTGAGTTTCACATCACCATAGGGTTGTTTGTTTCTACATAAGGAAAAATGGGATGTCTAGGCAAGCAGAGTTGGACGCGAGCATCGCAGGTTGAGTGGTGTTATAGATCATATTACTAGTATATTTTTGGATGACAAGTGGACTTCATAGATGGACCTTACACCAATGGTCTATCATTTGATGGATGTCATTACAGATGCCTTTTTAGGTTTTCCTCTAGAGAGAGAGGTGTAATTTTCTATTGAGCATGTGTGAGGAGTATCACCAGTGTCCATTCCTCTTTATAGGATGGCTACACCCTAGTTACAGGATCTTAAGAATTCATTTAGAGAAGTTACAAGAAAATGGTTTCATCAAACCTAGTATATCTTCTTGGGGTTCTTATATCCAATTTGAGAAGATGTCAGACAATTCCCTCATACTTCTTGGCGATTATCGGATGTTGAACCAGTTGATATTCAAGAACTGATATCCCAATTCAAGGATTGATGATATCTTTGATCAACTTCATGAAGACCTAGTGTTCTCAAAGATCGAAATGAGCCCTTTTAATCATTTGTTGTACGCTAGACCATTATATATACCTCTTACAACCTTTCAGAGCATGTATAGTCTATACAAGTATGTGGTTATGCCATTTGGTCTCACGAACATGCCATCAGTTTTTATGGAACTGATGAACTAAGTGTTTTATCCATACATGGACTTTTTTGTGGTGGTTTTTGTGGATGATATCTTGGTGTACTTTCACACTTGACAAAACCATTCCATCCATCTTGAGATCATTTTTCATACAATGAGAGAGCATCAGGTATTTGCTATGCTCTCAAAATTACACTTTTGGATGGACCATATTCACTTCTTGGGTCACGTTATCTTAGAGAAAAAAGTATCAGTAGACTTAGAAAAGGTGAGAGTAGCATTTTATTAAGGGAATATGAAGAACGTCTTTGAGGTACGAATATTTCTGGGGATGGATGATTACTACACGCACATTATACATGTCTTTTCATGCTTAGAAACACCATTGAAGGGACTAACTAAGAAGGGGGGAAAGTACTTGTGGACAGATTCATGAGATTCATCCTTTCAGGAGATAAATGTAAGGTTGACTTCACTACCAATGCTGATCTTAACATATCCTAGAAAGAGTTATTCTATTAACTACGATGTATTAGGTATCGGGCTGGGTGTAGTACATATGCAGGGGGGAGGATTTTTTGTGTATGGGTCTAGACAGTTGATGCCACATGATAGGAATTACTTAACACATGATCTCGACATAGTAGTAGTTGTGCGTGATTTATGTTATTGGAGACATTACCATTTGTGAGAGAATTTTTTGGTGTACACTAACCACAATATTCTCAAGTATATATTTAACTAGGATGACCTGAATTTGAGATAGTGAAGGTGGGTTGAGTAACTTCAGTCCTTTGACTTTGAGCTAGCCTCTATGCCTATGAAAGGAAACACAGTGGCAGATGTGTTGAGACGTAGGACTCAGATATAGAAAATTTAGGAGGATAGGACTGAGTGGTAGCTTATGGATATGTTATCTAAGATGCATTTGGAGGTTCACGACAGACAGGGGTAGGAGTTTCTTTCTTCTATAGTTGTTACCTCTACTCTACTTGATTAGGTGTGAATGAGGCAACTTTCATATTCCAAAGGCTCAGTCCTATGAGAGAGTGCCTCAGGAGAGGACCCTACTCTTGGATGGACCATAGGTGAGGATGATATCTTTCACTTTCATGAATGCGTATGGGTGTCAACAAACATATGCGAGTATATGATGCGGGATTTTTATTGCTCAGTTTGGGAATTTCATCCTGCTGTCACCAAGATGTACCGAGATCTACACCATCAATATTGGTGGCCAGGTATGAAGAGGGGTGTTTCTGGTTTTGTTATGAGACATTACACTTTTCAACAGGTGAAGGAGGATCATTAGCGACCAATAGGGATTCTACAGTAGTTACCCATTCTTTATTGTATGTGTAATGATGTCATGATGGATTTTGTGACAAGGTTTCTGAGATCACATTGAGGGAATGATATAGTTTGGGTTGTTATCGACAGGTTCACAAAAGTTGCACACTTATTACTGGTCAAGGATACCTTCAATTTTGATGAGCTAGGAAGGTTGTACATCTGAGAGATTATACATTTTCATGGGGTTCAATGATGCATTGTTTTAGACAGAGACACCTATTTTGCTTCTCATATATGGCAGGGATTATAGAGGGATCTGGGTAAATAGGTATTTCTAAGTACATATTACCATCCCCAGGTAGATGGCCAGTCATAGCACACGATTTTGGTGCTAGAGGACATGCTTTGAGCATTTATCCTAGATTTTGGTGGTTCTCTGGAGAACATACCTCTGGTGGAGTTTTCTAATAATAATAGTTTTTAAGAAACTATTCAGATGGAACCTTATGAGGCTTTATAAGGTAGGATATACCGATCATCCCTATGTTGGATAGATGTGGGAGAGAAATCTATGCTAGGACCTTGTCTTGTCTAGGAGACCTTAGATTAATTGGAGTTGGTTTAGAATAGGATGCATATTGCACAGTAATGATATCAGTCTTATGCTTATTGATGGAGATGACCTTTGGAGTTCAAAGTTGGAGATCAGGTTTTCATACGTGTCACACCAAGGTTGGGACACAGGAGGATTATGAGACATGTAAATCTTTCACCGAGATAAATTAGACCATTTGTTGTTTTGGAGAGAGTCGGGATGATTGCCTATCTATTTTAGTTACCTCAGAGGTACTGGACTATGCACAACGTCTTCCACATTTCTCAGATACAACATTAATTCTCAAACCAGTCTCATGTTTTTCAACCCGAAGAGGTTGTGTTGGAGGGGGACACATCATTCGAGGAGCATCCAATCTAGATTATTTATTGCAACATGAATGTTATCCATGCCCGGTATGTTTCTCTGGTATAGGTAATATGGTAGAATAGGAGAGTACATTATGAGACTTGGGAGAGGGAGGCCGATGTGTGATTGTAGGGACCAGAGCTGTTCGATGATTATTTTTCGCCACATTGTTAGGGAAATTTGAGGATGAATTTCTTTAAGGGGGATGTTTTTAAGAACCTAGATCTTTTTTTCAGGTTTGTGTCTTGTTTTCTGGTATTTTTTTACGAAAATTGGAGTTTTTTGAAATTTTATAAGTGCACGCTATGTACCTAGGAGTGGACACTATGTACATGACCATGTGGGGTGACATGGAGATTGCCTATAGCGGGGGCCGGCTAAGCCGTGTACATAGCATGTACATTAAATGAATATGCAGTGTACATTTCTTTTTATTTGATAAATTAGACTGGGGTCGCATCTAATCCCTATAAATGTCTTCTTCTAACCCCATCTTTTCAAGGAGCGGTCGAGAGCACATATTATTTTTAGAGCCACAGATCTGTCATCAGTTCTATAAATCAAACTCCAACAGTGCATTGTAATCCCACTAGTGATTCATTCCTTCTTCTTGAATCTCTCATTTTGATTTCTCCATTTTCTCGAGTTATTCATGGTTGAACACTTTTGGAATTTTTTTAGATCTACGAAGTTATAGGGAGATTAAAAGGCCAAGTTTCAACTATATTGATATTGCAGTGTCTTGGTGGGTGTTTTGTTGCCTTTCATTGGTTTTATTTGAGTTTTATATTCCAAAGTAATTATTTACCATGTTTTTGGGTATTTTAGATTAAGAAAATTTAACCCCATTCTATAATCCTTTGATTGGTTTTTGGATTAAGGGTTTTATGATTTGATATTATGTGAAATTTAATTTTTATGGAACACCCCATGAGTGTGTTTCCTTGTTTGGATGCTTAGGGTTGTTTGGTTCTGGTTGCCTATGAGTCATACCTCACTTTAGTGCCTTGATTGATTGGATGGAAATTTTTGACTTCTGATGATTTTTAAATGCTTGTTATATGAATTTGAAATGTTTATCCCTATAGTAGTTGAGATTAATTAGGGATAATTTATATCATTTATTCATGATTTAATTACACAGGGCCGTGAGAACTTTGTGTAGTTATACCATAGGGGGAAAGGATGTTGAGTGCTCCCTTAGAGTGTTTGTTATATTTTATGCTACGAGACCATACAGAGTATTGAAATTGAGTGCTTCCTCATAGTGTTTATTATATTTCAAACTTTGATACCATAGGGGGTATTTATAGTGAGATCTCCCTCAATTTGTTAGTAGTTTACTTTAGGAGACCACATGGGGAATTAATGTTGAGTGTTTCCCGAGAGAGTCTATAGTTATTCATGAAAGACCATAGAGAGAATTGATGGAGAGTGCTTCCTCAGAGTTTCTTTTCTTTTTTATTGAAATACTTCTATAGAGGGGTTAGACTGTGTGAGCTACATAGAGGTTTAACTTAAATATTGAATGTTTGTGATGTGTCTTCCAAGAAAAAGCAAAAACTTGGATTCGGTCCTGTTAGGTAGTCTTATGGGATACCAGTTTGTGATACTTGATTAAATGATGAACATCAAATTTTTATGAATGTAAATGGAATCTATAAGATTTGGTTACATTTGTGTACTCATAGATTCTTTGATGAGTTTCTATTATTACCTGATATATATATATACTCACTAACAGTTAGGCATAGATCTTGTGGTGGTTACCTATTGGGATTCATCTCACAAAATATTTGCGTCATGATTTTGGGCCAAAATAGATTGTATAGTTTAAGGTGTTGATAAGGTCAAGCACCCCTCGTCATTAGGTACTTTATTTCTATAGATCTGGAGAGCATGGGAACAATCTAAGGCCTGTGATGCAGTTGGAGTTTATTTGTTTTTTTTTGTACTTTTGTTTAGTACTGTATTTCCAGAATTATGACTGGTTTGTATATTATTTGTAGGAATATGTGACACGCAAAGTTTATATATGTGATCCAGTTTTTTATTTACTTCATTATTCTATTGTATCCTTGTATTTTTTTATTACAATTTATAATTCAGTTTATTATTTGTTATTCTGCTGTTCATACTCTATCAATGAGGGCATAGTTTCACCACTATCACACCCAGGGCCCTCACTTCTAGTTGAAAACCTCTGGCATTCGAGATAATTATCTTGAGGTCATTTTACCAATCTGGTACAGGGAACCTTTTCATGGCACCCAGAACAGGGATGTTACAATAGGTTGGTTGGTTAGGTTGTGTTTATAATACCATTCGGTCGCAGGATGGAATCACGCTGTTCATTTTTGTCAAATATAAAAATCTGTATTAATATTTTAGGGTAAATTTAGATATATTTATATATAAGTGAGTTTGATGGGATGGTTAGGCATTGGAAGCATGAATAGAAAGACATGAGATTGAAACCCGCAAGCTGTATTTTTTCTAATATGGATGTTCATTACAATATTTAGCAATATGTTAATATATATTGTAAATTGAAGTATCCTGACTGGTGAGGAAACACAAATAATAAATACAGGTCATGGGTTCAACACTGTTCGCTTGGTGTTTTATTATTTATACCCATGATTTAAAAACCGTGGGTATTAGACTATGACAAAGTGGCAATTGTGTATGATACTTTGACATAGTGGAAAAAAATATATACCCACAATTTTCCAAACCATTGGTATAGGTTTGGGACCTATCCTGATGCTTCCGTTTCTAATGTTTTTGGGGGCTATACCCATGGTTTTGATCCATGGGTATAAGTCATTTTTTAGTAGTGCTGAGATTTTCAATATAGAGGTGATAAATCAAGAATCACATGCATCAAATATAAATCATTTGAAAACAACTCACACCGCACCTCATACACCCTAAAAACCCATAGACCCAATCACATGTCTAAGCATAAAAATCCCAATATGAATATCAATACAAGCACACCAACATGAGGTCACAATACACAATTTTGATATAAATACAATGCACTAATAGAGTGTATCACACATTCATAAAAATATTTTCATAACATTCAAACATTACCTTAAAAACACACCATTCAAGATACATAGTCATGAAACCAATTAAAAATGTAATTTTAAATATCTAATAATATATTCCCTTACAAAAAATCATTCAAAGCATGGTAAAAGTCCAATTGAAACATAACCATTTCAATAAATCAGTAAAAAAACACACCTCTTCAGAAATGATATACTCATTACCACACAAGCTTTCAGAAAAATAAACCATGACCCAAATAATTTCAAATTCCTTAAAATAAAAACCTTTTTAAAACAAACACAAAACATTTAAAATGAATCAAGATATTTCAAACTATTATGAGACCCAATAGTCTCAAAACAGACTCTAAAAGGAATGAAGTTCAAATAATTTAATTTTATAAATAATAATTTTAAATACACAAAAAACCATTTCTAAAATAGAAATGATATTAAAAATATTTTTAAATGGTTAAAAAACTTTTGAAAATACAAAAGGTAACTAAAAAACACTTTTCATGTGAAAAAATTCCATGAAAAGTCGTAAAATAATTAATATCCACTATAAACCTACTGGGTGATGCAAAAAAGTTATAAATTTAATAAAAGAATTATATAATAATTTAAACCATTTAAATGGGGCCAGATATTCATTTATAGAAGCACTTCACATTCATTTTAGGCCCATCCCAATGTAAAAAAAATCAAACAAAAAATCAAGCCTAATACGACTTAAAAAATCATTATAAATTCATGTGAAATAATTTAAAGAACCATAATAAATTTAATACAATTAATACCAAGGATTTATATAGATACACTCATTTGAAATCAATGTAAGCTGAGATGAAGTTGTCCAATACACATCACCTTCCATAGTGGATGGACAAACATGTAATAAGTCTACCCAAGAGACCATTAGTACACCATAATTAACAATAAATTAATAATAAAAATATATTACGACCCCTTGACTTAGGGTTCAACTGAACTAATTGGGGTGAGTGTGAGAGGGAAACTTACTATAAATGGGTGGAATAATGGAAGAGTGTACCTCAACTTACTATAAATGGGTGGAATGATGGAAGAGGGGTGAGATGAGGGAAAACAGGTTTATTTAATTAAGGATAAACTTATAAAAAAAATTATAGGATCGTATGCAACATGAATAGTTTTGGCTTGTAATTTAACAAACCATGAAAAAACATTGTTTTACCAACTTGACATGCATTATGTACTTACATGGTTACCTTGATTACGTGGAATAGTTTATATAAAAATTCTAAAAATGTGTAAAAAACTAGAAAGTGTAGACACCTCATGTATATTCAGTGAATTGTTATTGCCAACCATGTGCAAACTGTAAAGAACAAAAAATCCTTTTGAAAATTTAAAATTATGAAAAAAACTCTAAAAATAAGTATGGAAAAAATAAAATAAATTAATTTATTAATTAATTACAAATACATGATGGGTGTCAAAAGTTCCATCCACCTTCTTTCTCTTGATGGATTATGGTAACATCAATTGTTTTTCCTAAAAACTATTTATTTCTCATATGTAATCTATTATTTGAAATAATTATGAATGATTTAATGTTATTGGGGGATTATTATATTTTTTTCTTTCATTACTAAAATATTTATTGTATAATTTTCTCCCTTATAAATTTATAGTTCACAACATATTTTTTCTATAAGGGTTCTTTTGAATTCATTATCATTCTTATGATTATATTCTCTATCACTCATTATCTATCTCTTAATAATTTATTTGAATCCTTTTTTTCTATATTATATTATTCTATGGATATATTCTATAAATATTACTCCATTTCTATATTATGTTTTATATTGTTAACACAACCATATTCAAATTACTATGTATGACATCCATTTTAATGGTTCCTACCAAGAATGTTATTCCATTCATTATATAAAGAAATAATGAAATTCCACATAATTTATTTCCTTAAAATGGATGTTTATTTATTACCAAGGCATGTTGATTGCATATTATATTTTTTATTTATTCTATTATATGATTAATTCACTAAAATTATTTTTTAAAAGATGGGGCTCAAAATTATATAACCCATAAATGAATTAGTAGGTTTAAATAGAAAAAAAAGTTTTTGTATTTTGTGTATTCCTACACAGTTTTTATAATTCCTGGGAATGAGGCCTTGATTTCATTAATTATGTATAATTTCTATTCTTGTTTCCTTGATGGCTATAATTTGATATTCTAAATTATGCATTTCATCACTCTACAATTAGTTAATTTTCTCCATGTGATTATTTATATTTTTTCCCATGTATATATTTCAGTCTCATGTTATTAATTATAATGAATTATTTGATAATTTTTTATTACTAGCCTATTATTCATGATTTTTTAATTCTATGATATTATCTATTTTACACAATCAATTATCAAGAATTTAACCATACAACATTGTTTTATTTTTCCATTCCCAAGGGAACCAAGATGATTACTATGAATGATTTAAGGATATACTATATGGAATACTTGTGTTAAGGGAAGTATTTTTTAGGAAAAAATGTATACTAAGTAAGAAGTTTGTATTTTGTTTATGTAACACGTTCTATAATGCTCTAAAACTAAATAACAAAAAGCTATTGAGTATGTAAGTGATGAAATATTCAATAATTATCCTTTAATTATGGATGGTTATGTTTGTGTCACTATAATTGGTATTGATACTTGAGTGTAAAGGATAAGTTTGGAACCAAATCTGAGAGAGTGTGCATACGGTTCTTGCGGTTGATTATGTGTTTATCAATATGAAATTAATAATTTTTTAAAATGATTCATTAAGAGGTTTAAGTGGCAGTTTTTGTAACCTAATTCATTAAGAGGGTTTTTTGTTAGAAATATACACTAAAATATAATTTTGTACGAAGATGGTGTGTCATAGATGGTAACATGTATTGAAAATGATTTCTCAAGTTACGAGGATTATTAAATTTGGTGGTTAGTTAATATAATGAGGTTGTATAACCCTATATATTTTAGTCATATTTATTATTTATTTTCTTTATAAAGGCATGATGTGTGATGTTAGGGTAAGAGTGGAAAACTAGAATGAATTAGAATTTTACTTTATACAATTGGTAGTTATTCCCTCCATAAGGTAAGTATAGGAATTCAATATGGAATTGTTGTAGTGTGTATACTTAGGGTAGAGTGTTGATCTAATGGGATAATACAATAAGATATAAGGTGAAATTCTCTTCTCATAAGGTCACCATTCCCTCTTAATGAATATGATAGGAATGATACAAGGAATTTGAATATAGAACATGTATTATAGAACTATACCATTAGACTAATTATATTATTATAATGGTGGTGTAGGATGTCATTACTCTTCTAATGGGTCCCTAATCCCTCTTCGAAGGTAGCGGAGGAATGATGTGTGTTGTTGATGTTGAGTACCTAATTATAAAAATAAACATAATTTGAGAGAATTATTATTTGATAAGTCACTATATTTATTGATATTGTTGACAAGGAAATATAAACATGTTGATATTGTTAGTGACATAATTTGTTTACTATTTTTCCCAAGAAGAGGGTAATTTTGATCTCATTATCATGTATGGTAACTTATATATAATGAATTTTACTATTAATAAGATAATTATTTCATTTTATTTATTTCATATAATAGAAATACCAGTATAATATATTATTATTGAATCTTAGAGCATTAGGTTAGAACCTTATAATAAACCCCTCCCACTAAAGGATCCCCACATGGGACAATAATAGGGAAAGAGAGATAATGATACCCAAATCCCACATCCCATAGGCCATAATGTGAGTCAAGACTCATCCCTTCCTACGTAAAACTTTTTCAGGGACCCATATCTCATTATATAATAATTCCATAAATCTATATAATCATCATAACTATCTTATCCAAAACCAATTTTATGATTAAAACCCACTAAAAACCGTTCACATGCATTATTCCTCAAGACATCAAAATCCTTGCATGTATACTCATTGAAATCTGAAGCCATAATGACCACATACATGTTGACTCCACAACCTCAATCCATAAAAACATTCAAAAAAAATGTACTGAAAATCACCCCCATGAATACTAACATATGATTATAGAGTTAAAGATATTGGTTGGGATAATGGGTAGTCATCCCTATGTATCCTTACCAAACTGGCTATTGGGGAAAACACCCCAAGAATCTCTAGTTTTTTTCCCATCCGAAATGGCTGGGGTGTGTATAAAATTAAAAACATATAGTGTATATAGATTTCATTCACTCCAATGTAAACTTCCAATCCATATAATATTATACTGCAATTGTCACACATGACACCTGCCTACCACATTTAAGGTCTGGATATCAAATAAGAAAATATGCACAAAATTCTATATTAATAAATTCATTATCCATTAATTGATTTTTTTCCATTTTCTTTTTAAAAAATTAACGTTTTAATATTTTAATAAATGTGCTGATGACACCATACATTCCTTACATGTATTCTCTAGTATATCATCATCATAAGTAATTATCAATAACTAACCCCATTATTTCTTTAATTCATTTCTATTTTTAAACATCTGAGTATTATTGGAATCAACCTAAGAAACCACATAAAAAGAATCAATCATAGTGTATAAAATTAAATTACATACCACAATTTGAAACTAGTCAAATAAGCATCCATTTGTCATTTTCCATAAATTAAGAATCAAGATATAATCACGAATCAATGTGAAAGACTCGCTCTGAACTCATCCCAAAAATTCCTCTATCCCACACCATTGTGTGTAATATCACATCTAAAATCACATTATAACATTATGACTATAAATGCATCGTCATGACTCAAACACCATCAGAATTGGAACCTCGTGCCACCATCAAAACCTCATGAATCTCCACCCATTAACCATAAAATATTTGAACCAAAAATAGTTATCTTTTAATAATATTAAGGATCTAAATCCATAGAACAAAAGTAAATATTAAATGATTTTTTCATAAAAAATAATTAAGTAAATAACTAAAAAATTAATCAATGAATTCTAGACATTATCAAACAATTATTATCTCAGTCATACCAAAATAAATGATTTAATAAATCACATTTCTCATTACCATCTTCAATTTATTAATTCTTAATGAATAAATTCTATGAAAATTATCCATATAAATTCCCAAGGGCAAATATTATTAATTTCATATTACATTCCTATTTAATATTAAATTTCCTATATCAACAAAATATACATTAATTCAACATGCCTTATTTATTAAAATACAATCATTATAATTTTTAATTTGTTATTTAATTTTTTAGAATATGAAAAATGATTAAAAAATATTACAATTGATAACACAATATCTTGTAAACATCAAGAGGAAATAAAAAATTAATTTGATCCTAAAGCCCCATTAAATAATTTATTCTCCAAATTTAATTATCTAAACATTCTATAATTCCCATTTCAATGTTAATCTTTCAACAATTTTAAAAAAAGTATCATTATAAACATATCAATGAGTTTATCATATTAGCATGCGGTTTTTTTCTCTCTATCATGAATAATATCAAGAATAATTATCATTATCCAATAACACATAAAAATATATACACCTCACAACCCTTCCCCTTAAATAGTACCCTTCCTGGGATGAAAAAGAGAGAAGGGAGACGGTGACTATCCTTGTCAAGCCTTCAGTAAGCCCCATGATGGCGACAAGCAAAGAGGGTACAATAAGCATATTTATGAGATAAATTACCCTTAAAGAGAAAATAATAAAGAGATAGATAAGATAGATACAAAAATTAAAACCTACTCTGGAATATACATATACAGAAATCCCAAGTTTAAAATATTATGTAATACAGTACTAGAATAACAGAAAATGAGACTATAATTAATAAAAGTATCAATAATAAACAAAAATATCAAATAGATACTGAAAAAATACGATCTAGTAATATCAATCCATATCTCAAACCTACTCTACTTAACCTATAAAAAGATTATATATGAATAGGGTGATCAAATTTGTATATTCATTTGGATCCTTCTTAGATCCTCTCATACAAAAGATAATGAAATCATGCTAAACACAATGAAAAATTGTAAAACTAACTCATAACCTAAATTTTTGTAATAGTTCCCAATATCCCCATGTATTATTGTCACTAGGTATCACATAAAAAAGATCATATAATATAATAATGAATCAGAAAGGGTACCCCTCTCTCGCTTCCCCACTGGTTTTCTTCCTTGCCTTAACATTACATATCCTAAGCCATCTCTCTCCAAAATGATCCATCTCATAGATAGACGGACAAGGAATCAAAACATGCATCTCTTGAATCATATAATCACGTCATAGAATCCAAAAACCCATATATATTATCCATGTAGTTTTTAGGAGCCACCACATACCATATGATGATTATAGCATATAGGGTATTATACGTCAATCTATCACAACCCATACACTGAAAAAGCACCTGGAGCCATCATAACCTATACATGTAATACCTGCAAAAATACTTTAGATACTATATCTAGGGATAAGTTAGTGTTAATAAACACAACACATCATACCACTCTACAGAAATATATGGGGAAATCGACTCCCATGTATAACAACACAACTAACTACAAAGGTTGTTGGAGAAAAATACTTTCTGGATTCCACTGGGTATCAGTCACCCTAACCAACATGGGTGGGGCAGTTTATGAGATAATAGGATATACAAGATATAATATAGCTCACCACCACACTTTTTTCAGAACATATTTTTAGAATATACTACAATTAACGTCTCTCGGACTCCCGACTTCCACTACCAAGACCAGATATCCTATAAGCTCATAGACATTTAAAAGAGCTATTTTAATTAATTACTTCCTTTTTTTATCATTTCATTTATAAAATTTATTAATTAACCAATAATAAAAACATTAAGCCACTTATATTACTATCCAAAAAGTCAAGCCCATTTCCTCTATGAACAATCTAAACTAAGTCAATGATTTCTCAATATTAACATCTTTTTAGAACATAAATTCCCTCATTACCATCCTTGTGGGTTAGAAATTTATTAAAAATTATTTGAATCATTACATAAACTTGGTACTCTAGGAAAACCATCCAAAGCTACCACCATGAGGAAACATGCAACCAAGCACATCTGACTACCTCAAGTAGTGGGGAAATGAATGCCGAAAAAACACAACAAGACCAGAAGACATTTCACAAATTCAATCAAGAACGAATCCAAATTTATCACATCAATGGGTAATCCTATATTCAAACCATTCTGTCATATTTAGTTCCATATAAAATACTCATTAGCATATCCTGATACATCTCTCTATCACAGGAATAAACTACTGCTATATTATCCAGGCCTCCACACCCCATATCACATCATCCATCATAGGATAAGCTATACCATTCTCATAACACATCATACATAGAATATCAAACATAGAGAACATAAAAAAATTAGTATTAAACAAACAAGAACAACCAACATGGAAATCCAAACCCTAAATTATGTCATCCAACAATCACACATAAATGAAGTCTCATAAATCCAAACACAAGGCACTCAACCACCTCAAGTTAATGGGAAATATAGGCCACAAAAATTATATTTACCACACAACTGATTCTTATTCCATATTGAAGAATATAAATCATAATTTATAGGTTCTAACTATTATAAACCAACGGTATAAAGCTATAAAGAGCTGATAAATTAATCGAACAATTAATTTAAACATGATTCCTAACATACATTCGTGTTTCAAAAAACATATAGATTTACAATTTATTAGGATATATTTATTTATTTTCATAAAAAATAATTAACATGATTAAAATTATTTAATAAATTTCATCAATATGTGGAATTATATATATTATTAAACATGCGATCAACATCAATTTGATTATCATCAAATTACAACAAACACCAGATTTATTAAACATGCCTATTTATTCTATATTGAATTAATTATCAATCAATTCTATATTTAAATTATTTTATATTGTACATTAATAACAACATTCTCATCCATATAATCCAATTACATAGTAATAATAATAACATAGATCCCAAATTATCTTAAAAATAAAGAGGCAACTAGTAATCATGATATAAAGAAACTACACACGATCACTAAAATAAATTATTTATTAATTCAATTTTATAATAGTTAAGTTTATTCCATTACCATATAAGAGATAAAACAAGAAAACTCTATTATTTCACATAAATAATTATATGAATTAACTAATCCTCAACCAGGAATAAATAATCTTCACATGATTCACTACACCAAAAATAGGGGGTGTGTGCAAGATGAGATCACTGTTGGAGGAATCAAGAGACAATGATAACAGGATTCCAAAACTCCAAGAAAATGATTCATAACTTCCAATAATTATTGGAATAAAATAGGTATAAATTAGGGGAAGTAACTTCATTTTCTATGTTGATGGATATAAGATGATCACAATTTTTATATTCATAGAAGCTTTAATCAACCAATTACTATAGATCTCTTGAAAATTCGCACAAGAGGGCTCATTTATAAAACTAACAATATATTTAAATAAAGGATATAATTATCCTTATTTAATCATACTTTTATGGACCTTGATTTACATTTTCAAAAGACCCACATGTCCATTTTCAAAAAATTAGAAGAAAACTCCACGTGGAAAGTTCCACATAGAAAGATTCACCATGAAACCAAAATCACTATATAACTATTTTTACATAGATAATATATCCAAATAGATAATTGATTTAGATAACATCACACATAACATGTCAATATATTATATAATTTATGTAGAGGATCTATCCATTTAGCCAATTCATATAGCCAATCCATCCACATATTTGATTCACCTAGAAGATCACTCACGTAGCTAATTACTCACATAGATGATTCACATAGATGACCATTCCATATAGATGACTCATATAGCTAATCAACATAGCTGATCCATGCAAAACATCTATCTCATAACAGACTACTAATGTAATAGATCACACATGATACTGATCTATCTGTACACCTGATTTCGGGTAGCAGATGGATCCTTGTTGCCGATAGATCCATGTAGGTGATTATTCTAGAAATGAATCGAGATCTCAAAGAATATGTGAACTATATATTAATTACATGATATCCTTAAAAATCCTAAATCCTCCCTCCTTCTAGATTTTAGTAGCCAAACACCACCAGACCTACTCGAGGCCTCCTCTAAGTAACTTAGACTTCAGAAAAACACAAAGGGTTAGGATATATGGATCTATAACCTCTCATTAGACACTAATAAAAAATTACCTTCCTTGATAATATAAAACCAAAACTAGAGATAAAATTTAATGGGGTCATTCAAACAACTACCCCACAAGATACCTCCAAAGGACCAAGTCATTATAAGATTTCAACCATCTCGCTCGGAATAAAAAGTAAAAAATTAAATAATAATATAAAAAAATTCATAATCTATATCTAGAGTGGGATACCACTCAAAATAGATTTTGTTTATAGACATGAAATAAGAGAGAATGGTATCATAAACCGAAAAGGTCAACATAAACCAAACAAACAATGTTATAAAAGAAGAGATAAGTATCAAAAATATCACTGTACTGAGTGTGCATATTGGACTCACATTGATAGGTACTATTCTCCATTCCATCATGTTGAAAAAAATTAAAAACAAGGGAATTTAACACTCAAAAAACACCTTATACTAGCATTACTAGATCTTTATAGTCCACTTCTCGATAGTCGTGTCATCATCAACATCGATCTCTCCTAAATCTATTTCATGAGAGTCCTTATAAAGACAATAATATATTTGTTACAAATGAAAAAAATCATGTATTATACTCATATTATTTATATATTCTACCCAAAATTTCATGACTCTAACATGAGACTACACCTCAAAAGGCCAAAAAAATTAGGGAGAAAGCATACACCCATGACCAACACAACACTTTCCATGATGAGGAGTCACCTTTCGAAACACGTGATCTAAAAAATTGAAATATAGATGTCTCCTTTTATGATTAGAATAGTATTTCTAATGATCTCTTATTTATTTAATCCTTAGGAAAATTACCTAAACCATATCTTCTGTATTATATAATAGTTTTGACCCATGAATTGTTGCTTCTACATGCCCATTCTAGCACAATGGATAATGAAAAGGTTGTCTGTAATTTGTTTTAATGATTCAATACCAATAGTGGAGTGGAAATAATTATTAAAATAAAAATCAACCATGAGAAGTTGAATCATCCACGAACCTAAAAAAACTAGGACACATGAATGTTATATATCTTCATGACTCAAAAAATAAGCTATGTCTGACCACTCTTCTATTGATGCAAAAAGTTCTAGGGTATAATTGAGATTCAAAATCCGATTGGGGATCTCTCCACACTATAGAGATAAAATTGGGATCACAATCAAAGATAATAATATGTGGGACTCCATAGATTCACACAACCTCCTCCAAATATAACCTCAACAAAACCTCCTTTGAGCTTGATTCCCTGATCACTATAAAGTTGGATAGTTTCATCAAATGATCCAATATCACCCATATAGAATCATATACTCCCTATGATTTATGTAAAATGGTATTAAATTCTATATATATGTCCTCCCACTTCCACTGAGGATCTTCTAGCGGTTGGAAAAAAGCACTAAGAACCTGATTTTTGGCCTTCCCCTTTTGGTAGACCAAACATTGTGAAAAAAACTTTGTACCAATATGCATCAGATTAGGCCATAAAAATTGACCTCTTAAGGCTTGATATATATTTATAAAACTGGGATGTACCCCCAAAGATGAGCTATAAAACTCCCACAGAACCATCTCATGCATCACTAAAGGTATGAAATGATTTTCTAGAAACAAAACATAGTGTTTTTCATATTTTGAAAAACCATCAAGCACATCTCAAAAAAAACTCATCCACTCCAGAAATCCACCTCATGATCCCCAAATTTCTCTCCTTAACCTACTATACCAAAAAACACTGCATATTGATTTAAAAAAAACTTATCCTCCAACCATTCCCATATTTTTATGCATTAGTGAGAGTTATTACAACACTATCTAGGAATATCTAGATTCATGCATGACATCACTATGTGAATTAATTATTAGTGAATCAGCCACAAAATATCCCTTACCTAATTTATATAATATATCGACATCATGATCCAATAATAATTTCATCAACCAGTGCTGATGGATGTTTAGGTCACACAGAGAGAAGACATACCACATGCACTTATGGTTGCTAGAAACCCAAAAACACTCATCGATGAGGCAATGTTTCGAAAACTCCAAATTAAACTTAGCATCCACGAAATTAAGATCATGGGTGGAATAGTTATTCTCATAGATAATTAACTAATAATACCTATAAGAAACAATAAATATATACATCATGAGAACCCAAACCAACCAAGGGAACACACAATCATATAAAACCTCAAACTGAACTCCTTATAATAAAAAAATGACTAGAGTACTCAAACAAATCTTCTTCTGGTAGTCAAACATTACATGGAATTGCTCAGTACAAAATAATGAATAATAATTTTTTTGTCAAGGTCTTTAAGAGAGTTGAAAATGAAGAGAAAAAAACTTTGACCCTCTTGTAATTTATCACAAGAGCATAGAATCTTCTCACCTCTACCACTATATTGGGGGATTATAATGACCCAACCATATATATCATCCAAGAGTGCATAGATAAGTTAAACTAGAATATGAAATTACCCAAGAAACAGACTTCAAGAACCCAGAACTCATGATTTGAAAAAATGTGAAATAACTGATCATGATGAATACCTTCCAAAATAACACAAAGATTCTATGCATGATCCCACTTATACGTGAAGTATGAAAGGATGTAATCATTGGAAACAACCATGAAAATATCTAGGAACTCTATTAAAACTAAGTTAATCAACCACATGAAATTTATAGAGTGTTTTTCACATTGATCAACATCACAAACAATTGATAATTCCAATGATGACAATAAAAACCAGTCTTTGGAACATCTTCATCCTTCACCCACATATGATAACATCCTAACCACAAATATATTCCAACAAACCAACTTTCTCTATTTATAAGATAAAATAAATCATCAATTATAAGAGGATATAATTTCTTCAATTCCACTTGGTTTAAGTGATGATAATTGATACAAAGCTACAAACATACATCATTCTTCATTATGAACAAAAATGGTGCACCCCAAGGAGACACACTCATCATGAAAAACATCACTACAATAGATAATCGAGCTGTACTGGTAGATCTTGAATCTCATAAGGTCCCATATTATATGAATATAGTTTGATAGGGGTCATTACAATTTATAGCTCTATCCTAAACTCAATCTCCAATTGATGGGGTAACACTATAACCTCATATGGAAAGACATCAGAGTACTATTTAGCAACCCTGGTAGGTACTAAGTACTAAACCTCAAAGAAGCTCTACATGAACCCATCCATTGAAGATGAAATAGATGGAACACACCTCCAACCCATACAAGGGTCTCTCTTGAAAAAGAACACTATTGTCTCTCCATCAGCATTATAGAATATAACCTACCGCATGATAAAATTCAGGATATCTTGCATTGAATATAACAAATCCATACCAAGGATGATGTTATATGGATATATCTATAAACATAGGATGTTTAAATAAGGAATTTATTACCCAACACAATCTCATAGTCTCTACATACATCATACAAGTTAGCTCCAACTCTAATTGGTGTATTCAACGCTAAGGGAACTGGAATCTTATATAACTTAAGTATCGTAGCATGGATGATGGTAGGTGATATAAATGAATATATTGGTACAAAATCAAAAAAAGTATAAACCAAGTAGAAAACAAGAAAATGGTACCTCAAAAGACATATGTCTTGTCTGATGCGGGAAACACTAAGGAATAAAGCTGACCATGACCTACTCCATGGCCTTGCTAACACTATTGATGAAAACCTCCATTTCCATACTATTCTCATTGAGAATGAGGATCATATTAGGGCTATCCCCTTCATACAACATCTTCTGTATGCTGATCCTAGAATGGAACACACTACTGATGCTTCCCTGACTAAAACTACCACAACAGATGAACCTATAATGTAACACTTCACACATACTAACTTCTTAGAAAGATTCAGCACTCCCACCGCTGATGACCTCGAGCACCATAAGAAAAAATGCATTTGATCCCATAGAATAGGTCATAATGAAACCACCTAGGAGAAATGAGATGAGGTATGTGACCAAACCCTAGTTGAATGAAATCCATATATCTAAGAAAAAAAGGAAACCTAGACCATAGTTCATCTTTTTAATGATTATTGAAGACTCCACTCTCATAATGATCTGATTTTGGGTAGTATCATCTGAATATCATCTAATATTATGCACACATAAATATATACCTTCAACATGAATGTGGTAAATTTTCACTGGATCTCTAGATGTATATTCTCCTCGAAATTCATTTCCCTATCCCATCACAGAGAAATTGGTCTGAAACTTGTCATAGATGGGTCTAAAAACAGAACCCAAACTCTCATATGATAGAACTCCCTTGTCAAAGGGAGATCCATTCCCAATGAATGGTCAGATTTAATATCGAAGAATGAACCTATAATATAAAATAGTCTCTGAAATTATTCCATGATACAGTTTACTCATTTTTATCACTAAATAATAAGACAAACCACTGCCTTGCTACTCCACACATTATCATCATGGCCTAAGAAATCGAGTGCTCCATCCCATCATGGATCGAACTGAAATCTATCTCAACCCCAAGCAAGATTTTGTGTTAATGTATTTAAAATGGATCCCCCATAATTCAATATACTATGGAACTAAAAATATTGGAGTGTCCCCCCTCAAATTATTTTCATCATCGACATCAAGTCTACAGAAATGCACAGGAAAATCATCCTAAACATCGTTGGCATGAACCTGATGAGGATGTTGAAATAGATCGATTCCTATAAAATAATGAATTTTTATACTCATAACCATGTATATGAAATACCTAATATTGATTAATTAATTAATTATTATCTTGTCAAATTTTTAGCCTATCCTAAGGTCTACCCATTTTAAACACATGTATAATGAATATTGATACATGATCATTTCCTAGATATCTAACCTAAAAATAGTTTCACATTATTTAGTTAGTTTAGAAAACATAAAGGTACATGAATGAGATCATAGGTTTCCCTAAATACCCCTATATCAGTTGATCACTTGTGTTTATATTTCTTACTAAACTTAGATGACACCTTTTCCCTACCATCCCATGCATTCTCACATATGCCTAACTCCAAACTCTATCTTGTCCCTCAAACCAGAAACTCTGATACAACTAAATCAAAACCCCTCCCCCAATGAATAGCCCTCCCAGGATAGTGATGAGATAAGGGAGATGGAGAATGCTTGGGTCCCACCTCCTGTAGGAATCGATTTGAAGACTATCACCATGTGTATAACAAACATTCATATAAGAGGCATTACAATCCCTAAGGAAATCTATAAGAGAGTCATAATATAGATACACTAATCTAAACCTATTCAGATATGTAAATATAATGAAATACCAAGTGAAACATGTGATGTAATATAGTATTGAAACAACTATAAATGAAACTAAAAATATCATAATGTAAAAAACGCAGTGAAAACAAAGCCCAAAAAGCTCATTCAAAGACATAATATAGTAATATCTAGCTCAATATTGTACCTACTATAGATGAAATAAAAAATAGTTTATATATAAACAGGGTTAGATTAATTGTATACGTGGTAAGATCCTCCCCAGAGCCTCTCATTCAAAAGATAAAGAAAGAATGCTAAATGATAGTGTATAACATGGAAACTAACTCATGACCTCAACAGGTAAACTATATCCCCAACTTCACCCATGCTAACTCTGACCAATTATCACATACAAGAGAGAATATAATAAAAAAAATGAAACATAAAGGGTACCCCATCCCCCTTACCTAGTATTTTATACTCTTCCCCAAGACTGCTTGTCTTGATCCATCTCTTTCTAAAATAAACCAGCCCGTAGACACCTGGTCAAGGATTTATAACAGGAACCTCATGCATCATATCGTCACACCATCCAACCCTCATATCCATATTTAGAAACAAAGTTGTTTATTAGCGCCACCATATCCCGTATGAGAAGTATCATATATCATGTATTATACAATAATCTATCACAACACATACACTAAGTAAGTTCCTCAAGACATCACAAACTATACAAGTCACACCTATAATAATTTTCTGGATAATATTTTTGAGGATAAAAGTGTTTGAATAAAAAAAGATACATCATCCTTATACACACATATATGGGAAAATAATAATTGTGCATATCTTCATGAGTAACTACCATGTGAAGAGGTTGGGGTCAGAGGTGGTAGTAAGCCAAGCATCCTCCCACCAAGATGTTGGGTAAACAATACTCCCAGAGTCCCCTAAGACTCAGTATCCCTAACATACATGGGTGGGGAAGCATTTGAAATCATAAAATATATAGGGTATAATAAGGATCACAAACCCACTATGGTAATAAACTTGTCTTAGACTCAACTGCTGCTAATGTCCCTTGAACTCATATATGCCACTTCTAAGACCAGATATCTTATAAACACACACACATTTAAAAAATCTACAGTAATTACTTCACTATTCTTTTATCATTTACTTCTATTAATTAATTTATTAACCATAAATTAACAAAATTAAACCCATAATATTATTAACCATTAAGCCATTTTTATTTCCTACACAAATAATCTAAACAAAGTCCATGGGTTCTCAAGATTAACATCTTTTTAGCATTTGTATTCAATCATTTCCAACCATATAGGATAAAAATTTACTAAAATTTATTAGAATCATTCCATAAACCAAATAATCTAAGAAAACCATCATAAGATACCAAAAAGAGGAAATATTCTACCAAGCACACCCTGGTGCCTAAATCATTAAGGAAAGGAATGTTGATAAAGAAAGAAACCATGAAATCAGCCATTAAATAGATTCATTCAACAATTAACCAACTTCATCACATCAATGGGTAATCATAGATTCAACCCATTCCATCATCTCCTGTCCTATCCATGAAACCAACATGCATATCCTGTTGTATCTCACTATCAAAAGAATCAACTATTTCCACACCATCGAAGCCCTCCCATCCTATATCAATTAGCCATCCTAGAATCAGCCATCCAATACCATTACACATTTCATAACAAATCAATCTTCTAGATGACATCACAAAATATACAAGAAACATACTAGAAAAAAAAGGAAAATATAGGACCTAAAACAATGCATCTATCCTTCATACATAACCAATCTCTCAAAGATCAAAATTCAATGCACTTGACCTTCTCATTAAAATAGGAAACTTAGGTCGTAAAAATTATCTTTATCCCATTACTAGTTATTATTCCACATTTATTTAACAATTCATAATTTACAAGATCCATATATGGAAAACCAATGACATAAATCTATAAAAATATACTAAAATAATTAAATAGATAATTTAAACATGATTCACAACATACATTCCAGTTTCAAAAAACATATGTAATTTTAATTTGTTAACATGACTTTAATTACTTTCAGAAAAAAGTATTAACATGGTTCACATTTTCTATAAAATTCCATAAATAAATTCAATAACATATTGATTTAAATATGATATCATCATCAATTTGATCATCATTAAATCTAAAAAATACCAGATTCATTAAACATGCATCTATATTCTCCTTACAATTAATTATCAATTAATTCCATAGTTATATTCCTTAATTTTTTTAATCAAGAATGAATTGCTAATAAATAAAATCACAAGAATATCCTAGATAAAACACTCTTTATAATTTCAAGAGAAAACCTGTTATCATGGTAGAAAGAAACCACATGCGATCACTATAATCAATTATTCATTAATCCAGTTCAATATTTATTATGTAAATTATATTTCCATCAAAGGGGAAAAAATTATAACTATAAAATTGTATGTAAATAATTAGGATAAGTGAAGAATACCATACCTTGAGGAAAGAATCTCCATGAAAGTCATTGCACTAAAAAAGGTCACACAAAATATGGAATTAATTTCGGAGGAATCATAAGCATATAAAAGTTGGATTTCATGACTCCAAGGGAATGATTCATAATTTACAATATCATGAAGAAGAAAATAGGTTGGAATAAATTAAATGACCTATATTTTTGAGTTGATAGATGTGGTACAATTTTTTTTTTCATGATCTCCAAATCATCAATCAACCAATTACATTGTATCCCATTAAAATTGATGTACATGGAATTTTTTACATCACCTATCATCTGAAAAATGGAGGATATAATTTTCTTTAACGAATCAGACTTTGAAGGCCCTTGATTTTCCCCATGGAAAGATCCTTGAGGCTATTTTCACAAAACTGGTAGAAAACACCACCTTTTTGATTCCATATAACCTAATTCCCCTGAAATACAAAATCCCCACATAAACATGTTCACATAGCCTGTCTATCCACATAATTGATTCACATATATGATCACTCATGAAGCCAATCCATCCAAATAATTTATTTATGTTTCCAATCAATCAAAGTATATAATTTATATAGGTGATCACTCATGTATCTGATTGCTCATATAGTTGATTCACATAGTCGATCCATCAATATAGAGAATTAACATTTCCAGTCAACATAGACAACCGACACAGTCGATCAATCATGTAACTGATCTCTTAGGTATGCAATTTCTCATGTAGCCAATCCAGCTGTATACCTGCATTCATGTAGCCAATGGCTTCATATAGCTAATAGATCCACATGTCTAATTCATCCCGCCATGAATTAGGATCTCAACCAAGACATGAACTACACATTCATGATATGAAATACATAGACATATTGAATCCTCCTGGATTCCACCTTTTAGCATCCAAACCTATCAGACCTACTCTTGGTCTCCTCCATATACATAGAAATTTTGAAATACCAAAATGGTAGGATTCGATATATTAGATACCTTCCAAAACAAAAAAATATAACGGTATACAATTTAAATATTATCAAAATTTACTTGAACTGTAGATGATGATCCTTTTATTTCATTACTAACATCATGAATACCCAAGCATACCCAAATGTACCTATTTAACTCAAAACAATTTTTTTTGTATTTTTCAAATACCCACTATTAGAAAAGTGGGAACAATAAAAACATAGCCCGATGTTCCTGCATACCCATATCCACATAAAACCCACACACCACAATCAAAATTCAAAAGTTGAACCTTCAAATTTCAAAAACCAAAATTAATAAAAACTATCATTACCACCTAGATCCACGAGAATACCCTCCTCAATCTAAAAACCAACACCCATCAAGAGGATACCTCGAGCAAAGAGGCCGATAACTTCACTACCTTCTTCAATCATTAGAGCCTTTATCATCACCCTCATTTATACTGGTGGAGATAACCAGAAACATTCAATAGTTTCCACTTCAACGAGATCCATCGCCATAACCACAATCTCTAATGTTCAACATCATCACAGTTGCTGACCAAAGAAAAATCATGTTACCATGATAAAAAACAAGATTAGTAGACGATATAACTAGGAATTAATAAAACCAAAAATCAGATATGGAAAACAATTCAATGATAACAATGAGAAATAAAAACTCAACAAATCCATAAGAACCAGAAACAATCCCATTTTATTAGCATTTTCCACCACTGAAAAATCAATATGTAAAGAGAAATAGAACCAAAACCATCATTGTATGTGAAAAATGCAGTGAAATAGAAACTAGAGAAAGACCCCACCATTCAAACCTCTCGTAAACTCATACCACTCCCCAAACACATCCCAAAACCTTCAAAAAAATCCATCACGCCTAACCAACCTGGAAGGAAGAAAAGGACTGGGAGGCCAAGAAAGGAAAGAGTGGAATAAAAGGGATAAGGGAGAAGCAAGGCTATCAAGGGAAATGAAGGAGGAACACATGGGATGAAACCATAAGGGAGATCTAAACAATGATGTAGAAAAAGATATAAGGGAAAAAACCCTAGAAGGAATAACCAAATATGTTGGAACCAAAAAGATCGAAGGAGCACCATTACTAGCATTCACCAACACCTCCCAATAGATCTTTATTACCATCGCTCCAGACTAAATGGGATCACGAGAGATAGGGAGGATCAGAATAGTAGTAGAAGAAGCTCGTAACAATAAGGCCGGGGTGAAGGGACCTAGAGAGGAAGCTGAAGCAACAGAAAGATGATCAGATGAATCATCTGATTGGGACGACGACGGCGGCCGACGCGTTGGCCCCCCCCCTCTCGGTGGGGGAGGGGGAATCATCGTGCCATAGGAGAGCAAGTATCTTCCAACCCTTTTCTAATCCGAAGTTCCTTCCCCATTTCCCGAATGTCGATTAAAACCCTAAGGTTATAAATCTGCTCGACGGGGTGCCGAATCTTTAACTTTCATATTCCGAGTTTACGGAATCCTCTAGCCAGCTGAATCTCACTCTGGTGGCCCGGTTCAAGAACAAAAGTCCTTCCATGGATGACTTCGATCGATTTGTTTTTGGATCGTGGGGTCTCCAAGAACGTGCAGTGGTTGGTCTTCTTAACAATAAGTAAATTATGATTTGTTTTGAAATAGAGGCTGATCTCATTCAAGCGTGGTTGAGGGCTCCTCGCTACTTAAAAGGTACTCAATTTATGCTTTTTCGTTGGTCATTTGATCTTCATATGAACTATGACCCACCTTCAATCATGGTTTGGGTATGTTTTCCAAAACTTCCATTACCGTTTCAAAAAATATCGATTATTAGAATGCTAGGTAAACATGGTAGGACGATTTTTATGTTCCAATAGTCACACCGATGCGGTCTTCCATCCAGTGAACCCCCCAGGTATACATTGATATTGATGCATCGCGCATGCCGTTTGACATTGTTTGGATTACGATTGGTGAAGAGTATCAGTGTAGGCAGCGAGTTATTTATGAATATTGGACCAAGTTTTGTGATTCTTGCAGGAGGTTGGGTCATTAAACTGCGGTTTTTCGAAGGGGACATTTTCCACGATTGAGGGAGAACCGTTGTAAAGGGAAAGATGTTCTAGTGAGCACGGTTGTTGATAACCGATTGGAGGCAGGCTTAGAGATGGGTAATGAGCTAAGGTCGTTAGGGCCTGTTGACAGAGGAAGGGGTGCTGATGGGGCTAGACCAGCTTTGAATGGTAAGCCATCTGGGCTTGATAAGGTGACTCTTGAGAGAAGCAGTCATGAATTTGGAGATTCAAGAGGTAAGGGGCATAACCCGAAGCATGCTGGTAATTTTCATAGGCTAAAGTAGGAGGTTGGAGCCTCCACTAGCTCTTTGGTCAGTGAGTGTGCAGGGAAGGTTGGGGTTGGGGGGGGGGGGGTCTTTGATTTCTGCCGATGTGGTGAGCTCGGTTGGTGCCAAGGAGGCTAGAGGATTGGACCCTTTGTCTCCACCTTTTCTTTCTTTGAGTAATATATTTGATGGATTGTCTGATGGTTTGATGGCCGAGGGTCTGGAGGAGGCTGGTCTTTCTGGAGGGATCACTAGAGAGGAGATTCTTAATAGGCAGCCGATTGAAGATCTAGAAATTGTTCTCGCTGGTGACTTGGGACATCCAGAGAGTAATTAGGTTGAAGGTTGTAGAGATACTGAAGGGGAGCTGGCTCCAAAGAGGCAGTCAGTGGAGGTTACACAGGCTGGAGACAGGGGGCCTGATGTTGGTGGTTTGACAATGGAGGACAACCACTTACTGGAAAAGTGCTCCAATTTGGTTGAATCAGATAGGAGTATGGATATTCAGGCTAGTGGTGGTGTGATGGAGGCTTCTACAGTGGCTATGGTTAATGTGTTTACAGAGGCTGAGCACCTTCCTTTGATGGAGACCAATACTCCAGACCAACAGAGGGAGAAAACCGCTGGGAGACCTGGTTTGGATTTGGGGGATCAATTATGTAAAGGAAAGGGGATATCTGGGGGAGGTAAAGAAAATGTAAGTTTCCCGGTTGGTCGTTCATTCTGCGAGGTTGTTCAAGGTGGGAAGCAGCCTCATGTTTCAGTTTAAGGGCCTGTTTCAGCTACTCCAAGAAGGGGGCCATGGAGAGACTATTCTTGCCTTGCACGGCTGATGCGGACTAGGTCCGCCTCTAAGATGAATAGTGAGGTGACAGTGGTTGTTAGGAAGGGTTTTTTGATCAAGGGGACTTCACCATATCAACCAGCTCTGGAACAGCTCAGGTTTTGGGTACAAAGTGAATGCTTCTGGAGGTCTCCAGAATGGGAATTGGCTACGGCTACGGGTGAAGATGAATTTGGCCTGGGATGCGGAGATGATTATGGTTTTTATGATGTGAAAGTCTGTGTTGACTATATTTTATGGGTTTGTGGTTTTCTCATTTATGTTGTGTTTGTAAGTTTGGGTATCAGATCCCATAAACCGGCTTTTGATAATCAAAAAAATGATTTTCAATCAGTCATAGGAGGAGAGGATCTTAAGGGAGAATAATCATAGATAATTTGAACATCATCAAATATAACATAAAATGCAATAAAAACATCTTTCATGAAGAATAATATAGATTTTATAATGAAATTATAATAAAAACTCTCCCTTATTTTCTTATCATAAAAATTATATATCCTATGGTAATGACTTGTTTTTAATTAAATGTATAAATTTGAACATGATATAATAATCCTAATTTAATTCATTTATTTCTAGATTATCAAACCATTAAACTTCTTATAACTCCATATTTAATTTTCAGATAATATAAACAATATTAATTACTTTACATGATAATTACTTCCTCCTTCCAGGATAATTTATAAATTTAACAAATTTTAAAAATCATTAAACGAGTAGAATATTAATTTTACACATATTTGATAAAATGATAAATCCCATTTTTATATATTTTATCAACAATATGAAATATATATTTATTTCCATATGTGATTTTTTGATTCAAAGCTAATCATAATCATCCAACACAGGTAATATTATTACTGATTTATTTCTAGAGTAACAATAGTAACTTGTCAATCATAATCTACATGAAATGAACTACTAATTCATTCATAACACATAATTAGAATTTTTCTACATAAATTAGTATTCCATTTATTTTTTAAATAACAATAATTTATTAATAGTAAAACACTACAGAAATTTCATCCATTTCATTTTTAATTTTTGAATATCATATAATATTTATTCATAATATTATTTTCTAGATTATTATCTGATTATGGTTAATCACACTGATCTAAAAAGTGAATATTAAAGCATTATTGATTAATTTGAAAAAATAAATTAATGGATAAGTGTTAAATATCCTACCTTTTGGAAGTTTTACATATTGTAGCATCAAAACCAAGGAGAGAGAGTGAGATATATTTTCTTCATTCTGAAGAATATGAGAATACTTGGATGATTTTAAGAAGGATATAAAATTTTGAATACTTGATTTTTGATCTCCCATACTTTAATAAAATGGATAAATATTCAAATTTTATAGAAGTGGTATTTTATAATACAAAAAATAGTCTCCATGTTGAAATTTAATTCACATAAAAATTAATTTACAAATGTATCATTTTAATTCATATTGAACTCAAATATTAGTTTCAATAATTTTGAGACCACTGAAAAAATTTGATATAATGTTTAAAAAGTGTAGGTAAATTTAAATTTTGATTTCAATCAATTTACAACATTAAACAGGGTTGAAAATTTTCAATATGAAACTAGGTAGAAATATGACTTTTGGAATTCAAAACAATAAATTATATAATGACTATTTTCTACATATAGTTACAATAGTTTTACCACTATGTAGCTAGTTAGATTTATGTGGGATTATGAAATCTCAAATAAGCCTTATAAAATCCTTAAAATCGTGTGGTTACAATTATATGAGATTTGGGTTACCCGTACATGAGATTTATACTATGTGTCCTACCATTATGAAAGGTTTAAGAAACTAGAATAACCTTTACATAAGCTAGAGAATATCCATACATAGTTATTAACAAAATATAATTTTATTTGAATGAGTAGAATGATCCTTAGGTTACCCTTACACACAAATCAAAAACCCCAAACTAATTTTACAAAGCTCTCAATAAATAGAATTTACCTTTACACAACTCATGGAAAATATGGCTCACCTTTACATGAGATTTTTAAAAATATGGCTGACACTTATGAAGGGTGAAAAAGGTCAGACTACCCATATATAGCCATGGAAAAACACTACTTATCTTTTCACAAAATCAAAATAATACCTAAGTGTATGTATTTTCTTTAAAATATTACATTTTTAATTTAAAAAACCTATAATAATAAAATATAGGATATATTATTTATTAGAAAATTTATAAATCACCTCAAAAATTAATCAATCACTTCCAAAACTAACAAAAAAACTTCTAAAATAATATATTCACTTTAAAAAAATTAAATTAATTTCCAAACAATCTTATAAAACATTGAAATTACTTATATAGTTTGTAAAACCATTTTTAAACATGTTTATAATTTAAAAAACAATTTTAAATGTACATATAAACTTTAGGAAACCACCCTTGAACCACCAAAAAGCTCAAAATGACTGAGGAAGAGATTGGGAAAATCTAGTACCTCATTTTAAATACCTCTAAAAAAATTCACATCCTCAATAATTAAAATAAATAAAACGAGATTGAAAGTATTTTTGATAATTAAACCACCACCTGAGACACCTACTAAATATTTATATATATATATTACATAGTACGGCTTAGAAAAAAGGAGTAAATCTAAGAAACACTTTAAACACTTTTAATATAATATCATTGGGGAGAAACCTCTCAAATAAGAACAAGGAAATTAATAAAATATTTCACAATGGAGGAGAATCATTCTCAAATACTAACATGAGATTCGATTCTTCATCCCAATGAAATCAAAAATTAAATAACATATAATATTTAGTACGTATCCTTGACTCTCATTCCTAATTAAGGTCACATAATCACATTAAAGGCCCGAAAAAACACTAAATAAGTCCAGTAAGTAAAGTATATCCAATAAAACAAACATAAAAAAATAAATTATAAAATGAAACACCATCATATAATACACATAACCTTTATTAAAATAGAAACTATAGAAGGTCATATAGGAGAAAACATTATTTTATCTATCAATTCAAAAACATTACATTTTCAGTCCAAAAAATTAAAATATATAGATAATTTATTAACATTTATCTTACCAGAAAATTTAATCTAGAACATTAATAACATTTTATGATTAATACGTCATGAGAAAAATATATTATCATGATTATGTAATAAATTAATAACAGACTTATTGTTTACACTCAAAATTATTCATTTATGAATATAGGTTATAATTTACTAAACATAAACATGATTTACAAAAGAATTATTTCTTGTTATACATACAACAAAATATTTCATATTAAACCATTTTATGTTCAAAATTATAATGATAAAAACCATTACTAAGTTTAATATATTTAAAATTTTTGTTGGTTAAAAAAAATTAAATGAAACCCATTTTTTATCCTTCATTATAACTTGGTATTTATCAAAATATTCTCTGAAAAATTAGTTTGATTTTCTTTATAATTTTTTTAAAAATTAGAGTAAGATTTATGGTATAAATGTAATTTTTTTAATGAAAACCTATTTACCAAAAAATAAATTTTTTTCAAAAAAATATTTTATTACTAATAAAACAAATTATTTGACCAATAAATTAACCAAATTAATTCATTATGCATTTAAAAAATTATATTATCTAACCACCAATAAAATTTAAAACTCAAACATGTTTAATATTAAACTATTTGAAAATTATAAGAAATCTAAACCTTTCTAAGAATGATGTATTTCATACCATCTTTAGTATGATTTACAGGATAACTTGACTATGCAAATAATTTACATGCTTCATTAAATTATATTTATTCAAAAAACACTACAATTCTGTTCTGTTTACTAATATAATATCAAAACACATTACTTCCAAATTAGAAAACCCAATTTAATATTATAAAGTAATCATAAATAAAACATGATGTTGGAATGATACAATTTATCTTCATATAACATTTTCCCTATTTGTTAACAAAAAATAATTTTCTATAAAGTCACTCATGAAAATGTTACAAAGGATTTAATGGACCATTTACCATTTACCACAGGTACATGACATTACTTTAAATTGTTTCAAATTTTCACCACATACTATCCCTCAACCAACATAAGAACCTCAATAAACATAACTAGATATTCCAAAAGAATAAAAATCAAAGGAACCAAACCACCATAACAAGATATTTTACCTTTCAAAATGAATCATGAAAAATAACATGTCATCATGAGTAAATTTACACATATTGGAATACACTCACAGTCATATCACATATAAACAGTTAAAGAAAAATACATTTCAAAAATTTAATCATGGAATATCACAACCCCATCATAAATAATTTCACATACACAATTGAAAACATAGAATAATTTAATTAAAAACATAGAGAGAAATGAATCAAATACTAGGAAGAATATAAATTAATGAGAACCATACAATATTCTATTTACTTAATCTAGGGCTCACATCACATAGAATTACTGAAGGGTATATTTATTAAAATATAATACGACCACAATAAAACCTTACCTGAAACAAAATATCCCACACAACGGGTTTGAGAGAAAATTATTAGATCTATATGATGATAGAAAATCATCCTCCTAAACTATATATCCATATTGATGATCTTGTGGAGAGAATTATAAAATGATATGAAGAAACACAGAGAAATACTTTTCTGATACCATACATCTATATTAATAGTAGGCTAAAGGAATGAGTTATAGTTACCATCTTTGAAGGCTAGTAGGTGTATGTTATAAGCTAAATGTTAAATCGGTACAAATAATTTTAGTGTAAGGATTAAATAGGTGGGATTAAATTTTGGTAACAAGGATATTTCCCTAAAATCAATATAATGGGAATGAAATTGAGGAAATATGATAATATTGGTCAATAATTTCTATGGGATAACAACAAAGTGGGTTCAAGATCAAGAAGGAAGATACAAGGTCACACCATGATAGGAACTTTGAAAACCATAAAGGTGGTAAAACAACACCGATGATGAAGAAAAGAGTTTCGAATATTTTATACTATAATTGAATGTCTAAAATCTTAATATATAATTTTTATGTTAATATTTAACATTTTTAGGTTTTATAATTATTTTGAGATTGACATAAAAAATGGCCTAATTTTGGATTTTAACTATTTTAATTATCTTTAGTATTTAAACAATAACATTTTATAAAATTATTGAAATTGGGAAATTCATATTTTATTCATAAATAAATCTTGAAATTCATTTAATTCATCCAAACAAAAATCTAAATCTATAATTTTAAATCACAAAACTAGCTAGCATGTTGGTCCTCAAAGAATGTGAATTAATCTGGAAACATTTAACGATGTGTCCATATCTCCCTAAAGGAAATACTAAAGGAATTTAAATTGAAAATATAGATAAAGAAGATATTATTGAATGTTTTATAAAGGTTTCCATGTATTATTATGCCTCTTTAAAGGTCATAAACACATGATAATTTTTATTTTGGGAATATGAATAATCACATGGATAGACTAAATGTCTCTGAGTAAAATAGAAAACCCCCTTCATATGGTGTAAAATCAAGATGATCATTTTAGGGAGAATGGGGGAGAAAATAATAAAATCATTTATAAAAGATACAATTCCCAAATTATTCCACTTAATTGGCCATCCACATAAAAAATGACAGAGAAACTTTTTTAAGCGACCAATCATTACCCCTCTCCCTATAAATATGTACCTCCACTCCCATTTGAAAGGATAAGCATTTTATGGGGGATAAGGATGTGTTTTTATATTTCAATAGGTATTCATTTTTTAATATATATTAGTTTAGTATTATTATTTATTACTATATTTTATCATTTCTATTTTTATGTGTTTCTCCCACCATATTCCCTTACCAACTCCAATAAAAATATTGAACTAGCCTCAGTGTTTTTTTAGGGAGGGAATGGTGATTGGATTTTGTTTTATTATGATTAATTTTCAATATCTTTGTTTAATTTTAGTAATTTTTGTGGTTTTCAAATTTATAATAGTTAGAGTTCATCCCATTTTCTACCCACGAAATTCTTCTTCTCATTTATCAATGTATTTCCCTTCACTATTTGTGTCATGCATACAGTAGAGCCTAGCATAAATTGTGATGGTTACTGAAGTGGTCATATAGATGATGTTCAAAATAATTTGACCTTTATTAATTTGTCTCATTATGGGGTAATCAAAATCCAAATGAAAAGGTGATGTGTGAGAGGTCTTGATCCCCCATTGAGTTGAATATTGGGATGCATTTTGAGTAATGATTTTAATCACCATGAACTCCAAATTGAAATTCACTTATTTATTTTTTAATTGACTAATTATTAATAAATAAATTATATTAATACTATATATATAAATTCCCAATATAAATATTATTTATTTAATCTAGAATTTTACCCTATGATTGTCTTTTATATGAAAATAATATCAATAGTTGTTCAATATGATTATTTTATTATAATAAAAGAATTTTTTATTTAATATTTTTATTTAATTTCTAATAATACCAACCATGCTTAAAAACTATATCAATAGATAGGAAATTGTATAGCAATCATCAAGAAGAACCAACAAACACATTTGATCAAAATGTCATAGACAAAAATGTAATCTCTACATTAAATTATCATAACATTTGATAATTCCTATTTCAAAAAAAATATTTCTATAATTATATAAATAATTATTGTCCTAAACATGTCAACTAGTTTATCATGTTAGTAAGTAACTATTCATTTTCTATATCATGAATAATATACAGAATAATTTCAATTATTCTCTAACATGTCATAATCTGAAAAAATAAAAGGTAACATCATATAGTTTCCATATTTTCATAATGTACATAAGCTACATGTGATAATTATTTTTTTTCTTCAATTACAATATACTTACCTAATCAGGAATTATTTTTTTATTTCAATTCTCAAATTCTTATAAGTATACAATAATCCATAAGTTATAGTGAAATTTTACTTCTATATTATTAAATTATATTTTCACTATACAAGTTATTATTCAATTTCTATCTTCTATATAATCTTCAAATAATCAAATTAAACTTACTATGAAAAACCAACTTTTTTCTTGAAGAACTATATAAAGCTTACCATGTAATGATAATAAAATATCTTCCTTTTTAATATCATTGTAATTATTAAACAAGTGAAACAACATATTTTTATTGAAATATATAAATTACATCAGGAAATAATAATCATACTTTAATTATTCAATTTCCAGATCGTCAAATCATAACACTGTGTGAAACACCATATATGATTTTTATAAAATAAGAAAAATATTTATTTTATTACTATCATTATAACTTCATCTTTTTAGGATAATTTATAAACTATCCAAATTAAAAAATAGAATGAAATAATAAGAATAATAATCCTCCACGCATGTGATAAAAAGATAAATCCCAATATTATAATTTTTTTCAACATTATAATAACAACCCTGATATTTATTTCATATTTAAACCTGATATATTTCATAAACTTTAACATAGCAAAACTAATAAGATCAAGTTTTCTAGTGTCATTTAGGTTTAAGAAAATAAAATAAAAACATAAAACATAAAAATATAACAACATCTATATTGATTTTTTTGAAAATACCAGAACAGTCCTTCGTACTTAAAACTGCATGGGATAACCTAAGGGAATACATAATAAAGCGGTGATATATAAATGTCAGTAAATTAATAAACATTGATTAAACTGAGGATAATAATACATGTTGGAAAAGGCATTTCAAGGAGGTGTTAAGGAACATGAATAATAATAGAGGATATTGAATGCTAATCCAAACATGGGACATGTGGAAACTACATAAAATACTACATCATAAATATATTTCAACGATAAGCCACTAATAATTCAAGGTGGAAAAATGTCCAATAAAGGAATCAAGTAAAACCCTTTCCCAATATGAAATATCATGATACTAAACATTACCTAATGCATTGGAGCGCTGTTAGGGTGCACCATTTATAACCATTTCAATCTAATGTTTATGTGTACTGCATAGATTATATAACAGAGATTAATTAAACATAATTTTATTCCACAATATAGAAATGTGAAATAAAAACATGTAATTACCAAATAAAAAGGAGTATGTGGAAAAATTTTAATACCCCTGATAGAGGAATGTGTATGGTATTCACTAGATAATTATTTTGGCATGGTAAATGTTAGTGCAATTTTGGTAGCATGATGACATAGTAAAGAAATTAATAAAATGGGTTATTGAGAGAGAAAGGGATATTTCATAATTTAGAAATAAAATACACAGTAAGAGGAATATTTAGGGAAATTTTTGAAGATAAGTAATTGGAAATAAGATCCGTAAAATAGTAAATAATATTGAAGAAAGATGAGAAAGTAAAAGGACCTTTATAAAATTTTGGCATAGTAATAGGTGTACATATATTTATTTAGGAGGTTTAAATGAGAGTGAAATGGGATCTCATAATTTATACAAAAAGTGGATAGTAAGTGGCATAAGTAAAATTGTATCTCAACAGAATTAAATAGAAACTAAAATGGTATATCACAAATGATGTGCTTAATTAAAATAGGAGAGAGAGAATCACTTACGGAATTTCAGCATAGAAACAGATTAGTTAAGTATCCAAATGAGGGGGATAAATGATCCCTCATAAAAATAAAATCAATTTAAAAGTAAAATATTGATTATAAATTAATGTAAATATAAGAAATTGAAATTTATAGAACTAATATCAAAGAAGGTTCTTGAATTCAAAGGAGAGGATAGAAATTCCTTACATGTATGTGTGAATCCAAAGGATTGGGAGAAGCTTATTGGGAGCTTGGACGTCCCTTGGGAGGACTTTATAAAGTAGAGTTAATAGTTTGGATGATCATCAAGGAGTTTTAGTGAAGATAAATGGGATATTGTGTTGGATTTTATTAAAAATGAGGGGGATTTATTTAATATTTTGGTTTTGGACACAATATAATAAAATATTCAATACCGAATTCCAACCCATGGTTTTTACCCATGGTTTCTGAAAAATGGGGGTGGTATAAATTATTTTATATGTCTAAGAGCCTAAGATAATAAAATTTTTTCCCTGCTTACATAGAGGTGAGTCACACTGTCAAGGAATAGATTTTAAAATCTGAAAATATATTATAAGTCTCGGAGGATTCACTAAGGATTTATAAAATAATTCAAATTAACATAAAATTAAATTATTTTAAATAAAAAACATATATTTTGATGAGGATACCTTTTATTGTATTTATTACATTGTTATTGGTCCAATATGATTTCTTAAACAGACCATATATTTATACAGTATTTAATTTTTAGCCAAAAATTCATCTATCACATAAAATTTTAGGAAATTATTGATTTGATAATTTCTACATCTTGATTCCAAAAATGATATAAATTTTTTTTCCAAATAATTATCAGAATATGTAAATTTTTTACTTCTAAATTAAAAACATAAATTTATTTAAAATTGCGGGGTTTAATAAATAATACTTTTTTCAAACCCTAATAAAAATTACATAAGAATTGATAAAAATTTTATGATAATTTATATTTAATAAAATTTAATTTATAATAATATTCTATTAAAATATAATTTTTTTTCAAAAATCCTTTAATTCATCGAAATAGATTTCTTAATTGAATTTGAATAAAAAAAAATTATTTTTTCTTTAAAAATCATTTACAAAGTAAAAATAATAGTAGGAAAATATATTTTTTATTCCTGAATAAGTAACGTACATAATCTTATTTCTAGGGTATTGATACATATTCCATTATTACACAAGAATATGACTTCTGAGTAAGGTGCATGACAGTGATGATTTCTTGTGGAAGTCAGGTGAATATGGTTTGGTCCATGATCTCAATGATCTTGAACTTCTCCTACAAATACTTTATCTTATGGTTATGTTGTTGGATATCAACTTGGGTTTTGTCTAGGGAAAAGACAAGAAATTCAATCTCCCTTTGAGGCTCTGATAAATGGGATTCATAGGGTATTATCCTACAGGTTGAGGCCATCACATTATTTGTATGTGCAATAAGGATTTGTTAAAACCCTATATTTAGACTAGTCACGTGACCACTATTCCACGACTATATTATCAATGGTAAAGATACTTAATGATCATTTAAAATCCAAATGGATATAATAAAAGAATTTCATGTGTTTTCTATAGCCACAAGACAATTAACTAAATAAATTAAAAATATTCATAGTAGTTCATGTCATTACAGTTATTAAATATATATTTATTTCCACATGAGATTTCAATATTTTTAAATAATCATAATTATACACAACATGTAATATTATTTCTAATCCATTTTTAGAATAACAATAGTAACATGTTAATCAAAATATTCATGAAATGAAAATCTGTTTAATTCATAACACATCATTTCTAATTTACTACATAAATTTATCTTCTATTTAAATTCTGAAAATAAAAATAATAATTCATTAACAATAAAGAACCAGAGGAATTTTTTCCTCCTCTTTTACATTATCAATATTATCATATAATCCTTATTCATTTGATTATTTTATAGATAATTAATTTATTTTTATTAATCACATTCATTTAAAAATAGGATACAAAATATTTATTTAATCTAGTTCACATATTAAATAATAGAGATTAAATAGATCCCCTACATATTGGATGCCTTACATGTTGTGGAATCAAAACAAAGGAGAGATAAAGAGGGAGAAATGTTCTTATGTATAGAAAATAGGATAATCATATTTAGATTTAATAGAATGAATACAAATATTGAACAAGGTAGTTTGGATAACCCAAACTAAAAATAAATTTAGAAATACATTAATGAGGGATATCTTGAATTTTAAATATATAAATACTGTCTAGAAAGAGAAATTTAATTGAAATTAAATTTCATATTAAAATCATTTCTATTTAATTTTTCTTTAACTCAAATAATAATTAAGATCCATTTAAAAATGATTAAAACATTGGATATAATTGTAAAATTATCAAGTGAATATAATTCTAGATTTACATTAATTAAAAACATTAAAATAAGTAAAATAAATTGGGGATACAAAAATCGGTGGAAAACATATATTTTGTATTTAAAAGGATACCAATAGGTATGTAGTATGTATTCTGTAATGGAAAAATGGTTTTACACTTACATGATTGGATACATTTATGTAGGCTTAAAAAATTATATTATAGTACCCTTATTCAACCTAGAGAGTCATGTGGTTACGCATTTGAGAAATTTTGGATAACCATATGTGAAATTATTTATCCATTGATTAATTTTACACAAGGTTAAGGAAACCCAAATTACACATTCATGGTGCGGAGAATAACCTTAAACAAATAGTAACAAAATTATTTTAAATTTATGTGAGTATACGGATCCTCATGTTTTCCTTACACATCTCTTATAAATCATGAACTACCATTATGAAGCTTATAGAAAATTGTTCAACCTTTACACCACTCAGGGTAAAATATTATTACCCTAACAATAAATTTTCAAACATAAGAAAAACCATACAATGGGTTAAAAAGAAATTCTTACCCAATTATAGATATTGGAAAAATTACTCACCATTATGAAACTCCAAAATCATGCATAAGGGTAATTATTTTCTTTTAAATATAATTATTTTATTTAAAAACATATAATAATTAAATATAAGATTTATTATTAATTCCAAAAATTCTAAGACATCTCCAAAATTAATAAATTTCTATATAAAACTCCCAAATATACTTATAATACAATATAATTAATTTTAAAACTTCCAAATTAAATTCCAAATATACTTTTAAAACCGTAAAATTTCGTCCATAATTTGTAAAAAATTTTTAACAACTATATATAATTTACAAAATAATATTAAAAGAACATATATATTGTATGACACCACTCTTAAACCACTAGACACATTATAATTAAAATATAAGTGAATAGGAAAAAGAATACCCTTACAAGCCTACATAGTATGTTTATATGATCACAATTATTTTTATATCTTTTTCCATTGTAATTTTCACAAGATCATGGGAGGATATGGTAGTATAGATGGATATATGATTGGTGTATTTTTGAGATGATATATTTAACACCCATGATGTTATTTCTAGATATTTATCTCATTAATTTTTTTATTTAAAATTTCTTAAAATATTTGGATTAAGCATTTAGAGTGTTTTCAAGAACACAGGTTGCATGAATATCATAACCATGCAAGATAACCATGTTTAAAACCCACATAACCAGTACCTACCAAGGGTTAAGATAATATTTAACCTAACTATGAAACATAACCATGTGTAATTCCCACATAACTAGTATATACATAGTATTATGAGAATATTTAACCTAACTATGTTCTTTCACCCTGAATACCTATAAATATTTAATATTCTTTATTTTAGAGGTTTTATATAAAAAGGGGGAGAAAATAAATTTCCACCCACTCATTGTAGGACGTTTGACCGTAACCCTTTCTTGTGTTAATCTCTATATACACTTTGATTTGGCTTGTATTTCTTCATCATATTTCAAGATCTTATTTTGTAACTGTCTCTATTCCACTCACCATTTTACCAGCTTCCTTCCATTTTTTCTTTATTCTTCAATCATTCATTATGGCCTAGGGTTTCCCAAATCCATGGTATTTATGTAAATTTTTTGATATAAAGGTTATTTCTTTGATTTTCAGGATGTAATATTAATTATTTTAATGTGGAATAAAAATTTCTAGCATTGAGAATCATTTTTAATGGGATTCCCTTTTCCAATTCCTTTAAAATTTAAACCATCGGTTCTTGAGTAATTTAATGTATCTCAAATTTTTTATTAAGTTTGTAGGAGTTATTTCTTATAATATATGATAATTATACACTATAATTCTTTATTATATGACATTAGGGGGATGATATATGTTTAATTACTCATGAAGGATTCAGTTTAATTTGTTTTATACAATGTGTTTCATGAAATTTCCAGCCGAGATTTTGTAGATTAAAATAGAATAGATTTTATAAAATTTCATATATAGATATTATGAGTTTATTAATTTTATTTTTATTTATAACTACCATAATTTTAATGATGTATAGATTTATATTTATTTTCATGTAAATGGAACATTGAAATATTGAAAATGTCATGGCTGTGACCTTTGCGTCCATGGGAGTGATCCTATGATTATTTTTGTATAGGTTTATGTGACTATTACTGGTTAATTACAAGAACTTGAAAATACACTTATGATCCATATTACAATCCCATAACTAGTTAACTATGTAGGCATGGAACTCTCTTAGGAACTTATTTCGCCTTTAACTCATTTTATACATAAACATGGTGTTGTCATAGAAACCTATTTTAGATTCATGATAATGATGTAAAAAACGTATAAATCTAAAATCCTTAGTCTCTCGGTAAGTACCCATGGTGGTTTTCCCTATGATACTTGTTTTTAAATAGTTTTTACTTCTTTTAATATAATTTCATTACATTCTTTTGTTTACGATACTATAGAGTTTATATGATAAACTTGTTACTTATTTTCCATAAAACCATAATTTGGTGATTGTACACTTGTGTTTTAAATTATCATGAATATTATTATATTGTAAATGTTTTAAATTGGATTTTTTTTGAAATGATATGTGATTTTTCATGCTCACACCCTACATATAGGCTATGGGTGTATTCAATTTTTTTTGCATAGATACAGATAATGTTTATGTACCTCCTTGAGAGAGTAATTTATCATGTTTTCTCAGTTTTAATTTTTTATGTTGTGATAAGAAGGGAGATAACCCTCATCTCACATTATGATGAGAAGTTGAAAACATATTTATTTTTGTTTTGGTTTTTCAATACACTCATACTTGTATATTAACCATCATGTTACCATCACATTCTCACTTCTTACATTTGAGATTATTTATGCTTATGTATGAACTTTGTGTCATGAATTGTCCTAATAGGGCCCATGGAAAAGCTTCCCAAGCTCACCTTCAATAGGCCAGGGGCTGGTGACTAGTACCGAGTAGGCATACCAATAACACGGGAGGCCTTAGGCTAATGTACACACACACACACACACACATATCTAATCCCATACAATGATGAAATGTAAAATAATAATAAAATATGAATGAAAACATAAAAATCCCAAAACTAGAGTACAAAAAATGTAAGTGGGAGGTAAATATGGGAACTGAGTCAAGATAACCCCTATAAGACACCCCGATCTATTTGGATCACCAATCACCACCTATTTATGGACCCTCAAAGACTCCATTAAAATGTAGATCATTTACATAGTACATGACATGTACGGGGAAAGCTTGTGAAGGGGTGAGTATAACAATTCCAATTATAACACCTCGAAAACACTAAAAATAAAAAACACGAATAACAGTCAAATGTACATAGGTGTATGCATAAAACACATAAAACAAGAATATCCAAAAATACTGAGCAAAGAAACACAGTCTCAAGGTACAGACACAACTGTAATCCCATCCTCGGATCCTGCCACAATGATACACATAAAAATAATATTGGATAACCAAATCCATGAGTCAAATAACACAAATAATTCAATTTTGAGATATACATCCCTCAGATCCCTCTATATTAAGTATACACTGTATTTAAAAATATAATTATACCCATATGAGGATCACACCTAAGTCCATGGGGTGTACTAACAAATCAATCTAGAATAACCTACTAAGAAGAGGATCAACACCCACATAGTGTTGGTCATGATGATACTATGAAGTCTATGTAGGGGGGAGAGATGATATAAGATCTAAATCAAATCCTCAGATAAGGATTCAAACAAATCTATCATTGAATTATTACGGAAGGGATCATTGTCCTATGTGTAGGACATGATTCCATGCCAACCGTCATGAAATGGATATAGGGAACAGACTCTAATGAAACTTGTCCAAGGTGAAGATGGCATTGGCTGCAAGACAAATCTAAAGGATTACATATAATGTGCTAGTAGAACATGGTGTATCAGTTAGGTAGTGGATCTTTTTCATGTAAACTAACCCTGTCCATGTCCCTATAAAATTAGATGGCGTACTGAAACCCGTGTACTTCTATCCATGTCCATGTACAAGGATCATCCAGTGTACACCTAGACTGACCATGTTCTTGTCAGAGTACATGAAATATTTGTGACCTTGTACTACTTGTCATTTCCATGTACCCTCCAAGGCACATGTTGAGCCAACCAGAATGGGGTCACATGCCTTGTCAATGGGCCACATGTGGTAAGAAACTTATCTTTATTTGAAAACCCTAGACACTTTTGTGAGGGCCCCATATAGTGCGTAGCATTGCAGTACAAACCATGTGTTTTGGAATTTTCCAGAAATGGATTTTTGCCTTCTCCCACACCTCCAAAAAAAATGATTTAGTCAACCACCTTGTTGGAAATCATGAATCAATGGATACTTGAACTTTTCACCATTGAACACCGGGATTCGTACGTTGAATCCATTTTAAAAAATTACCCCACACGCAAACCTATCACCATGCAACAAAGAACATGAATCAGGTGTCCCAAATCTATGTGATCTGATTTGGATTCCATAATCACACAATAAACACATCTTACAGGGACCATATCCAGGATATCAAATCGTTGCACCAAGAAAAGAGTGCACAATTTTTGATTATTCGATATTTATCAAATGATGATGCTATGTATTTGATTGTGACAAATGAATAGATGGGGAAGATAAGAATAATAAAAAATATGTGGAATAAAACTTTGTCAAGGTTCATGTTGTCCAGAATTCAATTCCATTAGAATGATAAATGAAGAGATTATTCACAAAAAATCCCCCCAATCTTGGATAAATCTAATCTTGACCCACAATAAGCATGATTTTCGAATTAATTCATTAGTTGATTAATTCTTTTATTGTCATAGGAATCATAAAATGAGGATAAATCCAAGAAAAAACATCCTACCTCGATTTAGATCAATTGATATTAAAGAATGATGTTTTATGGTTGTCATTGAAGAGATCCTTTGATTTCATTTCACACTGATCGTGGGACCCCAACCCTATTGTCTTCCTCCAATATAGTTCATCCAAAACTCTATAAAGGATCTCATCGAGTTGTAAGTTCATGTATATAACTCTTAAAATTTACCTTTATAGTGTATATAAATAATATTATTAGGTTACTACATAATTACAAATTAAATATTTTTTTTTATTAATTTTTTTTATCCATGCTCATGATGAATTTTCACCGAACAACCCACTCCAACAGAGGTTATGTCACGCCCATGGTAGAACCTGCATTCTATACTCAATGGAAAATTCATATTTCTTATTCGGGACTATTTTTATGAGTGATTATAAATTTTTAGGAAAACTTTACACATGTTACATTTAATATATTTAATATATTTCAAATATTTAATCTGGGAACACTAGGGCCTAGAATCACACACCATTTAAATTCATGGTCTTGAAAATAATCAATAAAATATCCAAAAAATAATAAATGGATAATTAGAGTCATTAAATTCTCCATATCATGGAGATTTACATACATAAAATCTAAAAAAAAGAACTATAAAAAATATGTTAGTTATGAGCATGCATCTGAGCCTCCCAGTCCTAGGTGTTATCCTGAAGATTACAATGCTACTAATGAACGCACACAAAATAAATAGCTAACCCATAAGGGATCCTCAACTGCCAATCATCGATCTCTACAGAGTACTCATCAAAGGTAGATCCATCCTTGATTTCCATCTCCCACTAATTGAAAATGTGAGACATATTGTACAAGTACCTCCTCAGCTACGAAACGTGGAATAAATCATGTACCTGATATGAATATGAACGTTGATCTAAGTGATATGGCACCTCACCAACATAGTATCTTGAAAGGGACAATGTATCTTAGAGATTTCTTACCACATCGTCCAAATATCCACAATTCAGGTCAAAGTGAAAGCCATTGGAACACATGGTCTCCCCCTAAAACTCTAAAGGCCTCCATTGTTTATCATTATAAGAATTTTTATGCATATATGCTGTCCTCATTCGATCCTAGATGATCTAAACCTTCTCAATAATTTCTCACACAAACTCGAGGCACATAAGATCTGAGTTTAATCAGTCGGTCCATCAAAGTGGTGACCAACAGGCTTTCCCATTAAAGGGCTAGAATAGTGACATATCAGTTGTTTAATGGATGCTATTTTTGTACGCAAACTCCACCAAAGGAAGGTGATCATTCCATCTATGAACAAAGTCCAACATACAAGCTCACAACATGTCCTCCAAAATCTAAATGACCCACTCAGTCAGTCTATCAGTCTAAGGGTGAAAATTCACAGTCAAACATAGCTGAGTCCCAAAATCCTCCTGTAACCTCTCTGATGAGTGAGATTAAAAGATAAAAAATCATCTATGGGACTCCATGGATCTAGATTATCTCCTACAAATATAGGAATACCAAGCTCCCTACTAATCTCTAGTCTCCAATGTCAAGAAATTTGGTTAACTTTGAAAGTTGGTCTATTATCACCTAGATGGCTTCGTGTCCCCTAGATATATGTGGTAACCCCCAAAAAAAGTACATGGATGTCCCATCCCACATCCACTTGGTCCCCTAAAGGGTTTGAGCTAATACCAACAGAAATTAGTGCTTGACCTTCTCTTGAGGACATGTAAGGCATCAAGATGAAAACTTATTGAACTCCCTTCTTCATCCCTAGCCACCAAAATAGATTTTGAAGGAATTGGTACAACTTTTTCTCACCTGGATGAACCATAAAATGAGGTGTATGAAACTCTCTAAGAGACACCAACCACAATGTCACTGGTACCATTTTGAGTCCTATGAAAAGAATGACACGCTCCTGAATTTTATAAAATCAATCAAGAGCATGTCTAGTGGATATCTTAGTATAAAGTTTCTCATAGTCAATGACCCCAAGATGTGTCTCCCATACTAACTCTAAAAGTAGAGGGGTGAAAAAATTTGTTCAGAAGTATGATTCTCTATCTATATCTCCATAGGGTAACAATAATAAGACCAAATTCTCAAACACATCGCTCAAAAACAGTGAATAAGATCTCCTGCTGAGATCATCTACTATAAAATTACCCTCCCCAAAATTATAAACAATATCAAAGTCCTAATAATTACTGAAATATATCCATAAGATTTGTATCAATTTGGATCCTTATGAGTGAATATATATACTTGAGACTCTTGTAATGAGGATAGATGATAATATAATACCCTTTTAGGTGGTGTCACCTTATCATTAGTATGAATACCATCACTAATAATTCAAGTTATTTTGGTGCTTAGTTATACTCATGAGGTCTCAATTGATTTGAACCATATGAAATCACTTCCTACCTCCACATTAGATCACAACCAAGCCTAGTTCCTAAGGCATCACAGAATACTACGTAGACAAGACCCTCCTATATAAATATCATGATGGGAACACTCATCAATATCTATCTCAACTCCTGAAAAGAAAAATTGAACCTCTTCATTCACATGAAGGTATTCATCTTTTCAATTAAAAGATTTCATATGAGTTTATATAGAATATAAATTAGTTATTAATCTATGGTAATATCTTTCCAATACAAGAAAGCTCTGTACCTCTTCCATTCTCTTGGGTGGCTCCCAAGCCAACACTGCCTCATCCTTCATCGATTCCACTGACACACTCTCTATTGAGATAACATGTCCAAGAATGTGGGCCTCTTGAATCTAAACTTGTATCTTCAAGATATTCTTGTATATATGGTTCTATCCATGTTCATTTAGAATCATCCTCAATTATCTCACATTCTCCCCTTCAAACATCGATTAAACAAGGATATCAATAATGAAGACTACAAAAAATGTTTTAGGAAAGGCTAGAAGTTCTGATTCATGAGTCCCATGAAAATTATTGGGGTGTTATTTATTCCAAGATAATAAACATGTACTCATAGTTACCATAGAAATATTTAAATGTTTTCTTTGTTATATCCTTATCCCATACCCAAAACAGGTAATAGCCTAATCTAAGGTCATTCTTCAAGATCCATCGCACCCCTCTCAACTAATAGAAGAGTTCATTGATCTTTGGTAGTTGATACTTGTTCTTTATGGTCACTTTTATTAGGTGATATTAATTCACACATAACCTCAAGTTCACATCTACCTTATTAAAGAACAAAAAATGGGGTACCCTAGGGTGAAACACTGGTTCTAAATAAATACCTTCTTATGCAAGTCCTACAACCACGCCATCTATTTTTGAAGCACTAAAAGAGCTATCCTATATGCAGGAGTAGATATCAGGGGGAATATAGGGTATCAATTAATGAATAATTCTATCTCTCATTGGGGAGGTATGTCTTGAACATCCTCTGGAAATACATTCTTATACTCCACCACCACTACAGGGAACTATAAACTCATAAAATCCACTTCACCAAGGTTTCGTCTATTCAACTAGAGAGTAATCAACTATAACCTCATATGAAAGATTCAAAACTATGATTCATATGTTTTCCTTTTCACACATAACGGAAACCGAATTTCATCACTACATATACATCTCATCCTCTGCCTCAAACAATTGATATTTTCATGAACTATAGATATCCAATCCATTCCAAAAATGATGTCATAAGGCCTCATTAATACTAAAAATATATCTCAATAGAGGATATAACCTCCAAGAATCATGTCACTCTATTATCTTAAGCATATGATCCCTCATTCATATCAAGTAGGAGTATCTAATCATAAGGGTAAACCCAATGGATCAACCAAAATCTCTATGTCTCAAACCAGATATGTGGAAATAAAGGAATGACTATCACCTATATCTATTAGAATTATAGCTATGTTTGAAAAGACACAAATCATTCCTTGTATTATTCCTCGAGCCTCTAGGTCTTATGCATAGTCCACCTGCTGGTTTCCCGAACCCTTCCCTCCAACTCATTGAGCCCAGCATGGAACACTTGGGGGTAGTGGAAGTAATAAGTTGAAGTCTCTACCATAACCATGTAATTTTATATATCCTCTAAAACATCCTCAATGATGTGGACCTATGTGATCATAACACTACCTATTCCTTGATGGCTTATCCACTGTCTCCCTATCATCCATATGGTAGGTTGGAAAATATTTTGTAAGATGTACTATGCCATTAAAAGTGAAAAACCTCATCTCCATGGGTGGTCTGGACCATTACTGGTATCCTTGAATTGCAAACCCTTTTTCCTGGGAAATCCTCCTGAAATAACTCACATTCTCATCCCATGATACAGATGTAATCTCACTTCCACTGAAGTATCTGATCCTATAATCCCACTGTAGGAAACTTTTTTTTTCAATTTTTCATCTAGGAAACTTTAAACCATCAAATCTCACAGAATCACCCAAAAATTGGTGGGAATGAAAATTTTATAATGCTAGATCATATGTATCCATGTATTCCTCTCTAAAATGTAAAATTCCCAAATAAATGATTCAAAACCATATCCATTGAGTACCTTGAGTGGTTGGTGAACTTTTATGAATACTCAAGAACTATAATACTATCCTACTGGAGTTTCATAAGCTCATTCATGCGTACATACCTCAACATAGGCGGAGGTAACTCCTTGGTGAAATGGTTCTTGAACTCTAACCATGAAAGAGTAACCACATCATAAAATTGGGTTATTAAACCCCACCATATCTATATATATCCATAGAGAAGGCTTACTAATAGAACCACCATATGATCTTCTGGTGCCCTGAGAAGAGGGAAAACTTTCGTCACTACCTCAAGATAGTTCTCAGCCGCCTGTGGGTAAGGCATGCCTTAGAACACGAGGGTTCATTTCCATTAAAAATCATGAAGTGCACTCATCATGCATAAATCATCCACTAGAACTATGGTTACCATCTAATTCTCTATAAGTGGTGGTATAACGGATGCACCGACTAGAGGTAATACCACTAGAATAAGTCCCTGTATCGATGCCTCATCTATGAGGGGATCATCCTCATGATATTAATTTTGAATCCTTGGATTCATACATCTTTATGGAATCCTAAAATAGACAATATATATGATTTTCAATGAGTTTATATAGAGATATAACTCAATAAGGGCATAGAAACCCCAAAAAACTTCATATACAATGAATGTACTATTGTATTTCAAGAAACTAGAATCCTCAGGTACCAACTCAAAAGGAATGGGATCAAAGTCCTAGTGTATGGATATATCTATTTTCACACAATATTGTTGTCCTTGGTATAAAATCCAAACTCAAAACACATAACATTATTTCCTAAAAAATAATCTCATAGACTCTAGTCCTAAGGTATAACTGAGTCCTATAATACCACTTTGTCATGATCAGTCCTAATGTGGCCGATGCTGTGACTGCCTAATATCTCCTCTAATATGAAAAGGGATGATAGTAGCTCTAAGTAAGAATATCACTTACATGGGAGGACTTAGCCGAATATACATTTACAGACACACACATCTCGAGGACCATATAATGATTTAATGTAAAACAACTAGTAAACCATTCATGAATAAATATAAATCCCACAAAATGAGTATGATTAAAAGTTTGTGGAATATAAATATGGTTACTATCATCAATATAATTGCAAGACCACTCCTAGGTCTATCTGACTCACTAAGAACCACCTGGTCCCAGTCCCTCGAGGACTCTATCAAAATTTTGAACATCTTCTTAAGAAACCAAATGTTCTGGAAAATACCATGGAGGGGTGAGTATAACAACACCCAGTAGGACACCCCCAAAACAGTAATCATATACAATAAGAATAAAAATCATCTATACATGTCTAAAACACGTCTAGAAATAATTTCCAGATATACTTAACAAAGATACACAATCTCAAGGTAAAGTGAAAACCATAATTCCATTCTAAAGTCCTTCCCAAAAGATCAAAATAAAACTTATCTAGGAGAACACACTCCACTATTCATATAGCATGGATATAATCAATCCAAGATTTATATCTCAAAAAGTCCCGTCATAGTAAGTATACGTTAGATTTCTAAAGAGAATGATACACAAATGAGGATCACACCCAAGGCCATGGGGTATACCAACAACTCAATGTAGAATAACCTACTATATAGAGGATCAATTTCGATATAGTTTTGGTGACGATGATACCATGAAAAATACCATGGAAAATAAGATGATATAGGATCTCAACCAAATCCTTACAGAAGGATTCCATCAACTATATCAAAGAAGGCACTCTAAAGGGATCACTATCTTATCTATAGGATGCGATTCCATAATAACCCTTAGGGAATGGATATAGGGAACACAACCTAGTGAATCGTGTTTAGTATAACGAGGAAAATGGCTCCAAGAAAACTCCAAAGGACTACATAATTTTTATTAGTACTACATGACATGTCCCTTCAACACCGAGTCCTTTCCTTATAAATGGATCGTGCCCAGGTTTTTATAAATGTTCAAAACATGCTCATGCCTATGTACTTTTACTAGTGTCTCGGTACAAAACAATGTATGTGTACTCTTATCATATATGTGTCCATGTTGGAGTACACATTGTGTTAATTACTGTGTACTCAGGTCTATGTTTGTGTATCGTCCGACATATACATAGATGCAACCTGAATGGGGTCACATTCTATGTGATAGGGTCACACACTTTATGATACTCACTGTGAGGGTCCCAAATTGTGTGTAGCTCTATAGTACTTGCGGTGTGTTACATAATTTTCCAAAAAACCACATCAAGATTACTTATTTTTTTCCTACCCTTTAGCCATCGGTAATACCACACACATTGATAGAAAACGTGAAGATGTGGTTTCCCAGCCATGCGATCATTGAACACCGAGATTTGGTTCTTGAATCCATTTAGAAATACAACCACACATCAAACCATTTTATGTGTCTAAGAACGCAAATTGAGTGTCCTAAATTAGTCTTCTCCACTATTTCTTCCATCATCTCACAATCACTACAATATACGAGGCTCAAATCTATGATATCTAATCATTGCACCAAAAAATAGGTTCACAATGTTTGTTTGCTCACTATTTTTGAAACCATGGTCTAAGATATATTCCCATGATAAATAAATAAATGGGGAAGAAAATAACAATAAAATATATGAGTAATTGAACCTCATCCAATATTCATGTAGGATTTTATATTTTTATATTAGAGTGATTAATTAAGAGATAAATAAATTATCACAAAAAATTTCTTCAATCCAAAATAAATCTAATCCGCACCATCAAAATGCATGATGTGAAAATTAATTTTTTAGTTGATTGATTCAAATTCATTATATGAATCATAAAACATGAAAAAATCTATGAAAAACAATATCCTACCTTTATTTGGATCGATCACTGATAAATAATGAAGATGTTCCATTGTCGTTGGAATGATCCTATGATTTTGTTGCACACTAATTGTGGGAATATGATCTATTTTTTCCACCAATATATTTCCTCCAATTCTTTCAAAATGATCTTTTTGATTTTTAGGGTTTTGTAGTTAACCCAATAAAATTTCTATAAAAATTTATTTAAAGAAGTGAATTAGGTCACTACATTATTATATATTAAATAAATAAATTTTATTATCTTATTTGTTATCCACCTTCAAGATTATTTTTCTCCAAAAACAAGAAATGACAAAGGTTATATCAAGATTAAGGTAAAAACCATGTTCTGAACACAATAGTGCCCTCATATTTAAGATCCAATACTTAGTTTATATATTCTTCCAGTTTTTCAAGAAAAATAAACACCTATAAAATTTTATACATTTCAAATATTTATTCTGGGCACACCATTCCCTAGAATAACATGTATTCTCTATGTTCAGTCTCAAGAATAATATGTAAATCATCTAAAAATAATAGATGGAAAATATGAGTCACTGCAATTTTATTTTAAATAATTTTTTTAATTTTTTTAATGTTGTTATTGATTTTTTTGATGTTATATTTTAGATATTAGTTCCAATTTATATTATTCAATTATAAGGAATAATGTTTATTTTCAAACTTCTAAATTTATTGCAAATATATACTATGTTTGGTGAGGTAAATCTTGGTTTTTATATAAGGATCCCATGATGGTTTTATTCTTTATTAGGAGAAACTATTCCCAAAAGAATATTTTGATGAATTAGATCATTGATCTAATTTGTTTATTAATATTATTATTATTAAAATAACTCATTTTATTAAAAAATAATATCTCACAGCTTTTATCTTTTATACAATTTTTTTTATATTTGCATTAATCATGATATTTAGGCTTCCTTGTGTTTTTAAGATTACATGATTATAAATTGGTCCTATGTAATGATTAATTAAACTTCCATAAGTGTAAATTATTATTCCATGAGATATCTAAAGATTTCATGAGTGAGATTTCATGAGAAATTTTGTTCTTCTATGAGTTGTGATGTTCTTCTAGGAGTATAAATTTTCTTATGTGAAAAGATTCAATGAATATTTTCTTTAAAGTACTAATCTTATGTGAGTAATTTTTTTTAATTACAATGTTTTCATGGGAAGTAAAACATATCTTCTAGGATTAAGATGGATCTTTTAGGAAAGTAAATTGATATTCCATGAGTTAAATGAACTATCCATGAGTATTAATCCATCTGAAGGAAAGGATCTTCCATGAAATGTAAAGAGATTTTGTGAGAGACAATACACTTGAAAAAGAAGAGGTTAATATTCTATGAGAAGAAATGGTGATCCCATGATGATATGTCTATATTTTCCATTAATTCAATTGAATCATATATAATTTTCTATTTTTTAGTTCAAAACATGATTTTTTACTCACACATTTATATTATGAGTCACTACACCTTTATTTCACATGTTTTTCGGTGTTTAATTATTCCTTAAATACTTATTAATTATTGTGACACTAAATAACTTTTTTGTTAATAATTTGTTTTATTTTCATAATTAATTAAATGTAATATTTTTCTCACTACTTTTTTGGGACATGAACTAATTTAATTTAAATTGTATTATACATGAATAGTTTTCCCTGCGAACTTCATAAAAGTGTTCCCAAGTTATTAATTATTAATTAATCACTATACTAAATGTTTTAAGATACTATGTTTTTTATCCAATTAAATTTTACATATTATCAAAGAAATAATAGATGAACATTCACATTAAATATTGTTTAGAAGTGTGAAAAAATATTATAAATGTGAAAATTTTCATTTAAAATAAATGAAAATGATACATTGGAGAAGATGAATCTCAATATACTTTAATGATTAATTATATTGTGCATTAAAGGATTATAAATATGGATTTTGAAAAAATAGATCAAATTAAGAGTTTAAGGATATTATGGATTTATTCTACATAACACAATTTGAGGATATTATACAACTTTCAAGTAAAATTCAATAGTTTGGTCTATTACTTATAGAGAGAACCTTGGTTCCTCAAAACATAGATGATTTATTATTTATCTAGTTCAGTAGTTTTAATTATTTCCATTTCTTTTATGTGAATAATAATGAGTGGGTTATAATACCCCATTAAAAGGTACATGTGTGTGGGTTATGTCGCCCATTAAAATTTATTTTTAGGGTATGCCTCTAAGATAAAAAGGTAGTATTATTTGGGTTGTGACCTTAGGGTAATAAGGAAGGACTGCTTAGGTTGTTCCTCCTGGAAGAAAAGGAAACATCAATTTTTTGTGTTTAATCCCCCAGGGGATAATATTTTTTTAATTGGGTTGTAACTCCTGCTATGAAAAATTCAATGTAAGAGATTCCATTTTTGGTGGGTTCCATTACTTTATACATTTTATATAAATGAAGAGTATAGTAAGACCACTATGACATTAACTACTTTAAGAAAATCCTATATTCATTTCTTATTTATTTTACACTACAATAAATATTAAAATTTAAAATAACTCAACAGATAAGATTAAAATTAGTCAATTTACCCATCTAGAAATTTTAGTCATTCCCACATTGGGACTTAACAATTGGTATCATAACAGTCCCTTAGTATTGGAATATTCATATTGATCTGTGATAATCAATATAAAATTAACATTCAATGGGAAATATTCTATTTTTTAATGAAAGGAATGAATGAAAATAATGTATAAAAACCTCAAAGTCCCCCGATAATTTATGGAATTGATTTTGGCTATTGGAAATATCATATGAAAAAATTATTAAAATATGATCACTGAGAGTCATAAAATCATTGTGACACCATGACTACTTTATCATGTCGATTCTAAAACATTATTTTGTAGTGATTGGGTAAAATATGTTCTTAATTACATGTTTAGGAATATAATGTACATCTAAATTAATAAGAAGGTGTATTGTAATTTTTTTTTTGAAAAAAGTAATAATAATTAGAAAATACTATATGTTTCATATCTAGGATTTTATAAATTGATAAAATCAAAATTCTTCAAGTTAATATATGAGTACCGATAATTCAAAATTAGAGAACAAAATATTTTAATCAAATGTTTGATACATTTACATGTATTATAAATTTAATAAGTACTTTTTTAGAAATATTGGATCCTTATATTCTATTTGAAAGGGTTTTAAGAGATTTGATTAATAAATCGCATTCTAAAAGCTAAAAATTGATGAAAGTATGAATTTCAAAGAATATACTTTAGATTTTTTTATTGGATCCTTACTACCATATGAATTATAATTGAATGATATTTCTCAAGTGAATAATTCAAAAATGAAATGTATTGCCTTTAAAAAAAATTAATGTTACAATATAATCTTATGAAGTTGAATTGAAAAATATTTAATGAGATTAAGATGTTTCTGTTTTTCCAATGGAAAGAAGAAATGTTATTCTAGGATAATAAAAAAGAATCACCCTTGACATAAAGGAATAAATAGATTAAATGATATTTATAAATTTATTTTTTATTAATATAGAGAAATAGGACATGTCAAGACTAATTTATTATGACTAAAAAATGAGATGAACAAAAAGATTATTAAAAAAAAGGAATAAAAGAAATGGAATCTGGTTGGAGTTATACATCCATCATAGAGAATAATAGTGAATATAGACCTGAATAAGGGATAGACAAACTTTATTAGACAGACTCTAAAAAGAATGCAGTGAATATTATTGGTCTTCCCCTTATAAATATAATTTTTATTATTCTAAATATTTTTTGAATGAATATACTGATTGTCTCAATCATAAAGTTAACGAGATTAACAAGTTATTAAAAATCCTATGTTCAAATATAATGATGTTCTTGTTGAAAATAGAAATATGAAAAATACTACTTTGAGATCAATAATTAAATTATGGGTAGATATTTAATGTTTTCAAAATGAAAATCTAAAACATAAAAGTATCATTCTAAATATGAATAATCTAATAGGCATAAATTTAAAATATGTTTTAGAAGAATATTATGATATTTAAAAATAAATTTAAAGATTAAAGTTTTATATATCAACTTTTTATCAAGGAATATGAAGTTATTATAAAATTATGAGTTTGTATAAAAAAAATGAAATTGCTATTTTATATGATAATCTTTTACAAAAATTATATACAACCTTATTAATTAATGGTTGATGTTTAAATGTTTCAAGTGTTAAAATATTTAGATTTCAAATGAAGGGTCTTTATGGAAATGGCTTATCCTTGAGATTTCTATAGTTTCTTTAACACACTAAGGTTTTTATCTCAAAATTCTTATCTTTTATATTTCCTATAAACACATGATCTAAATCATAATTATACTATATGAAATATTTTTCAAACCTTATTCAATCCAAGTTTGTATGTGTACCAACATGTTCTTGAATATGATTTATTGGAAATATAACTTGTAAATTTCAATAAATATATTTGGTACAAGGATAGTTGACTCTTGTGAAACATAATTGGTGATGTTTTAAATATTTTATCTTCAATAAATGTGATGGAGGAAGTGATAATGTGGCGATAACACAAAGGGAAAGGTTGAAGGGTTTGGATTAATTGAATTTCCAAATTCTGTTATTTTTTATAAAGTATTATCTGTATAAGGATTAAAACGTAGTTTAATATTCATATCAATATTATGTATTGGTGGTATGTTTTTTCAATTCCAAAATGATAAGAATGCTATATTTAAAGAAATATCTATATTTTTTCATGTGAATAGAAATACAATATTTATTCCCCTTATTTTACTAAACATTACGATGAAAATTTTAAATATTTAAATTTATAAAATATTATCATGACCACATCCCCCCAAAGAGTATCCTTACCAGGATAAAAATTAGAGAAGAGAGATGGTTACCTCCCATTACCTACCCCTATTCAGCCATAGGTTGTCGACTACCACCAAGGGTATTGTAGGCATTCACATTGGAAGAATTACCCTCTAAGAGAACATTACTAAGAGAGAGATAAAATAGATAAACAAATAAAAACCTACTTATAAATATATATAAAATAAATCCCATGTGAATACATGGAATTTCATATTGTAATAAACCCTTGAAAGTATATATTAAGTACCAAAACATGAAGGTGATAGTTACCATAATGCCAATACTACTTTTGCAACTCCATGAAAAAAGTAATATCCTTCCCGATATCCAACCTACTTATCTAAAACATAAAACAGTATATATATACACACACATGGGGTGAGAATAAAAATTTACTGAAAAATATTCTCCCTCGATCCTCTCATGAAAAATATGAATAAAACATGACTATGCAGTGTTAAAATAAGTGAAACTAACATGTAATCTAGAAAGTTATACTAAGCTCCCAACCCCACCATTGATATAAATCCTCAAGTATCACATACAATAGATTACGTATTGTTGTAATAAACGATCTATAATACCCTGATCTTGCTTCCCAAATGGTTTCCCCTCTACCCCAACATTCCATGTCCTTAGCCGTCTCCCCCCAAAAGGCCAACCTGTAGGAACCAAGACTAATTACAAAAAAAATAAGATCATGCATCAAATCATCACATCATCCCTGCTCACAAATACATATAGTAACCAAGTAGTTTCTTGGCCCCAAACATCACCCATGACATGTATCATATATCATGTAATATAAATCAATCCCCCACAACCCATACACTATGTATGGTACATCAAACCATCACAGTCTATACATGTCATACGTATAATTATAATTTTGTAACTATATATATAGATACATGTGTTTGAAATTAAAATAACCCATCACCAACTTCGGAACAAACATATATAGATTTGTAAAATAACCACTATCCATACCAACAAATGAAACTACCAAGAGAAGAGAGCAATGCTAGCAGGGGTTGTCAACCATTCTTCCTCCCACTGGGATGTTGTGGAAAGCAACCTGTTGGAGTTCACTAGGGTTAGTCTTCCTAACCAAAATGGGTGGGGTAGGTTATTAAAAAATAAAATATAAAGGATATATTATAGGTTACTATCACACAATGGAAAAAACCTAGTTTTATACTCAACCACATTTAGGATCACTTCAACTCCAAATGGACACTGCTAATAATTAGTCATCCTATAAGAACAGAATAATTTAGAGAGATACATATTCTTATTTTATTTCCATTGAATATTTCACATTATGTAAATTAACTCGTTATACATTAATTAACATTATTCCAATTAAATTTCATAAAAAAATGTGATGTCCATCCCTCCAATCAGAATCTAACCATGTCCATGGTTTCTCAATATCATCTCATTTTCATTTTAAAAATTCCAGCACTGTGGGAAATTTTATTTATAATAATATATTAACATTATTCCATAAATCCTAGTCGTCTAGTAAACTTCCTAAGATATAATTATGAAATGTATCCAAGCACATATAGATCCATCAAGAAGTGGGTAATAGAATAAATATAAACAAAAAAACTAGCCATAAACTGTTAAAAAATCATATGAAGTAGAAAAATAGCTTTATCACATAAATTATAAGCCAACCATGACAACTTTCCATCATCTCAGATTCCATCCCTAACACCCTATTTCATATCCTGATCAATCATATCGTCAAAAGCATTAACTTCAACCACATCAACTCGCCCCACACACCCCCTATCACATCAGATATCCTAGGCTCGTCCATTTCAAGATCATAACACATCAAATGGTTAATCTCACATTAGTAACACATCAAAATATAGTTAAAAAAATATATTTAATAGGGAAACTAGGACATAAAAAAAGGCTTTCATCCTTTTCACACAAATAGTCACTCACAGACCCCAACATAAAGAAACTACCCTTTATAAAAAAGGAGAACTCTCGACCCAATGAATTAATATTTTCAAAATAAATTCATCTTTATTCCATCTTTATATAACCAATTCATTATTAATAGGCTCTATTTTTAGGAAACCTAAGGCATAATCTATATCAAGCTTTAATTTATTTATCATGATTCCCACAATTTTTTCAATCTTCATCAATATTTAAGAACAATAATTCATTAACTTGACTTTTTAAATATATCATCAGCAAAAAATATCATGATTTCGGTTATTTAACTAATTCCATCATCTCATGGAATAAATAATTCAATTAAATATACATACTTTCATCAATATAATCATTATTATATTACAACACCATATTAAAAACATTCCTCTTCATTAATTCTTAATCCAACCAATTAATAATCCTTGACTTTATGTTCTTTACCATTCTCAATCAAGAAAAACATGGTAATACATATAATAACTAAACATTCTAACAATAATAACATAGATAACAGAATATTTATTAAATAAAGAGGAAAACTGTTATTACAGTGTAAAACATCAACATGTGATCACTGTAAAATTTCGTCGTTAATTTGGTTAAATCATTATTAGGTTAATTTTACTTCCATCCAATGGGATTAACCTTGATCAAATTATGATTGAAAATAAATACAAGAGAATAAAAAACCTCCCTAACATAATGTAACCAATGTTCTTTTCACAAGAATATATCAATCTCATTGATCTATGGTCACTACTCTGATAAGAAACTGTATATATTAAATATTTTTTTTGCAAAACACAGACTAAAAAATGAAATGGAAACACTATATGAAGTATGAAGATCAAAAAATGGATCATGGAAGGAATAAGTGGATGAAAATGAGATCCAATATAAAAACTATTGGGAAAATAAATAAATAACATAACATGGACAACTAATAATCAATCAAAAAAATCTAGGGGACCTATCCTTATTGAAAAGGGATTCCACTATTTTGAAAACTACTATAGGGTGCCTAGGATTCGAGGGTGAGAAGTTTGAAATAATAAGGTTCGAAAGGGATTGGGGGTATTTATAGGCATAAAATTTTAAAGAGACCACAATGCAACCATATAGACCATTACACAAGCATTTTTGACACATGTTATGCTATGATGAAAATTAAGGGACCACAATGTAGCTGCCCCCAGTCAAAGGTAGTTTTGGGTTCCATGTTAATATCCTAATGAAGTGTATTTTGGGTTTACAGTGAAACCATAACCACTACACCAAATGAACCCCACTATGAAGCCATGAAACCAGCTACTCCAAATGAACCCCAAATGAACCCCACTATGTAGCCATAACCCCACTACACCAAATGGGACCACACTATAGGCTAAAACCCATGGTGAATCTTCCACACAGAAGTAAGAATCCATGAAACCAGCTACTCCACTACCTTTGCACTCTATGAAGAAACATGTAAATTCTCTGGGAAGGGATGTTACACCTCATACCTCTATTTTGTAGCTACCCCCAATTTGGTTGTATCTTTAAAATTCCTCCTAATCTATCAAAATATATATTCTAGATCCACTAAGTTTCAACCAATAACTCTATGGTGAATTTCCTACCTCCACATCGAAACCATGTCGTTTTGGAAGATTCTTCCCCAAAACAAGTAAAAAACCATTGAAACCGCCTAGAACCTCATACAAGAACCTATAATGCCTTAAAATCATAGAGGAATGAGATCTTATAATATATTCCCTTACATAAAATACCTTTCAACCAATTATAATCATCCATAATTAAAAACCAAACTAGATAGAAGGAAAGATAAAGGTTTTATCTAAATAGTCACCCCATTAGATACTAATAAATGATCTCTCCATCGTTGTTTCTCAACCAAATCACTAGAGGAACAAGTGAAAAATCATGAAATAAGAAAAAATAGATCCTTATAACCCCCATAAGGGAGTTACCTCTCAAAAAATAGGATGGAAACAAAAAAATATATGAGAAAACCATATAATATATTGGAAAAATGTTCAACAAACACAATGAATATTATAGAGTAGAGTATCTAAATAAAATTTTTTAAAGTTACCTGGTGCATATATGTGAATCAAATTCCTAGGTACTCTTCATTATAAAATAGTGTTACCATAATACATGAACCAAAGGAAAAAAATTCCCATGAAAACATTATTCTAGTGGTCCGAGATCTCCATTGGATTCCCCTTGAATACCATATCGTAATCAACATAAATCTGACCCTATTTTATAACGTGAGAGTCATAATAAAGGCAATGGAGGAGCTGTGAGACAAGAAAAACATCATGTATCTTTCTCATATGTGGGGGATGTTCTATTTGATACAACATGAATCCAATGAAATCCAAAACATCAAAAGGGCCAACAAATAAATTAAGAATCCTAAATCCAATACTAAAACATTATATACCATGAAGAGGAGTCACCTGTAAAACAATTTAATCTCTAACATCAAACTCTAGAGGTATTATATTACGATCGGAATGGGGCCTCTGATGATGTTACACTAAACTAATCCTCTTCTGTATTACCTTAACCATATCTATTTTATTATGTACAAGTTATATCCTAATAATTTCTCCCTCTCTAACCCTAGTTTATCAGAATGTATAATGACATGTTCGGTCATTCAGATCTTCCATTTTTTATACCAGTGGTAAAGTATAAGCTATTATTGTAAGTGAACTTGAACAAAGGTAGATGACTCATCAAAAAACCCATCCATCTTCACGAGTCTCTGTGGTCTTCATTATTTGACCATCCATCTTCAAATGAAAAACAATGATAAAGAATAACTGAGATCCAGAATAATGGTGGATACCTATCCACATCATGGAGGTAAAACATAGATCTCAATAAAATATGATCATATTTGGGACTCAATGGAGTCTCACCACCTTTTCTAGATACATCCTTGAAAAATCCTACACTAGGATCGAATCCCTAATTTCAATAAAGCTGGGTGATTTCATCAAATGATCCAATATCCTCTATATAATATGATATACTCCCTAAGATAAAGGTAAAAAAGTTTCAAAGTTTATATAAATATCCTATAACTTATATTGGGGGATATCTAATAGTTGTACTTAACCATTGAGATCACTTTCCTCTTTGTTAAACCTCTTGGAAACCAAACATTGAGACAGAAACACCACGACCACATTCTTCAACCCCTGACACCGAAAGATTACTTCTTAAATAACTGTTAAAACTTTTCGTGCTAGGATATATTTATAATGGTGAGCTATAAAAATCACAAAAAATAATCTCATGTATCATCTAAGGGATGAAAATCCTACACTAAAACAATAATCATTAATGATCATCCTCAAACCTACCATTAATGTTATCTCAAAAAAACATAGTCTCTCTATTCATCCACCTCAGAATACACTAGGTGGGACTCCTCCACTCGATAGAAAAATGAATAATACACTATTAAGTGAAAAAAATCTCTTCCTACAATCTCTCATACATTCATATGAATCACCGTGCTCTATTCAATAACTTTATAAGAATATCCAGATTCAAGTATGGCATCACTATCTAACTTTCTTCTTAGAACATCAGCCAAAAAAATTTACCTTTACAAATGTTTATTCTATCTTAGTGTTTTAGTCCTATAACAATTATAGATATTGATTCTCTCGAATGTTCATTTCACTCTATTTCAAGACATACTTAAGGTTCTTATGATAACTAAAAACCAACAAACACTTTACAATGAGGTAATATCACCACAAAATCATCAAAAACATAATTTCTACCTACTAATGATCATGTATGGAATAGTTATGCTCATGAGGACATAACTAATGATCCTTATTAGAAAAAATAAATAATTTCTATATTATAACCCAACCCAAACCATGTTGTGAAGCATCATACAAAAACATGAATAGAAATCCATCTTCTAGAAGACATAGAACTAGAGAGCTGGAAAACTTCTCTATAAGGTATTCAAAACTTTTCTAACACATGTTAGAGAAAAATAATTATGGATCTGGTTGAGTCAAGGATTTTAGGGGAGTCAGTACCCAATATAAATCCTTTATTAAACTTTGAAAATATCCTGGTGGATCAATGAAAGTTGTCACCTCTATAACAGTCATGAGGGAGGCTCAAGAGACAACTAACTCTATATTTAAAGGGTCCATAAGTAATCCCTACTAGGAAATAACATTCCCTAAGAAAAAGACTTCAATATACTAGAATTTAGACTTCACAAAATTCCAGAATTACTACTTATGATGATGAACTACCAAAATATCAGGCAGAAGCTATGCATGTTCCTCATCTAATATAGAGTACACAATGATTTAATCGATGAAAACCACCAAAAAATATGTATAAACTCTATGAACACTACATTCATTAATACCATGTACATAGTTGGAGAGACTGTCACACCAAATGACATCACAATTAACTCATAATTCGCATTATGTCATCAAATATTAGTTTTTATAATATCGTCATCCTTTACTCGTATATGATTATATCCGAAGCATAAAACGATCTTTAAGAACTAAATAGCTCCTTTCAATTGTTCTAATAAGTCACTAGTACCTAGATGAGGATCATGGTTCATCCTTTTTATCTATTTAAATATATGATAATCAATATAATGAAAAAAACAACCATTGTGACCTCTCGAACTCGTATGACACTTAGTGGTTCCCTGTGCCTAATGGATCACATTGCCTCAATCAAATCTCCCCGAACACTACAGGATATCAACTAGAAGCGAGGGACAAATATGTGTCCCTGGGGAGACTATTCCCTCATTTACTAATTATATCATAGTGTTTAACTATAATATAATAATTAAATATCATATGAAGTATAAGTAAATGGAATAAGAGAAGCAAGAAAATGATAACCAACATGAAAAATTATAATGCTATAAAAATGTATTATGATACATATTAGGTCTCTATAAAACTATAAAACAAAGATACTAGTTAGTAGGAATGTCATTATATACATAAGAAAACAAGAGAAACCAATAACTATCCAAGAAACCCATGCTCCAACTCGTTCATCTGCTGCCGCGCTCCATCATAATAAAGTAATCAAGTGTCCAAATAAAGAAACATACCTTTATCAACACCTGTATACATGTAATATTAATTTGTTCCAATGGTATCCCATATAGGGAGTGAGATAAATCTTAGTATTCCACCACCAACATCTTCTATAACATCTTTTCCATGTAATATAAACAGAAATAGTGTGAAAGCATGCATATAGAAAAGTAAAGCATTACGACAATGTAAATGCCCAAGTACCTTCTTCATCCGTAACTGGTGTCTGAACACGTATCCATTTCATTTATTAATTAGGTTCCTTTTTATATATAGGTCATTTGAGATATAAAAATCAATGATATCCTAAAATTGTTTTAATAATAAAGGAACCAAGGAATATCAAGGCATCCAGTAATGGTAATAATGAAATGGATCCAAGGTAATAACCAAGGCATATTGACCTCATGGTTTGATCCAAAATGGGTAATAAATATTATCCTAGTTATACAGGGTAAGAGTGTAATACAAGGGGTATCATCCAATTAATTCCCCAACAATGATTCGAACAGATTCCAATGAATTCTTCTAAGGTAAAATGAGATAAACAATGACTAGGACCAAGGGTGTAACCAATGAACCTCATGTTCATAGATGTCACATAGGATCTAAGGAGTGTATCAAAGGTATAATATAATAATAATGGAGGTATCTTTCCATGTCATTTTGGGAATCCACTTATAGGTACGTATTAGGTTCTAATGTTAGTATCAACCTTGGAAATTAGTATCCCTAAATCAGAATGGTATCCATGATTGCTCAAAGAATTCCCTTAGAAATCGAAGGATAGGTCGAGTCTTACCACTCCTATAAATATTCCAATGTACTTATACACTAGATACAATAATAATAATTAATTGAATAAATTGTTCCATGTAATAATCACTCTATTAAATAAGTTAAAGGGTTCATTGCATGCCTTTCATTAGAATTATAAGGATAATAGGATACTTCTACCATTTCTATTAAATCATATTAAATTAATTTGTATCGACCTTTACCTTTCATAACATGATAAGTCAGGAAAAGGGAATTAAACCATCTTCCTTTCATTTATAATAATATAGGGAAAGCGATATCATTAATATACACTCGAATTACAATATAATGATTCATTGATTAATTTAAAACACTAACCTTAGAAGGGCCAAGTGGAACTATCAAATATATGGGATAAAAATTTTCAATTTTATAACTAGTTTTTTTATGTAAGGGATTACCATTAGTAGGGTCAACCCAAAGGACTACTAGACAAAGAAAAATATGAACAAAACATTCCTTAAAAGAAATAATTAAAGAAAAAAACACAACTTGTGGTGGTAATTATTAAAGATATAACCTATAATGTTAGATAAAATATTTATCATAGGTATTAGATCATGGATCTAATGGATACAAGAAAGTCACATGAATTTCATAAAACATGCATGACAAAATCAGCGCGCACACATGACAATTTATAAAATGAAAAAACATTGGGGATGAGTTATGGACCACAAGACTCATTTTCATAAAACTCACATCATATTTTATCAATATAAAGTTTGGTATATATTGAAAATGATCTGAAGAATGAATCAGTTCCCTGAATAACGGTCATATAAGCCTTTATCCAAATAGAATCTTCAATAGAAGGGGTAACAATGAACGACTAAAAAGGAATCCAGATCATATAGATGTGGATCCAATAAGAAATATAGTGATTTTATTGGACTCTAGATGGATGAACATGATCAAATTCTAACCAATAAGGATCTGAGGGCTCAAATATAGAGAATAGTGGGGTTCCTATAAACTAGAAATAAAATAATAAGAAGAGAGGAAAAATAAAAATTCCATTAAGGGTGTTTTCATTATTTTACCCCAAAACAATGAGTCGTATTATTTGGTTGTGTGGGATTCCAAACCATATGCCATGCATGAACCCTTAACTCCTTCAAAGGGAACTTTTCACGATTAGGCCACAAAGTTAGGTAATCCATGCATCAACCATGAATAAATTCTCTACTAAAATGTATACAAATTTTCACAAATGCGTGGCCCCTATAACATGGTTAGGAAAATAAACACACAATACTTCACCCATTTGACCATACCTAAAAGGTTAGGAGAGACTATGATGGATGTGCCACATAGTTTCAACTAATCACGTGGTCTAATTATTTTCTCCACCAGTTGGGGTCTTGAGCTCTGAATAAGCCTTGGAGACCCATGAATCCTTCATGAACTCATTGTGAATCCATATTATTTCCAAAATAAATATTTAGAAAAAATTTAAAATGATAAAAACCTGAATAAAAAACTAGGTTCTTATAGTCTTTACTGATTAAAGATACTCATCCCTATGTTCACCTTATAAGGGAGGAAAACACCATTTGAGAACAACTCTGGACACTTGGTAGGTACTTCGGCCTCCCACTCCCATGTATTGTCCTATACCTAGTTGTGTCACCATAGAACCTATATTATAGGGATATAACAACTTTGTAGAGACTTCATTATCCAGTTGACGATTCATATTTGGTACACCTCAAAATAAGCATCTACATCTAGCTTAGCTTCCTTGGGATCAAAAGTATGAGACAGGTCAGTATGATGCTGTAGAAGCTATGTAATGAGGTAGACATCGTGAATGGAATGATAACTCTAAGTTATTAGAAACTGATAGGATACTATATCGACTCTTTATTGAGTCTCAAATGACCCCAAAAAATGGGGCACCAACTCCCCTTACCACTTTTCTCTATCTAGGTCCAATATTGGGAGATAACCATAGAAAAACATGATCGCTAGACACAAACTCCAAAAGTTATTAATAGTGATGTGAATATGATTTATATCAATACTGAGTAGTATAAATACAATTTTTGTTCAAATAAACCTACTCTAAATTATCCTACAAGATATGAGGACCTAGTAGCTCCACCACATCAGCCTCTATCCAACATAGAGGTGAATGGCACGACCTACCATACAAGGCCTCAAATGGATCCATCTAAATTGTCTTCTAAAATCAATTATTATAGGAAAAATTGAAGAGAGGAATATGATTCTACTAAGAACCACTGATGTTAAAAATTCATTCTTGGAGAATTTCATTTAGAACCTATATCATCCATTCTGAATGACCATTTATCTAAGGGTACAAAGTTGTGTTCAAAATCACCTGTTCACCCCTATCCTTATGAATCCCCTCATAGAACCATGATGTAAAGTGAGCATCCCTATATGAAATGATAGTATGCAGAACCCCATGTTTCCATATGATTAGAAAGACATAAAATATTTCGGTCTCACCAACTGATAAATTTTCCTAGATATGAAGAATGTGGGATAATTTTATTTTCCAGTCAATGAATACACATAAAACATTTCTATCCCTTGGTGACCTTGGAAATTTGACTATAAATTATATGGGAATATCTTCCCATTTCCATTCTAAGACAGGTATCAACTGTGACAATTAAATAGGCTTTTGGTGAACTTCCTTCACCTATGGATAGGTGGAATAAACTTTATGAAAGCCTGGTATTTGATGTTTCGTCCGAGGACCCCAATACCGACATCACATATATTGACACATCTTGTAGATTAGTGGATTAAATACCCACTGAGAAGTGTGGGACTCTCATTTATATTACTTTCTCACATCTGTAGGAACCCAGACATGTCCATGTATGTGCATGCTATCGTCTCTATCTATAGAAAAATCCAATAGTGGGGCATCACCTTAAATACTCTCATGGAGAACCAACCCCTCTAGATATGAAAATTTTCTACTCTTCACCTTAAAAAATAGTGAATAGGTAATCATCAAGGATGAGAGATATAACTAGTCATGAATATAATATAACTAGGTTTGAAAAGAGGTACATTAATCTCTATTCAGCACTCTCTTTTGGAATGACCTATTCATGAGTTTTCAAACTCAGTCTATCCACTTCCATATTTACTTTTCTACATCTATATTCAAACTCAATGTCTAAGGATTGAAGAAATTCAATCTATATTCACTATCCAATATTCATGTCAGAATTTTTAAAGGTATATTTGAGGATCTTATGGTTTATATAGACCAAAAAGTTCTCACCCATCGAATTGTGAATCCATCAACATAAGGAATGGACAACTACTGCTAGATCAAGGTTGTGTGTCATGTAATTTATCTCATCAGAAATGAACATCCATGACCCGTAAAAAATGATCCTATCCTCTAACATTATTACATAATCTATCCTAATGTTGGATGCATCAAAAAACACTTTATAGACTCTGTGACGATTTGGGAGTATCTGAATTTGTTATGAGACATGCCTTCCTTTCAGATCCAGAAAGGATTTCTCACACTCTTCTGACCACTAGAATGTGAAAATTTAATTTGTAATACTAGTAAGAGGTGAAAGACGGTGTGATATATCCTATATTATTTTTTAATATTTATTTATCCCCAAGAATCCCTATATATCAAACACATTCTTGGGGTGATCCTAGGAAACCACAACACTCACCTTATATAGGTTATAAAAGACTCATAATTCAGAGATAATATGACAAAAAATGTGAACATTTTCAATACATAAGTAGAACATGGAAATAATGGAATAAATATGATGTCATATCAGTGTACTCAAAATGATCTTTGGGTAATAATAATGGTTGATATGAGTGTGATAATACAAGAATATTTCACCCACAAAGACTGCAACAAAAGAATTTAGATATGGGTGAAACCCCCTATTCATCAGATCCATGAAAATGAAGGTCTTGTTCATGAGATCAAATGGGATAATGAGACACCCATACAGACTGTACTTTCTATGGAAATATATATGAGGTATGTCTGAATTCCTAACTCACACCCAACGATAGCCCATTCGTAGGTGGATCTTAGAAAACACCCTAGATCCATAGAACTGGTAGAAAAGATAACCTATCTGAGGAAATGGATAATATTTCTTAATTTTAACCTGGTTTAACTATCTATAATCCACACATAGGAGAATGGTACCATCCACCATCTTCAAGAGAAGTATGGGTGAGCCCCAAGAGAAAGTGATAGTCTGTATGAAACATTTGGCCTCAAAATCCTCTAACAGCCACTTGAGATCCTGGATCTCATTAGGTCCCATCCTGTATAGAGGAATGTTCACTTGGTCTACTCTTAGAGTGAGATCATTCATGAAGCATACCCCTCTCTCAATAGGTATGCTAGAAAAATAATTGGGAAATACACCCTTGATGTTGTATGAAGAAACTATTTCAAATAAAGAAGATATAATAGTGGATTCTACTAGAATAGTATCTCATACTATAAACTATGATGAACTCAAATCCTTAGATATCGGCTATAAATAATGCAACTTGTTTGATCACTTAACCTTTGCTGGAGTTGAACTACCCTAATTATGACTACTTTTCTAGAAACAATGATAGATAGGGTGGATTATAGCAATGAATCAGTAGTCTGTGAGGATGTTGTTGCTGGAATGAACATGTCAGATTAGACATCATAGGTATAGGTCTTAGAGTACGTTATAAGGAATTTATTATATGTAGGAATCTCTCATAAATATGTGTGTCAGTTCCTATATTAGATTTAATAGCGATGCCTCAAGTGACACTCTTGGTGGTATGAATGGTGGATTAGGGCCCACCAAACCTAATGAATGGTCTTCACCACACTCCAAGATCATGAAATAAAGACATCACGGTGGAATTAATCTACATATTTCAATAAGACACCTTAGAAAAATATTTATGTAGATAGATATCAATAAAGAAAGCTAAAAAAAGTAAATGGCACACTACACATGGAATATTACCACAAACTCCCGCATATAATTCCAGATATTGGAAAGTGTTCTTATTTAAATTATATGGGTTCCAGTAGGTGAAAGGTAAATATTAATTTTCCCTTTCATTTACTAGAAAACACATTATTTCATAAGTCAATATTCAAATTTTATAGTTTTCATTTTCATATGTAATTATATCAAAATATTATTTAAATTGGATTTTAAATCCTAGGGAATCAAGGCCCATACATATTATCACTAAAACTAAAACCCATTTTATTCCGGTTAACCCAATATATATTCGGAATTAGAACATAATATTTTATATACATTAGATTAACTATGTAAACTATCCATTCCATCCCATGAGGGCCCATATAACTCACAAATTGAAACTGGTAGCCACTCAATCCCAACCAATGAGTAGCATAAACACACAAACACACACATAAATGGATCACATGAAATCTACAAGCTATACAAGTAATGAAAGTAGTGAAATTCACTTATATGCCATGTAATATGCATGCAATGTGAATTCTAGGTTCCTATGATGTTTGTATATAACAATGATTCTTTCCCTCATATCATCATACAATGGATGAATTAAATTATCAATAAGAATAATGAAAATAACCATCAAACAACATGTTTGACTCCCAATAGTGAAATAATATCAACTGTAATAAGAAAATGTAGATAAACAATTATAATTACAAAAACTCAAAATTTAACCTGAACATGGGTTAGGTATGACCAATAACAACTTATGACCAAGTTCCAAGTGTTCCTAATCTACAACATATTGTCTCCCAATATTAATGCATGAAAGGAACCACTCTGATACTACTTTAGGACATCCCGAGCTTGGATTCCACTCAAGGTTTCCTTAAGCCTGGTGGGCCACATGGCCTCAAGTGCATCTCCCCAAACGTCAGAAGCTACTGAATGAATGTGAGGGCCTAGGTTGTGTCCATGGAGAGAGTATGAACACATTTCCAGAGTGTGTAATAGTGGATAAATATAATATAACTAGTAAATAGTATAAGTAATATAAACATATGGATTAGAAGAAGAATACAGAATGATAAACAATATGAATAACTGGTAATGATATAAAAAATGATGACGATACATTTCATGTCTCTATAAAACTAGAAAACATGGATATAAGGTAGCATAAAATACATGTTATTCAAATTTAGAAATGAGAAACCGAAAACTATCAATGAATTTCAAGCTCCATCATAGTCATATACTACCCAACTCCATCCTAAGCAAGTAATAAAGCAAGAGTCCAAAGAAGGATGCATCCCATTGTCAACACCTTCATAAATGGAATCTACCAACATACTGATGGGGGCCCAAATAATGTGTGAGGTAAATTCCATTAATCCAAAACCAATAGATTCTATAACATCCAATCCATATAAACTAAAACAATGTGCAAGAATTCATATATAGAAATAAATTAGTTCAAAAATGTAAATACCAATGTACATGCTCCATCATTACCTGGTGTCTGAAGATGTAACCATTTCATTTATTAAGTATTTTCTAGTCTATGTATAGGTCAGATGACATATAATCCGCACTGAAATCCCAAAATAATAATAATAATAAATGATTCAAGGTACAACAAGGTATCCTATAATGATAATAGTGAAAGGGGTACATGTTAATAACGAAGGCATCCAAACCTCATGGGTTGAGCCAACTTAGGTAATAAACTATAGCATAGATATAAGGGTTAATAGTGCAATCCAAGGATCATCATCCATGGAATTCCACAATAATTATTCTAATTGATTATATGAAATTCATCTGAGCTAAAATGGGATAGGCAATGACTATCCCAAAGGGTGTAACCAAGGAACCTTATGTCAATAGACATCACTCTTGATCCAAGAATAGTATCAAAGGAATCCTATAATAATAATGGAGGGATCCTACAGTGTGATATCGGGAATCCACTAATAGATAAGGATAGTGTTTCAAGGGGGGTATCAACCTTCGCAACCAATATCCCTAAATCAGAATGGCATCCATGAGTGCTGAAGGCATTCCCTTGGGAATTAAAGGCTTGCTTGAGTCTGACCACTCCTATAAATATTTCAAGGTAATTATTTAATAAGAAACTTATAATTAATTAATTTATTAAATTATCCATGTTATAATCATTTCATTTAATAATTAAAATGTTTAATTCCATGCCTTTCATTAGAATGAAAATACTAATAGAACAATATAACCATTTCTATTATTTAATTTTAAATTAGTTGTCTCTCTCCCTTACTATGAAAACATTACATGGAGGGATAAGGATGAGTGACCAAGTTCCATTCATTTATAATAAGCTAGGAAGTGATATTATTAATATATATTCCAATTATAATTTAAAATCCATTGATTAGTTTAAAAGAGTTACCTTAGAAATGTCAAGTGGAATAATCACATACAAGTGCTAACCATTAGAAATTCTATTACTCAGTTAATTAATGAAGGGATTACTATAAGTAGTTTCAAGACAAAGAACACCAAATGGTGGTGCAGACGCACAAAACAAACCTCAAAAGGAATAATTACCAGAAAACACCCTACATGAGGTGGCCTTTATTGAATACATAACATCCAACGCTAGTAATAAATTCAAAAAGTGTAATAGAACATGTTTTTAATGAATATAATCAATGCACATGAATTCAATAAAACATGACTGATGAAATCAGAACACACACACACACACACACACCAATTTATAAAATGACTAAACATGAGGATTGAGTTACATACCACCTGCCTCATACTCATACGACTGTCCTTGTGTAGTGTTAGCCTCTAGTTTTTTCTGGAATGAAAGAGTTGTGAATAATTGATTAGTTCCATGATATAGAGAATATGATTCTATATTTAAATATCATCATCGATTGAATGAAGAACGATGAATGACATTAAAGGAATTAAAATCTTACTAATAAAGATCCATGGAGATGAATGATTATTTAATCAAAATTTGGATGGATGAATGATATCAAATAATAACTAAGAGGGATTTGAGGCCTTAAAGATGGAAAATGGATGGTTTTATCTCCTCTAGAAAGAAAATAAAAGAAATGGTGGAGAAATAATCATTTCATTGAGGGTGTTTTAATTATTTACCCCAAAAATAGGGGTCTCATGGGTTGTCCACATGGTTGGATAGATCAGACACCAACCATACACCCTTCACTCATTCAAGGGGAACTTTACATGGTTAGGTCACACTATTAGAGAAATCATGTTCCAAAAATAAAAAAAATACTGTACTAAAATGTCTCCAGTTTTTTTCATGGGCATGCAGCCCCTAGGGAATGGTTAGGGAAAACTTTGTTCCCTGATTCACCCCTATATCAAGACCCCCATAGTTATGAGAGACCATACCGGATGGGTCACATGGTTTATACGAACTACGTGGCCTAGTGATATTTTTCCACTGGCTAGGGCTCCATGCTCCAAACAAGCCCTGGATGGCCACAAAACCTTTGTGAACACATTTAGAATCCATATGAGGTACAAAATAAAGAATTGTAAAAAAATTAAAAGGATTGATACCTGTGTGAAAAATTTAGTTCTAATAGCCATAATCCTTCTTTATGATAAAAACATGTTCCCCAAAAGGTGACACACTCAGATGATAAATTATCACTACAACATATCATAGAGTTTTAATCATATCTCATACAACTTATAAGGTTTTATCTGATATAGTTACATCAATATAAGAGAAACAAAAAATTGTATGTTAATCTTAATATCGATCTCTCATTGAGGGGGTAACACCATAACATATTTAGGGAAGATATCATGGTATTATTTGAAAATCCTAGGAAACCCCAAATGTTAAACCTCAGATGAACTCTACATTAGATCATCCATCAAATATGAAAAGGAAGGAATAGTCATCTGACCCATCCAAGGGTCTAGATCATCAGAAAAAACTATCAGATATCTATTAGAATGATTGATTAAGATTTACATCAAGAAGAATTCCCTGATATAATGCACTAAATACATCCAATCCATGTCCAGTATTATGGAATAAGGATATATCAGCAAACATGGGAAGTCTCCAAAAGAGTGGGATTTCCTTGGTACAATCTCATAGTATCTGAAGACTTCATACAAGTCTTTTTACCCTTATACTGTTGTAGTCATTTCCATTGGAATTTTAATCCTATCTACCTGAATTTTTAAATAATTGACAAGGGTAGGTGATATTGTTGGTCAGAGTAGTGTACTCAAGATGGAGGGTTAATTGAGTCCCAATAAAAATTTCTATTAAAAATTATTTCTTTGAAAATTTACCTGAATTGAAAATATAATCCGCATCAGTTTGTAGTGAATTTATAAGTATCATGAGTGTTCAATTAATTTCTCAAGAGATTGATTAGTTCTTATCTATACTAAAAAAAATATTAATATAAATTTGGAAACTAGCCAAATGGTTCAAACTATTATAAAAAAATTCTAAAATAAATATCATATTTTAAAATTGTCTGAATGAAATTTTTTGTTCAACATATTAAATGAAAATAATTATAGAAATTGTGGAATTTAAAACAAGTGGTTCAGTCTCAAGCGTAGACTTAGTCCTATCCACTTGGTTATCACCTACCATAAAGAAGTTTAAATTAATAACAAAATATTGATCCCCACCCTGGATCGGGGTTCACAATAGCACACAAGGTTGTCCAGGTCATCCAAGACCTCTACCATAGTTCATCGTAGGAAAAATAACAAAAAGGTTACACACGAAATCATCCATATTTCGTCGTGGGATACAAATGGTTAAATAGAGTTTGAGATTAAGGATGACAAGTATCCTCCAATTATGAAAAATATTTAGTGAGTGTGTAATAGACAGATACACACACTTCTCAAAAATGTAAATAAATGATCACAATAGAGTTAAAGATGTAGAGTTAAGTTTAGAATTATCTATGTGTTATTCAGTATAGCTTGGGACTTGTTTGATGTAGTGGAATTGAATTTTGAGTCCTCTTCTCGAATTTCACTCCAAAACAGAGTGCCTAGGCCTCTATGTTTTGGCTCCCCGGAGTATGATATGTTTATATTCTTGTTCAAAAGATGGTCAGGTCAGCTCAGCAAGTTCATCTTGACTTCTTGATATCCATTTATGTTCTTCATTTTGTGTTCTTGTGTTTTGGAAGTATGATCGTGGAGTGCGGGTTTTCTTCTGTACTTTTTCACTTGATTTTGTTTCTTTGAATGATCCATCTAGAAATTCTTTTATAAATTGAGGTCCAGTAGACATAATGATCTCCCTACATGCATGTACCTCTTACTGTACTTTGAGTATCCTACAGACAAAATTAAATAATTTCAAAAACATTAATTTTTCTAAATATTTCCGTGAGATAAAAATTTGAATTAATAAAATAAAAATATTTCTTATGACTATTGGTGAGACATCAACATTGGTCTATCAACATCAGTGACTCTCTATATCGGTGAGTCATTTCCATCAGTATCGGTGACTCTGGAGATCAGTGAGTCCTTTGTACTATCGGTCTATTTGGGCATCGGTGAGTTGTCATCAGTGACTCATTTTGAACTAATGTCGTGTTGTCCGTTGGTGAATCATCCATCGGTGAGTCCATAGAACTATCAGTGCGACACCCATCGATGCGACTCCCATCGGTGAGTCTCTTAAACTATCGGTGCGACCGATCATCAGTGACTTGTATGTTGATGTTTGGTTTATTCTATTAGTGAGTCCCACAATGGTATCTACATAGATCGGTGAGTCTACATTGGAAAGTCAGACACCAATGAATCCTTTAAACCAATCGGTTTCAAGGACTTTAAAAATACATACAAAGTGTCTGAATATTATAGAACAGTACCATATTAATTGAAATTCACAATTGTATGTAAATATACACTTGTAAATATATTGAAACCTAAATATACCTAATCTATTCACATATTGAAATTTATTAGACCATGTTTAAAAATCTATTCATTTATAAATATTCATTGACATGATTAAAATTAATTAACATAGTGTTTGAATTATCATGATTTATAAATTGGCATGATTTGTGATTATTAAAACAACTATCTCGCAAATGGTCCAAAAAATATACCCCTTTTTGATAATAAAAAATCATTGAATGAATGATTTATACATTATGTTAACGAATAAGGATGACTTGAATTATCCTACCAATAGTGAGTGTGAATTATCAATGTATCTATATGGTATTTATTTTTATACTCTCCTTGAATAATTGTAACAGAGAATATATATAAGGTTCTTACAAGAGAGATATATCATAGAACATTCATTACCCCCTTTAGTATGTTTTATTAAAGAAGTCATGTTGATTTATATCAAAGAAAGAATATATATATTCTCTGTTGATTACATTACATCTTTTATATTGCATATTTAGTCACCCCCTTAGGTTAAGAATTAAAACAATCCATAGATTTCTCCCCCTATCGGGATTAGAAAAAAGGTGAAAAGAAACATAATGGATTAAGAAAAAGAACACAAAGAAACCTGAAACATTGTGAAAGAAAAACATATATTTAGGAAATTAAAAAAAATTAAAAACATAAAAATAAAAGTACAGTGCCATATCAAAAAATGATCCACAACTAAGGCTTGGGAGGTTGAGGAGCTTCTCTTTTATCTAAAAGGTCAATAATTTGTTTAGAAGGTGGTGTTGTGTATGTATGAAGGACTGGAAGAATGATTACACCAAGTAAAGAAATGGTTGTAGGAACATTAGATGAAAGTCTTGGTCTCTTCTCTAACCGAACAAGAATTTGAGGATTCTCTTAGATCACTGGCCTGATCTAAAATAAAGATTTAGAAAATGTTATCTGAGCAAGAGGTAGTCGAACAGGTCTAATGAATGTAGTTGTAGGGACCACTATAGATTCAGAATGTACATGTAGTTAGGGCTCAAAAATTATAATAAAATCATTAATTATTTCACCCCATACATCATGGAATTCTAGAAATCCTCTTTATTTTCTAAGAACTTATACAATGTGGGTATAAACTCTTTCAACCGACTCACTTTCCTCTTGGATACCTCAGTAAATGGTGGTATCATGATACTATCACACAATTACTTAAATTTGTTATTCAACTCATGCTTTGTGTAGATTTTAGATAAATACTCGTCCACTTTTTCTATGATCTCATTTTGAGTAGAAATTGCCTCATTTGTAAATTGTCTCACCGAGTTATATACATGGTCATTGTTGTTTGCACATTGGCATGGGAATTTTCATAAGATTCGTTATGAATGGTCCTCATATATTCTCTTATCACAGTCCTAATGGACTCCATATTAGCAGCATGCCTGGTAACTCTTGAACATGATGCACCATAAATCATCTTCCCAAGATCCTCATTCAACTTTTCCATGTCTGCATTTAGAAGATGTGTAACAAGGTTCCTAAGAACCTCCATAACACCACCACGTGTGGTTCGGAAATCATTGGTCATAGATATAATTTCCTGATTCATTTTCTTAACTTCTTCTCCTAACATTTAATTATTTCTCACAATGGTCTTGGCCATAGTGATTAGTTTGGGATGCATCTCTGGAATTACAATTCTAGAAATCCTAGCTGCATCTGCCTTTGAAATACTCATAGATGTAGAAGCTTCATTCATGGCTTCAATAGAGGATCTCAATGATTCACATATATCAGAAGGGAATTATTTGAGATCAGCCATGGTGACATAGTCACTAGGCCCTAAAGGTACAACAACCTCATCACCATTAGGTAAGTCAAGTGAAGTAGGAGTAGTTAGTTCCACAGCAGCTTGTGGAGAACGAGGAACTACCATCTCCTCATCTGAATCATAATCCATCCCAAACATGATATATCTTGGATTTATATTCCACTCACCAGAACAAGTCCAATCTATATGATCAACATTATCAATTATTAATATTATCCTTTGAGGTTATCCCTCATTTTTATCATCATCTAATTCCTCTAATCCTCTGGATATTTAAGGATGCCCCTCATTTTGAGGCACTCATGCAATTTTAACTTTAACTTCATCCAATTGATCTCCAGCCACTTGAGGCTCACCCTCATTCTGAGGCATAGGTGCAATATGTGATTCAACTTCTTCTTCTTGTACTCGAACCATAATATTAGCATGTTCTTGAATGATTCGTTGAGCATAATCTGGGTGTCCATGTCTTTCCTCATTTCCAACATCTCCATCATCATGTCCATAATGATCAAGAACTTCCTATCCATTATGTTCAACATCATTTTGTCTATCATCCTCATCATTATATCAATGCACAAACTCCTCACCCAAAATAAATTCTTCTTAACTTTATTTATGTGAGTCACTCACATTCCCACCTTCATCATTGTCATAATCATCATCTTCATCCTCATCATCCCCATCAGTCTTGCTCAAATAACCTTCAACTCTAGAGACATAATTCTCTTCAAATCATCATCATCATCATCATCTAATAAAGGTTCTGTAGAAGATAATTATAATGCTAGATTGGAAGGTCCATATTTCCTATCTCTAGGGATTTTAGAAATATCTAGGTCACTCCTGTCATCTATAGAATACCCCTCTTCTCTTTGCAGTTAAGGGTTAGCCTGTTCCTCATCTAAATACACAGCCTTCTCACTAGGTTTAGGACATGGATCAACTTGATCAATTGGTATGATAGGATTATAAATAGTATTATAATCCTCATAAAATTTCTTCTCATATTCTACCCACATTCTCCTCCATGGTTTCCAAACTATTTTCATCCTTTTGCAGATGTCTTTGTGCAGTAAGAAAGCACTACATCCAATAATCACCTCATCTCCATCCTCCACACATCCAAACATCTTAAACATTTCCTAAATCATCCTCATATAATATAGAAAAGTTACTTTTCAAGACGATTTGATCATTTAAAAAATGTGTACCATAAGGTTCCTGCACAGATTCACTTTCACCTTATTCTTAACCATGTAAATTAAGAAGACATCCTGATTGTTAAGCCGGAAAAATCTCCCTTCCAGGGGTAGATTTGGTGATGAATGAATTTGAAAATCATTTTGGCCTCTCCTTATAATTATGAAGCTATCTTCCTCCTTGACTCCTCATTTCTAGTCAAATCATTCAACACATTTTCAGAAGAGAAAAAATATGAAGTTGGTAAAATGTTACCATGGTAGTCATCAAATATGCCCTCATGAGGAATCTCTAAGAATCTGGCCCACTCTTTTAAAGAGAATGATATCCCATTTCCCTTTACCAAAGACTTTATCCAAGCCTCCTCAGCTCCTTCCAAAAAACATTCAAGTGTAAATAAAATAGGTGTACCAGATTGGGATAAAAAGATATCTCATTATCTATAAACTAGCTAATCCATCCTTGTGATTCCAAAACATTCAGCAAGAGAGAGTTTCTCGATAACATCCATTCGGTAGACACTTCTTTCTCAACAGATACTATGAGACTTTCCTACTCTGGATTCATAGAAGTTGTGTCATTGCTTGATTCTCCATTATAATTCTTGGACGATGACGATTAACTTGGTCCTTCCATCATGAACTTTTTACTCACTATTATGAATGTTCAAGTTAAAATAAGGGAGTCAAAAGGTAAGAGGTTAAAAGGTAGTGATGGTAGTAAAGGCTCATGGATCAATTCAATTTAATCATTTAGGGGTTATACATTGTAAAAACATAAAATAGAATTACAGTAAAATAGAAAAGCATGAAACTGTGTCATTTTAATTAAAATACATAAAGATGTATATTTCCTAAAAAGTTCATATTAGTTTCACTCTAATGATATCAGTCTTACCTGATTGGTATTACATGATCATATTCATCTGATATGATTCAACTGATCAGTTTATCTTGATCGATTTCACCTGATCGGTTTCACCGGATCGGTTTCACCTGATCAGTTTCACCTGATCAGTTTCACATGATCGGTTTCACCTGATCAGTTTCTCGTGATCGGTTTCAACTGATTGGTTTCACCTGATTGGTTTCACCAGATCAATGTCACAGACGAAAATAATTTTCTAGGGGGATAAGGTCAGATAGTCTTTTTAGATTACTAATTCCTAGATCATGTCTGATGTATCTCATTCTCTCAAAGCATATGGGTTTGGTAAAAAAATCATCAAGTTGATGTTCAGTCCGAATAAACTGAAGAGTTATATCACCTTTTGAAAATGATATCTCAAAAATGTGATGTATTACATCAATCTATTTTGTTGTTGAATGAGAAATTGTATATTAGGAAATTTTAATAGCACTTTTAATGTCATAATTTCTGGGGATATGTTTGAATTGAAATTCATAATCTTATAAAATGTGTTTTATCCACAAAATTTATACACAGAAACAACCAACATCTATGCAGTTTTCTTCAGTAGTAGATAATGGAACCTAATTTTTCTATTTACTACACCATGAAATTAGATATTTTTTCAAGAAGATAAATGTTCTATAGGTTCTCTTTCTATCTATTTTACACCCACCTAAGTCAGAATCAGAATAAATAACCATATAAAAAGGTTTTTCTTTTCGTGTAGAACCATCCTAAATTAGTTGTATATTTGAGGTATTTGAAAACTCTTTTAACATCATTTAAATGTGACTCTTTCAGGATTGCTAAAAATCTTGCACACATACACACACAAGCCATGATGCCTAGCCTACTAGTATTTTTTTAATGAAAACTCCCAATAATTTCTCTATAAGTAGTTTGATCAACTGGTTTCCCATTTTCATCAAGATCTAACTTACATGTAGAACACATAAGTGTTTAACTACTCCTAATGCCATCAAATCCATTTCTTTTAAAAAAATTATTAGCATATTACCATTTAGTTATAAAAATACCATCTTCTTTTTAAAATATTTTAAATCCATGAATATTTTTAAGTTCACCCATCAAACTCATTTCAAACTCACATTGCATCATTTTTGAAAAATAATTTCATAGTGAATTTTTGGAAGAACCATAAATAATAGCATCTACATATATTTGAGCTATTAAAACATATTTTGAAATTATTTTTTGAAATACATTAGGACTTGAAACTTTTTTTTTAAAAAACCTTTAGAAATAAAAAAGTTACTTACCCTATCATACCAAGTTCTTGGAGCTTGTTTAAAACCATATAAATCTTTAGTTAATTTGAAAAAATGATTTGGAAAATGTGGATTGGTATAACCTGGGGGTTGTTCAACAAAAACATCATCAATTATATAAAAATTTAAAAATTATCTTTTGGCATATATTTGATAATGTTTGAAATCCATGTGTGTTGTAGAGGCAAGTAAGTTTCTAATGGCTTTAAGCCTAGATACTAGTGCAAAGGTCTCCACATAATCAATCCATACTTCTTGATTATCTCTTCATGCAACCAATCAAGCTTTGTTTCTAACTAAACTTCCAGCTTCAAATAATTCATTTATAAAAACCCATTTAGTTCTTATGGTATAGGTATATTTTGGTCTATCAATAAGATTACAGACTTTATTTCTCTCAAAATGATTAAGATCTTCTTCCATAGCCATCACCCAAAATTCTTCATTGATTTCATCATTGATATTTATAGGTTTAATTTGTGACAAGAATGGTTGATGTTTAACCTGATTTTTCAAGGATGATCTAGTTTTTGTTCATCTGTCTAAACCTTCAAACAACATCATATAAGGGATGGTTTTTACATGTTCTAATTGGTCTATTAAAATTTGGACATGTTATTTTAGGTTCATTAGTTGGTTCTAGTTAATTATGACTAGAATATGCATAATTTTCAGATTTTTTTTAATATATTTCTTTCATTGCATGGTAATATGGTTTAGCATTAATTTCTATATTGGACATATCTTATTCATGAATTCCTAGTAAGGTCTGAGGTTCATGTGGATCTGTTTCATAAAACATGAAATGTAAAAATTCTTCCACACATTTGTTTCATTTAATAAAGACTCTATATGGTTTTCTTGATGATGAGTATCCAATGAATATTCCATCATCACTTTTCGAGGCAATTTTATCTATATTATCTTCTGTGTTGAGAATATAGACCATACATACAAACAATTTAAAATAATTTACCATGAGTTTCCTATAATTAGACAACTTATAATGAGATTTCTTAAATATATGTCTGATTAAGAAACTACTTATTATATAAAAAGACATGCTAATAGATTCAACCTAAAAATAAATAGTTAGGTCATATTCATTGAGTATAGTTTGGGAAATTTCCTATAGGATTCTATTTATTCTTTCTACTACACCATTCTGTTGAGGTGTCTGAGGGGAAGAGAAGTTATGCCTATAGCCATTGTGTGATAAAAAAGATTCAAAGTTTATATTTTCAATCTCACGGCCATGGTAACTTCTTATAGATTTATTTTTTGGTCAACTATGATTTTCTACAGTCTGAGCATAGTTGGTAAAATTAGAGAAAACATCACTTTTGTGATCTTAAAAGAGTCCAAGTATACCTAAATGAATTCATCTACAAGAAAATATACATTGTTATTACCATTGAGAATTGAAACTCTATATGGTCCAATCAATTCCATGTAAACCAACACGAGAGGTTCAGAAGTTGCAGCTTCTTTATCTATTTTGAAAGAGATTTTGTGTTTCTTTCCCATTTGACAGGGGTTGCACACTCTATTGTTTGGAAACTCTAGTGTGGGAAGGTCTTTAACTAAACCTTTAATGGGAAATTTTGTAAGGGAGTGTACATTATAATGTTTTAGTCTTTTGTGCCAGATCCAATACTATATGTGAAAGTAATATAGGAAGGAAACATTCTGTGATGCTAGTGTGTATAAATTTACAACATATACATTATCATTCTTAATAGAAGTAAATACTATGTTATTTTTGGCATTAAAATCATGGGATGAATAATTTTTAAATTTCACATTAAATCCATCATCACATAGTTGAAATATGATAAAAATGTTATATTTTAATCCATCAACATAAAGTAATTTTTAAATTGAAATAGAGTTAGGATTGCCAATATGGCAAAAGATGATGATTTTTCCTTTACCATTGTCTCAAAATGTAACATGTCCTCCATCAATCATGATGATATTATTCAAGCTTGAGTAATATCCTATCATGTGTCTTGAACAACCACTGTCAATGTACCAGATATTTCTACATGAACACTTTAGGTAGTTTACCTACCATGAAATTCATCCAATAAATGATATTGGTACCCGTATTTATATGGGTATAGAAATATTAGCAATAAACTATTTAGGAACATAGAATTTCCTTTTGGGTTTCCTATATGTATAATATAAAGTATTTGAAAAATAAACATTATTTTTTCTAGAAAAACATGATTTAATAAAACTTATTCAGAATTGGAACTTGCAATAAAATATTGATTTTTTTGGTAGAGAATCAGATTTTACAAATTTAGTTATAAAATGTGTTTTAGATTAATTTATTTATCCCACCTAATATCCTATTCTATTAGTATACCTAAGAGACATCTTATTACCATTTAACAAAGTAATTTTGTTTTCCCATTGGTAAAGGTTTCTAGATCCTTCTTTAATTGATCAGTAGATAACATTTGGTAATTACTTTCTTTTAGTTTTTGTTCATTTTTCTCGTTCTAAATTGTATGTTCAGATTTAATATTTACAGATAGTGAATGCTATTTCCTCAATGATTTATACTTATCTTTTAATTCATTATAAGTTTCTTCTAGAATATTATAACACTCAAACAGTTCATCATTTATCATATTTTTAGATTTAGATTCATCTCTAGAATAATATTCATTAGGAATAAGATACATTAATAATACCCATGAGGTATTTTTTATAATGAAAAAGCTTTCGATTCCTTCTTTATCATTTGGAGAAGAAGAGGATTCACTGGAGGTGTCCTCAGATTCACTCAAGGTGGCCTTCATTGATTTCTTATATTTCCAATCTTTATTCTCATACTAATTTTTATACTTTAATTTTGGGAAGTCAGTTATGAAATTCCCTATCCTTTTTTATTCATAAAAAAGCATTTCATCTGATATGTTAGGCTTCCTCCAATCCTTTTTCCATTTTTTTTTTCATATTTTCCTTTATAGAATGGTTTCTTGGAGAAATTTTTCTTTCTGTAAAATTTTCTGAATCTCATGGCCTGCTGGGCCATCATTGTCTGAAGTTGATTCTTCAATACTTGTTCTCTTATTAGAATCTTGAACTTTCTCTTTGTCTTTTCTCTTGGATGTGTTAGTTATGAAGGCTACATATTTTCTCTTTTGATCTTCCTCATCTTGATTATCCTTTACTTCCTCTTCATACATCATTAAATTTCCAATCAGTTCCCTTACTGACAGTTTATCAATGTCTCATTATTTTCTTATAGATACTAATATACCATTCCATATCTCTAGTAAGAATCATAGAATCCTTATGATATTCTCTTTTTATATTACATCTCTTCCTAAATAAATCATGGCATTCAAAATTTCATTCAAATTGAGATATATATCAGAAATAGATTCATCAGGATTTATTCTAAAATTTTCATATCTAATAGTGTATGTATTTAATCTCATCTCCTTCACATTAGTTATTCCCTCATGATAAATAGCCAATTTATCCCAAATTTCATGAGAATATTTATATGAAAAAATGAAATTAAATTATTCATCTCTTAGTTCACATTATAAATCATTAATTTATTTATAGTTTTTGTTATAGGGAGTCTTGGTAGCTTCATCCGAAGTGTTTCTAGAAGTAGTAGGGAGTGCATATTTACTTTCAATAGAAGTCCAGATTTTAAATCCCATGCTTTCTAAATGTATTTTCATTTTAATATTCCATTGAGAATAATGTGTTCTGTTGAAAAAAGTGGGTGTATTTGTAGAAGCTCCTTCTAGTCTATTATATATTATATAAATTTTGGAAAATATTTAAATGAGATAAAAATTTATTATTAATAAAAAATTTAAGATATCATAAATAAAACTACAATCATAGTTGAAAAAGTTTTAAAAATATTTGAAAAATGAAAAACTCATAAAAGCCTCAGATACCAAATGTTGGTCAGAGTAGAGTATAGAGGGGGGGGGGGGGGGGGGGGTGAATTGAGTCCCTATAAAAATATCAATTAAAATTTAGTTCTTTAAAAATTTCTCCTGATTAAAAATATAATCCAAGTCAAATTGTAGTGAATTTATAAGTGTCTTGAATGTTCAATTAATTTCTCATGAGATTTATTAGTTCTCAGTTATACAAAACCAAAGATTAATATATCTTTTGAAACTAACCTACTAGTTCAAAATTGTTATAAAAACTTGTTAAACTATCTGTCAGTGTTTAAATTTGTTTGAATGAAATTTTTTTATAAAACACAGTAAAAGAAAATAATAATAGGCACAATGGAATTTAAAACAAGAGGTTCATTATTAATAAGAGACTTAGTCCTCTACACTTTGGGATCACCTACCACCATGCAGTTGAAATTAATAAATAAGTTTGATCCAAACCCTAGATCTGGGTTCACTACAGCACCCAAGGCTCCCCAGGTAACATTTGACCTCTACCAAAATTCTTAATGGAAAAAAGTGGTCACAAACGACCTCTTCCCTAGTGGGATATGGGATACAAATGGATAAATAGAGTTTGAGATTTAGGATAACAAGTATCCTATAGTTATTCATAAGAGTCGTTGAGTGTGTAACAGACAGATACACACATTACTCAAAAATGTAAATAAATGAACACAACATAGCTATAGTTGTAGAGTTAGGTTTAGAAGGCTCTATGTGTTATGTAGTGAAGCATTGAACTTGTTTGATGTAGTGGAATTGAAGTTCAAGACCTCTTATGGAAATTGACTCCAAAACAGAGTGTCAAAGCCTATGTGTTTTTTCTTTTAGAAGTATGAGATGTTAAACTTCTTGTTAAAAAGATGTTCTGGTTAAATCATCATGTTTATCTTGATTTCTTGATTTCCCCATATGTTTTTCCTTTTTAGTTCTTAGATTTGGGAAGTATCCACGATGAGTGAAGGTGTTCTTCTGCACTTTTTCACTTGATTTCCCTTATTCGAATTATCTAGCTAGTAATTATATTATAATTCTAGGTCAAATAGACATAATGATCTTCCCACATGAATGTATATTGTATTGTCCTTTGAATATCCTATAGACAATATGAAATAATCTTTGAAAAATTAATTTTTCTAAATATGACTGTTAGATATAATTTTGAATTAATAGTAAAAAATATTCTTATGACTATCATTGAGTCATATGTATCAATGAGTCCTTAGCATCGGTCCATTGACATCAGTGACTCTCTTTATTGGTGAGTCCTTTCCATCGGTATCAGTGACTGTACACATCAATGCGTCATTTATACAATCGGTCTGTCTGGGAATCGGGGAGTCATCATTAGTGACCCATTTTGAACTAAAAATGTGTCTCCAATCAGTGACTCATCCATTGGGGAGTCCATTGAACTATCAGTGTGACTCCCATAGGTGAGTAGGTTGAACTATCAGTGCGACCGATCATCAGTGACATGTCCATCGATGTGTAGTTTGTTCCATCAGTGTGTCCTGTATCAATGTCTTCTTCTATTGGTGAGTCTGCAGCAGTGATTCATCCAGCGATGACTCCTTGAAACCAATCAGGGTCAGGGTCATTGAAAAAACATACAAAATTTATTTCTTATGTAGAACAATACCATATTTAATGAAATTCATAATTGTATATAAATATACACTTTCAAATATATTGAAACATAAATATTTATAATTTATTTACTTATTGATATGTATTAGTCCATGTCACATAATTTATTCATTTATAAACATTCATTAACATTATTAACATTAGCTATAATATATTATGTGAATTATAATTATTTTTAAATTAGCATGATTTGTGAATATTATAACAAATATACCACATAAAGTCCTATAGATATGAAAGAATGTTTATCTATATAGTCAAACCAAGAAAGTACCCATGTAGAAAACAAGAAAAGGGTACCTCCAACATTATCTGGATTACCAAGATTTTGAAATTCTAAAGAATAAAGATGAACAAAACCTCCTCCATGGATTGTATTTGTAACACCCCAAGCTTCCATAGTACATTTCCATTTGAATAATGTAATGGCGTGCATTGTACGCAACTTCGAGATTTTAACACACCACAACCAATCAAACAAGCCGTTATGAATAGTAATACCTACTTTTTGAAATTTTATAAATTTTATCTCTCAAAATGGACTTAATTTTTGGATTCGGAATATCGAAATTAGCCTAGGGTGATATTTTGGTACTTTTCGAATAACTTTCATATTTTTATGAATAGTGAATATTACTAAATTTTAATTAAAAACAACTTTTTTAATCAAAATAATTAATATTGATAAATTATTAATTTGAGTAGTTTTAAAGTATATTTAGAATATATTTTTACCATACAATTCAATATTTGTCATTGGACATAATTTCACAATTAAACCAGACATAAACAAGTGCCAATCTTTTGATAGTTATTATCTCTTAAAAACACGCTTTTTGTCTTAACAACTGGAATTAATTTTAAATTAATTTATGCCACTTCTGTGTATTAAATTTGGAAAAATGTATTCCATATTTGGAATCAGGATGTTCAAATTGTGTAAATAGGTGACTTTTATTTTTAGACATTTTGGATAATTACTTCAGTAAATATTTTATTTACCATGGTTAAAGGGTTAATCCGGTAAACAAGGGTTAAAAAATAATATTATAATAATACTAAATTACCCTAAAACATGTCTTAACCCTATTGGTTGATACATGGTCGACCATGGGAATCTTTGGGTCGATTTTGGGACCCCATGGATCCACTTTTAAGTGATAGGGACACTTTATTTTAATTAAGTTAAAATGAATACAAAAATGACACAAGCATATATCTTTTAAGAAATCCAATTGTTAAATAGGGTTATGTATGTTGGATTTTAGACTATAAATATTAATTAGAAATATAAAAAGATTTCCTACATAATGAAATTTTATTTATAATTTTTAGACATTAAATAAGTTAATATATTTATGACACAATGGTGATGCAGTAATTACCATAATAGTGAAAAATTAGAATAATTGATATTATAAATACCCAAATAAATATAATTTGAGACTTTTATTGAATTAAACTAATTTTCTAGGGTAATATGACATATTATTATTGATTTAATTAACTTTTTTCTAAGTAATAATTCTATTATGTGTTTCACAAAAATCAACTATTAAATAGTGTCAAAATTGACATAAAAGAGTTTTTAAAACACATAATATATTATTAATTGATATTAAATTCCTAAAAATCTACGGTTCGGCCAAGATACTTATATCCTGATAGGTTAATCATTAATGAACCACTTGGGGGTATCTTGGATTTATATGGTAAGTTTATTAACCATATATTATAAAAATACAAAGAAACATTGTAAAAGTGAAACTAATTAACTAAGAGTTAATACTTAAAGATAAGGTTAATATAATGACCCAAAACGGTCTAAATTCTATTGGATGAGTGGTTTTAGACCCATCCCAACCTTAAATTTTAAATAATAAACTTTGGAGCTATTAGAAACCGAATATGAATTTATTATAAATTAATATTTCTAGCTTTTCCAAAGGTGCCCCTCACCCCTCTTATAAAAGGGCACTCTTCCTTCTCATTTCATCACACCTTCAAAGCCTTTTGGTTCGGCCAAACTCTACCCAAATACTCTAAAAACTTCCCTCACTACAACCTATAGGCATTATTTTGATCAGAAAGCCATCCTAAGGAGCCATTTTGATCAAATCAAAAGGAAGAACCCGAAGAAGAGGTAATGATTTCACCACCCTTTTCCAAGTTCCTTTCTTATTCCACTTATTCTTCCTTTGTTGTTACCATTCTAAAATAATAAATCCAGTATCATATATACACTGTGATATTATTATAAATATGGTACAACCATATTCATTATTCTATCCATCCTTCTAATAACGTGTCACCACACGTGTGTACGTACGGATTACCGTCTCCACTTCGTGGTGTAACTGTTATTCAATATATTATTATTTGTATGGGTATAATAATGATGTGTAACTCATGTAAATAATAAATATAACATGATAATGATTATGTATATATGATATACCATCCAATTATATATTATTTTAATATCAAAAGAATGATATTGTCGCTCGTCCGTACGTACGGACTACCGTCTCCACGAACGCGATGAGATTCATTCTCCATCGTATCCATTAAAGTATAATTCTCATTTGATAATTAAAAATAATTTTTAAGGAGCTGATATAATTCTGGATATGAATAAGATAAATCCCAATAATAACAAATATGGCTCACATAATAATGAATATAAAGTAAAATGAACCCGTTAACACCCGAAATGACGATAATTCTAAGATATTATTAACAAATCAATGTTAAAAGATCATATATGATATCATATTAATGCATATGATTCTTGTATAATTAAATAACAATTATTTCACCATTATACAGGAGGTAAACCTACCATCAACCAAGGAAAAAGTACAAAGTTAGGGGTTTCTTAACTCACTCTTAATTTTGTGAGAATTCCATTGGTCACCACTTAATTATTGCATGTGGTGTATGTGTACTGCCCATGATCGTATTCATTGTGTAATATACTTTAATTTATGGGTATTTACATCATCATGGTATGATACTACTTTCGTGGGTGTATGTTTCGTAGGTTACCTAATCGATAAGGGAATTTGAGATTTCAATTTCCACTCATTTGGCTTTACGCATATTTCATTGATTATATTACCCCAAGATTATGTGTGGAATCACTATTCATTTGATTATGTCATAATTTCCACTCCCCTTCCTGTGGATATACTTATGATACACATAATCACTCCATTGATATTTCTCAAGTCATTGATATGAATTTGATAAGAGTAATTTTAACTCATTCACCATTTGTTGAGTTAAACATCCAATTCGTTGGTGTGGTTTTTACAAGAATATGTGGGAATATTCATTGATTGTTTTACACTGAATATCCAATAATATTTAGTGTATTTATATTTGTCACACATAATTATGTTGTTGATTTGTCCCTAACCTAAGGATACAGCCTTTATGATATATTTCATCTCAATTTACATTCCATTGAGACTTCTTTGTTAATATACACCAAATCACTTTTATGTGGTGTATATAATGTACTTTGACATAGTATATCATGAATCCCTTTATTCTCATGATATTACAAAGTTTTGATTACCTCAATTATTTGTGTTCAAGTGTCTCTCTTTTGGTTAGAATCTCTAACTAAAATACCATTTTTTAAATGTTTTAAAGACTTATTCATCTAAATCTTTCTCATTAATGTCCATGTTTTAAAAATGGTTTTAAGGGTTTATTTATATGGAAATTAATGTTTATAAATTAAAACTCATTTTAAAAAGTTTCAAAGTGGTATGGGACACTTTTATTAAAAAAACTATTTTTAAATGGCTTCTTGACAAATAGTGTGACATTTAAATGATTTCAAGAAAAAGGGGGATATTTCTCTCAAATATTTTTGATGATTATTTTCATCTATGTCAACATCCTTCATTATTATTGATTGAGGTTAATGTGATACAATACAATCTTCCATATTGTATCTAATGAGTTATGTTTGACTGTGGGTGTGCTATTTTTATACCATTCATGGTTTGTGGTTAAAGTATTGACATTTCGTATGGTAGTTTTAATACGAATGTTTATGTTATGTTTAAACCTGTTCATATGAGGAATGAATTGGACTTAATAAGTGATGGGTGGAGCCCGCTATAGCTCCTCGATGCATCGGTAGGTCTAATGAGACAAACTAGTGTCTTGGCACAAGGCCTTGGCAAAATCTTATTTGTAGTCTTGGCATGAGGCCTTGGCAATGTGGTTATGATAGTCTGGCATTATGCATTCCATCATTATGAAAGTGGTTATTTATATTGCATGTGATCATTCGACTAGTAGAATATCCATGTGAGTAAGTGAATGAAATTATTTCATTTTACCATTGCCATTTTATGCTGAAGTTCAAGTTTAAAAGGCTTTTGTTTTAGTTATAAATTTCCTTAAATGTTTATGCTTACCTATGAAAGCTTCTTCTATAATGTTATCCTCACTGAGCATCTGAGCTCACCCCTTCTAATGTTTTATTTTTCCCAGGATTATGAAGAAGTGATTTATGAATGACCTGCAGGGATAGTATGAGGGGATATGAAGACAAGATGTTTTTTTATGATGTAATGTAAAATTTTATGAATGTATCTAGTGTTTCCAAGGCTACTAAACTAATCGGAATTTCGAGATTTTATATTTCTTGTGATCATTCCAATGTTATGTAATAATGCACCGACTCTAGGTAACTAGGGTCGGGGCATTACAGTTGGTATCAGAGGAAGTTTAGTACAAACCTTGGAAGCTAGATTTAGATAAACTGTGATTAGAGAACGTAGACCTAAGATGATCTTTGAGGATTAATATAGAATAACTTACTAGAATTTTGGTATTTTAGATATTTTGTGAGTTTCTTGAGTAATACATCCCTGTCTGGATACGAGAGGGTAGAGGCAGCTCTAGTACAGATGTACCTAGGGGTAAAACCCGAAAACACCGCTTTGAGCTAGACTCGAACGGGAACTGGTGCACGACAACGGGCCTTGCTGCACTCTTGGTTACGACACTCCCGGGGGATATGCTTAGGATAATTTACATTTTCTTTATAACAGATTTAAAGTAATATATATATAAGATGAGAGTAAATGACCTTGGTTAATCCTAATGTGTTTCAAATGGAGAATATGGTGACATGCTAATCTCTAAATGATTTTATGACTACTGTTACTCACACAGTGCTTTCTAGTTTTAGTCAATGGCTAGATTCCAAGGAAGTCGTAGTGACTTTAAGAATGATGTACAAGGTGGGAATGGAGGTGGAGATGAGCAACAAAATGGAATGTTGATAGGCGTAAAAGTTATCGCCTTTATGCCAAATCAATTTTCCAAAAATATGATCAACAATATATATATTAACCAATTCCCAGACTCAATAAAAAGAGAAAGTTGATGAATGATAAGAGCTCCAGCAGTGGAGACCATGGAGAAATGAATCCTCAATTTCCATCATGCAGGAAATGTGGAAGGAGACACCCAGAAAAGTGTCTCAATCGGGCAAAGAAATGCTTTATGTGCGGAAAGGAAGGAAATAAAGTGATTAATTGCCAAAGAAAAATGAAGAGTACTATGGAAGAAGATAAAAATGGTCCCAAGAGTCCATTTACAGTCATTTGCCGTAAATGTAGGGGACCTGGCCATTACCCGAGTGAATGCCCTATTCTATAGGATATTTTCTTTGTCAAAGAAGAAGATATGTGGAAATAAATGGTTTGAGAAATGTTTAAAAAGTATTAGTGCTCCTTGTTTATGGGTTTACTTTGGAATAAATTTCACTTGTGTTTGTAACCCCGCAGTTTTCCATGTGAGAATGATATTTGAGGAAGAATTATCTCTTCTCTTGTGGATATAGGTATAAATAGCCATTTGGTTTTATATGATCATTGGGGGTTGAGAGAATTATAAGTTATTATAATTTGAGATGAAAATGCAAGGTATGATATAACATTTGTGGATAAATTATGTTATGGTATTTTGAGGAATTTATCTCATTTTGGTAATATTATAAAATATAGTTTTTGAAAAGGACAACATGCAGACCGCGTGACAACCCGTCACGTCGGACAAAGCTATGGGAATCGAACCCACAAACAAAGTGCGATTGGGATTTATCGCCTACCACTAGACTACGTGAAGTCCCTGGTTAGTGTGACTATTATTTTTAGTTAAATTATTTTATTGATCAATAATAATTTGATTTGGGATCTTATGTGTAACGACCCGAAATTTTTAATAAATCTTATTTCCTAATTTTATGTGTTATTTTATTTTATTTTTATACTGGACAAAAATGTTTCATTTGATAACATGAGTATAATTAAAATGAGACTGTTGGGTTTTGACTATTATTTGACCATTGGTCAATATGACCGTTGGAAACTAAATGTTTTGATTACTATCTCTAAATACAAGCAATCTTGGTTAAATAATATAGAAAGAAGATTCGATGGCCTCACCGAGTAGTCTTGGACCGATCGATGCCCATCTAACAGAACTTGGGAAGGAGGTAGCACCATTGGGCTTTGCTCTGGACCAAACCCAAGATGAACTTCATCGTGTGAAGCTAGAACGGGATCGCCTTCGCGAGAAGTTCAAACTAATAGAAATTACGACTCGTGCGATGTTGGCCGAGCCTCCCTCGGATTCTCTCACCTTAGCACACCTTACACTTAGGTCCTATGCTGGTGTGATAAGGGGCTATTTAAGGAGACCGTAATTGCCTTGTGTAATCCTTTGTTTTAAATAAAAATTTTGATTTCTTCTTATGATGATGTTTATGAATTTTCAAATGTCCATATAAATATAGTATGCATATTTTTGATAAATTTTAGAGAAAGGATATTTTAAAAATGTTTATGTAAACCTTAAATAAATAAAAATGTGTAATGATTTTCAAAAAATGGTCTTCTACAATTATGTTCACTACAAAATTTCGAGTCTAATAAGATAAACTTGATTTTTGATGAATAGTAAATTTTGAATAGTGATTTTACGCTTTGGATTAGTAATGTGACCAAATGGATTAGTAATCTCACTAAAAGAAAGTATTAATATAATCTAGGCACCTTGATTAAGTAATGTGATTCAATGAAATGTTTAAATAACGGTTTCATAAATTATTATTCAAGTATTAGTTTTTTCGGGTGAATAGTGTTTTTTAATTAAAAATTTAATTAAAAATATTTAGAAAATTATTTTTATAAAATGGAGTTCATATTTGTAATCAGAGCTTTGATATTTGGTTAAGGTGAAATTTTCAGATTATTCTGAGAAAGTTGAATTTTCGATGAATAGTGAAAATACAGTTTTTATGTTACGGGTGTCTAATGACATCATTAAATGATGTATTAAGTATATATTCAATATGGTAGAATTGTGAATAGTAAGATAAGGTATGAGGTGTCCCAAGTGTCTAATACCATGGGAAAATACCATGGGCAAGCCCATGGTTTTGCCAAAACCACTAATGAGGTGTCCCTTGGCCATTAATGCCTTGTCCCCTTACTTTCCCTATAAATACCCACCCATTCCTACTTTGGTTTTCACTACCAACTCTCCCCCAACTAAGTTCTAGTCTCCTTACCTCCCAAGGAGTCCTACCAAGGTTCCCCCAAGCCCTCAATGTCCAAAACATTGAGTTTCAAGAGTCACGTTTTAAGGTAAGGGATCCGACCTCTCTCTTTCATTTCAAGTAATCTCTTTTATGCCATTAAATATTATGCTACATGTTCTTATGTTGGAGTATGTTCTTTTATACTCCTCTTACTTCCCTTTTTATGTTCATATAATTAGAGATCCCCTCTTACTCTCATTATTTCGTTTTATGAAGTTTTAAGTGGCACCGTTAGGCTGCCGAAATTTTTGTAACGGACTCTTTCTCCCTTCTCATTTTTCAAGATCTATTTTCATGTAAAGTCTTTCAAGTTACTTTTTATTATGTTGGGTTATGATCTATAAATTTATCATACTGATATTTTATGATAATATGATGATAGACCCCATTTTATCTCTTCAATTCAGTATTTTGAAGTTTTAAGTGGCGCCGTTAGGCTGCCGAATTTTTAAGTGGTTCTTCACCCTTCTCGTTTTGAAGTTCCACTTTCATGTCAATTCTTTCAAGTTCCTTTTTTGTTATGTTGGGGTATGATCTCTATATCTATCATACTGGACTCTTATGTTCATATGATGAGAGACCCCATTTGATCTCTTCAATTCAGTATTTTGAAGTTTTAAGTGGCGCCGTTAGGCTGCCGAATTTTTAGGGGATTCTTTCACCCTTCTCATTCTTTTCAAAGTTCTATTTTCATGTCAAGTCTTTCAAGTTCCTTTTTAATTATGTTGGGGAATTATCTCTATATCTATCATACTGAACTCTTATTTTCACATGATGAGAGACCCTATTTGATCTTTTCAAATCATTGTGTTTGAAGTTTAAGTAACGTCGTTAGGCTGCCGAACTTTCATAAGAGAAATCTAATTTTTTTCTTTCTTCCATGTTTTTCATTTCAAATGGTATGTCCTTGAAATTTCATTACCATGATCATGTATCCTTCTTATTCTGTCCATCTACTGTTTTATGGGTCATTTATGAATGTTTGACCCATTTTCCCTCTCTTTTTAATGTCTTCTAAAACCTCGTAACATAGCCGTTATGCTGCAGAATTTCCATCTCAAAATGTCTCTCTCTTTTTCTAAAGTTCTTTTATATTATTAAGTGAATACTCAAAGCTCTTTCTTATAATGGGGTATTCACATATATACCAAAATTTTCTATTTTAAATTATGGGATTTACATACATGAGACCCACCTTCCTTTTATGTGGGTTTTAAAGTGATGTAAAGATCATGTCTTTAAAGCAGTTTTTAAAACGTTATGATTACGAAATGAAACCCATTTATTTTGTGCTACATGGGTTCTTTATGAAATGTTTGATGATGATATATGTGGCTCACATGATAATAAAGGCAAATTTAAGGGTGCGCCCTGATAGCGCTCCAATGCATTGGGTAAAGACTTAATCTCTAGAGATGACCATTTTTAAACGACGCCTTGGTGAATAACCTTGCTAATTTTTAATGACACCTTGGGGATGGACCTTGGTGAAATGAAACGATTGTCAATATTAAATGTTGCAGCCACATCTTCAAGTTATGAAAAATGTTATTTTTATTATGAAATGCCTCATGATTTCTTTCTCATGCCTTAAAGTTCTTTTCATGTCCTTATTGAAGTATCTCAAGTTCACATGTAAAATGTTCATCTTGTTTCCCTTACTGGGCCTTTTTCTCACCCTTTCTTTTGATATATGTCCCCAGGTTATGAGAGACAGTAATGAACCTAGGATGAACATAAGGAGAAGCCTTTCAAGTGTTTAAGAGGAATGTTTTATGTTGTTTTCATGTATTATGGTTTTAGTTTCCAAGACACTAAACCTTAAAGATCCTCAGTTTTGTGTAATGTAATGAAAGTTTATGTTATAAAAAGGCGGGATGCTATAGTTGGTATCAAAGTATGGTTTAGTTATTTGTGGAAATTAGGATATGAAAACTCTAGGAAGAAACCTATAGAAAAGTTAAAAAAATAGGAAATCTTCCTGGTATTTTGGTGAGTATTGAGTAAGGGGTTGCCAAGAAAATACATCCCTATCTGGATACGAGCAGGTAGAGGTGGCTCTGGCACAGATGTACATAGGGGTAAAACCCGAAAACACCACTTTGAGCTAGACTCGAACGGGAACTGGTACACGACAACGGGCCTTGCTGCACTCTTGGTTATGACACTCCCGGGGGATATGCTTTGGTAAATTCATAAGCTTAGTATGAACCATTGTTAAAGGAACAAAGATAAAATAAAATAAAGATTCACATAAGAATATATGATCATGGATAACCTAGATGGGAACCTAGGGGATCACAAGTTAGGGTATAGTTTTCTTCTACAAGTTATCCTTATATGCTTTCAGTTCCTTTTCATGATTATTGGCTAAGTACTTAAGCCCCTAATTACGCTTTCTCTTCATAGTTAATGGTGGGAAATGGAAGAACATGTCCAAACAAACAATGTGATAGGAAATGCGACGATTGTCATATTAATATGACAGGGATGACTAGGGGATTAAAATATGATTATTATTTTGGAAGATTTTCACTATTTTGGGGACCCTATATGATCGAGGTAAATAGATTACTACGGTATTTTCATTGAAGAGTAGGGTTGACTTATATTTTGAAGAATCGATGAATTTAAGGTGGAATTATAGTAATTTAGGTTACTTATGGAAATTATTAACCTATCTTGGGGTAAATATGTTTAGGTTAGTTACTTTTTTTAAGATGTTAGGAGTGGTTGATGTTGTTTGGAGATGAATGATAAAGTTTACCTTGGAAGACTATGTTATCAAATCCTTCTTGTATTTGGGTTTCAATCTTAGTTTGTTTTTTTTGAGAATTTTTTAAGACAGTTATTTATGGAATGGACTATGATGAACTTTGGGTAGTACCATGGAACTTTGAAGATTTAAAAGTAGTTTCCATTCCTATGGGATTATTTCTTTTTGAAGAGTTGTTTTACCTTACCCTTTCTGTTTTTGGGATAATGTTTAAAGATAGAAGAAATAGATAGTTAATATTTTGTGGATTATGAAGATGATTCTTGTGTTTTGATGAGACCAAGTAGTTTTGAATGCTCATAATTTGGAGAAAAGATTAGTTTTGGGTAGAAACTTAATAAAGGATGAAACTCTACATGAAGATAGGTATATTTTCTTATGTTTTTGTTTTATGTTGTAAATGAATTCCTAAAAATTATGAAAAGGAACGTGAAACAAAAACGTTGTTGGTTTACGTTTCCTACTTGGTAATCAAAGACTATTTACACACATCATAAGTTTGGGATTTTCTTATGGTTAACGTTCTCCTAATCATGTTCTCTATCACTCTCCCCCAGAAATTGACCCTTTGTTTTTCTTCCATGTACATGTTTTCCTCCATGGAATCCTAGTATGGGTTAACTCGGGTGACCTTTGTACTTACCTTTCTTTCTTTTAAAGTAATAGTATTACTGACTCTTTTTCCGATGTGGGACTTTCAATGAAATTTCAAAACCCAATTTTAAAAATTGTGAGGACGCAATTTCTTAAGGGGGGAAGATTGTAACGACCCTAAATTTTGAATAAATCTTATTTCTTAATTTTATGTGTTATTTTATTTTATTTTTATACTCAACAAAAATGTTTCATTTGATAACATGAGTATAATTAAAATGAGACTGTTGGGTTTTGACTATTATTTGACCATTGGTCAATATGACCGCTGGAAACTAAATGTTTTGATTACTATCTCTAAATACAAGCAATCTTGGTTAATTAATATATAAAAAAGATTTGATGGCCTCACCCAGTAGTCTTGGACCGATCGAATCCCATCTAACAGAACTTGGGAAGGAGGTAGCACCACTGGGCTTTGCTCTGGACCAAACCCAAGATGAACTTCATCGTGTGAAGCTAGAACGGGATCGCCTTCGCGAGAAGTTCAAACTAATAGAAATTACGACTTGTGCGATGTTGGCCGAGCCTCCCTCGGATTCTCTCACCTTAGCACACCTTACACTTAGGTCCTATGATGATGTGATAAGGGGCTATGTAAGGAGACCGTAATTTCCTTGTGTAATCCTTTGTTTTAAATAAAAATTTGGATTTCTTCTTATGATGAAGTTTATGGATTTTCAAATGTCCATATAAATATAGTATGCATATTTTTGATAAATTTTAGAGAAAGGATATTTTAAAAATGTTTATGTAAACCTTAAATAAATAAAAATGTGTAATTATTTTCAAAAAATGGTCTTCTACAATTATGTTCACTACGAAATTTCGAGTCTAATAAGATCAACTTGATTTTTGATGAATAGTAAATTTTGAATAGTGATTTTACGCTTAGGATTAGTAATGTGACCAAATGGATTAGTAATCTCACTTAAATAAAGTATTAATATAATCTAGGCACCTTGATTAAGTAATGTGATTCAATGAAATGGTTAAATAACGGTTTCATAAATTATTATTCAAGTATTAGTTTTATTGGGTGAATAGTGTTTTTTAATTAAAAATTTAATTAAAAATATTTAGAAAATTATTTTTATAAAATGGAGTTCATATTTGTAATCAGAGTGTTGATATTTGGTTAAGGTGAAATTTTGGGATTATTCTGAGAAAGTTGAATTTTCGATGAATAGTGAAAATACAGTTTTTAAGTTACGGGTGTCTAATGACATCATTAAATGATGTATTAGGTATATATTCAATATGGTAGAATTGTGAATAGTAAGATAAGGTATGAGGTGTCCCAAGTGGACAATACCATGGGAAAATACCATGGGAAAGCCCATGGTTTTGCCAAAACCACTAATGAGGTGTCCCTTGGCCATTAATGCCTTGTCCCCTCACTTTCCCTATAAATACCCACCCATTCCTCCTTTGGTTTTCACTCCCAACTCTCCCCCAACGAAGTTCTGGTATCCTTACCTCCCATGGAGTCCTCCCAAGGTGCCCCCAAGCCCTCAAGGTCCAAAACATTGTGTTTCAAGAGTCACGTTTTAAGGTAAGGGATCCGACCTCTCTCTTTCATTTCAAGTAATCTCTTTTATGTCATTCCTTTTATGCTACATGTCCTTATGTTGGAGTATGTTATTTTATACTCCTCTTACTTCCCTTTTTATGTTCATATAATTAGAGATCCCCTCTTACTCTCATTATTTCGTTTTATGAAGTTTTAAGTGGCGCCGTTAGGCTGCCGAAATTTTTGTAACGGACTCTTTCTCCCTTCTCATTTTTCAAGATCTATTTTCATGTAAAGTCTTTCAATTTACTTTTTTTTATGTTGGGGTATGATCTCTAAATTTATCATACTGATCTTTTATGATCATATGATGAGAGACCCCATTTTATATCTTCAATTCAGTATTTTGAAGTTTTATGTGGCGCCGTTAGGCTGCCGAATTTTTAAGTGGTTCTTCACCCTTCTCGTTTTGAAGTTCTACTTTCATTTCAATTCTTTCAAGTTCCTTTTTTGTTATGTTGGGGTATGATCTCTATATCTATAATACTGGACTCTTATGTTCATATGATGAGAGACCCCATTTGATCTCTTTAATTCAGTATTTTGAAGTTTTAATTGGCGCCGTTAGGCTGCCGAATTTTTAGGGGATTCTTTCACCCTTCTCATTCTTTTCAAAGTTCTACTTTCATGTCAAGTCTTTCAAGTTATTTTTTAATTATGTTGGGGCATTATCTCTATATCTATCATGCTGAACTCTTATGTTCACATGATGAGAGACCCTATTTTATCTTTTCAAATCATTGTGTTTGATGTTTAAGTAACGTCGTTAGGCTGTCGAACTTTCAAAAGAGAAATCTAATTTTTGTCTTTCTTCCATGTTTTTCATTTCAAATGGTATGTCCTTGAAATTTCATTACCATGATCATGTATCCTTCTTATTCTGTCCATCTACTTTTTTATGGGTCATTTATGAATGTTTGACCCATTTCCCTCTCTTTTTAATGTCTTCTAAAACCGCGTAACATAGCTGTTATGCTGCATAATTTCCATCTCAAAATGTCTCTCTTTTTTTCTAAAGTTCTTTTATATTATTAAGTGAATACTCAAAGCTATTTTTTCTAAAGGGGTATTCACATATATACCAAAATTTTCTATTTTAAATTATGGGATTTACATACATGAGACCCACCTTCCTTTTCTGTGGGTTTTAAAGTGATGTAAAGATCATGTCTTTAAAGCAGTTTTAAAACATTATGATTACGAAATGAAACCCATTTATTTTGTGCTACATGGGTTCTTTATGAAATGTTTGATGATGATATATGTGGATCACATGATAATAAAGGCAAATTTAAGGGTGCTCTCGGATAGCGCCTCAATGCATTGGGTAAATACTTAATCTCTAGAGATGACCATTTTTAAATGACGCCTTGCTGAATAACCTTGGTAATTTTTAATGACACCTTGGAGATGGACCTTGGTGAAACGAAACGATTGTCAATATTAAATGTTTCAGCCACATCTTCAAGTTATGAAAAATGTTATTTTTGTTATGAAATTCCTGGTGATTTTTTTCTCGTGCCTTAAAGTTCTTTTCATGTCCTTATTGAAGTATTTCAAGTTCACAAGTAAAATGTTCATCTTGTTTCCCTTACTGGGCCTTTTGCTCACCCTTTCTTTTGATGTATGTCCCCAGGTTATGAGATGCAGTAATGAACCTAGGATGAACATAAGGAGAAGCCTTTCAAGTGTTTAAGAGGAATGTTTTATGTTGTTTTCATGTATTATGTTCCTAGTTTCCAAGACACTAAACCTTAAAGATCCTCAGTTTTGTGTAATGTAATGAAAGTTTATGTTATAAAAAGGCGGGATGCTATATTATGTCTTATCAAATGAATACCCTTAGTATAGGAAAATGATTTGCTGATTAAGTGATAAATGTTATTTTGGAAGTTGTTTTCTTTGTTGGGAACACTATATGCCAAAGGAAAATAGAGTAGTATGGGATTTCATTTGAGGAGTAATGGTAGATTTTTATCTATGTTTTTATTGTGGATTTTTAATGATTTGGGTTATTTATGGAAATGATTAGGTTAATTACTTTTAAGTATGTGACATTAAGAGTAATTAATGTCATTTGGAGATACAATTTAACGTGGAAGACTACATTCTTAATAAGTTTTGGTTTTCAATATTAGTTTTGATTATATTAAAGGATTCTAAGGACAATTGATTATTGAATGGTATTTATTTAACTTTGGGGTATTGTTGGATTAATTTTGGAAATTAAGATTAGTGTTTATTTCTCTCAAGGAATATACTTTTCGGGGATCATTAGATCTTGTACTAACCATTTTGGTTTTGATTAATCTCTAAATACAATGTAAATATATAGTTCATCCTGCATGGATCATGTGATTCTATAGAAGTTTATTCTAGCTCTTCTAGTGTGACCAAGTCTTCTTGAATACTCATCGTAAAAAAAGGGAGTTAGTGGTGGAAATTTATTAAAGAATGAAACTATACTTAAAAGTAAGTATATATCTTTATATTCTTAGTCAATATCATAAATGAATTCCTCATCCTTATGTAATGTAACTTAAAAAAAATGTTGTCTATTTACTTTTCCTACTGGGAGACTAAGGATCGTTTTTCCCAACACAAGTTTGTGATTTTCTTATTGTTAACTTTCTCCTGATCATGTTTTCTATCCCTCTTCATCATAACTGAACACTTAGTTTATCGTCCATATCCATTTTTTCCTACATGGAATCCTAGTATGGGTTATCTTGGGTGACCTTTATACCTCTCTTCCTTTCATTTAAAGTGATAGTTTTATTGACTCTCTTTCCGATGTGGGACTTTCCATTATATTCTCAAGCCCAATTTTAAAAAAAATTGTGAGGACGCAATTTATTGGAGGAGGGGAGAATGTAACACCCCAAACTTCCATAGTACGTTTCCAATTGAATAATGTAATAGCGTGCATTGTACGCAACTTCGAGATTTTAACACACCACAATCAATCAAACTAGCCGTTATGAATAGTAATACCTAATTTTTGAAATTTTATAAATTATATCTCTCAAAATGGACATCATTTTTGGATTCGTAATATCGAAATTAGCCTATGGTGAAATTTTGGTACTTTTCGGATAACTTTCATATTTTGATGAATAGTGAAAATTACTAAAATTTAATTAAAAACAACTTTTTTAATAAAAATAATTAATATTGATAAATTATGAATTAGAGTAGTTTTAAAGTATATTTAGAATATATTTTTACCATTTAATTCAATTATTTTCATTGGACATAATTTCACAATTAAACCAGACATAAACAAGTGCCAATCTTTTGATAGTTATTATCTCTTAAAAACATGCTTTTTGTTTTAACAACAGGAATTAATTTTAAATTAATTTCTGCCACTTCTGTGTTTTGAATTTGGAAAAATGGATTCCATATTTGTAATCATGATATTAAAATTGTGTAAATAGGTTACTTTTATTTTTAGACATTTTGGATAATTACTTCGGTAAATATTTTATATACCATGGTTAAAGGGTAAATCCGGTAAACAAGGGTTAAAAAATAGTATTATAATAATACTAAATTACCCTAAAACGTGTCGTAACCCTATTGGTTGATACATGGTCTACCATGGGCATCTTTGGGGAGATTTTGAGACACCATGGATCCACTTGTAAGTGATAGAGACACTTTTTTTTAATTAAGTTAAAATGAATACAAAAATGACACAAGCATATATCTTTTAGAAAAATAATTGTTCCATAGGGTTATTTATGTTGGATTTTAGACTATAAATATTCATTATAAAGCTAATAATATTTCCTACGTAATTAGATTTTATTTATAATTTTTATACATTAAATAATTTAATTTATTTATGACACAATGGTGATGCAGTAATTTCCATAATAGTGAAAAATTAGAATAATTGATATTATAAATAACCAAATAAATATAATTTGGGACTTTTATTGAATTAAAATAATTTTCTAGGTTAATATGACATATTAGTAATGATTTAATTAACTTTTTTAGAAGTAATCATTCTGTTATGTGTTTCAATAAAATCAACTATTGAATAGTGTCAAAATTGACATAAAAGAGTTTTTAAAACACATATTATATTATTAATTGATATTAAATTCCTAAAAATCTAAGGTTCAGCCAAGATACTTATATCATGATAGGGGTATCATTAATTAACCACTTGGGGGTATCTTGGATTTATATGGTAAGTTTATTAACCATATAATACAAAAATACAATGAAACCTTGTAAAAGTGAAACTAATTAACTAAGAGTTAATACTTAAAGATAAGGTTAATATAATGACCCAAACCTGTCAAAATTCTATTGGCTGAGTGGTTTTCGACCCATCCCCACCTTAACTTTTAAATAATCAACTTTTGAGCTATTAGAAACCGAATATGAATTTATTATAAATTAATATTTCTAGCTTTTCAAAAGGTGCCCCTCACCCCTCTTATAAAAGGGCACTCTTCCTTCTCATTTCTTCACACCTTCAAAGACTTTTGGTTCGGCCAAAATCTGCCCAAATACTCTCCAAACTTCCCAAAATACAACTTATAGGCCTTATTTGGATCAGAAATCCATCCTAAGGAGCCCTTTTGATCAAATCAAAAGGAAGAACCCGAAGAAGAGGTAATGATTTCACCACCCTTTTCCAAGTTCCTTACTTCTTCCACTTCTTCGTCCTTTGTTGTTACCATTCTAAAATAATAAATCCAGTATCATATATACACTGTGATATTATTATAAATATGGTACAACCATATTCATTATTCTATCCATCCTTTGAATAGCATGTCACCACACGTGTGTACGTACGGCTTACCGTCTCCATGTCGTGGTGTAATTGTTATTCAATATATTATTATTTGTATGGGTATAATAATGATGTGTAACTCATTTAAATAATAAATATAACATTATAATGATTCTGTATATATGATATACCATCCAATTATATATTATTTTAATATCAAAAGAATGATATTGTCGCTCGTCCGTACGTACGGACTACCGTCCCCATGAACGCGATGAGATTCATTCTCCATCATATCCATTCAAGTATAATTCTCATTTGATGATTAAAAATAATATTTAAGGACTTGATATCATTCTGGATATGAATAATATACATCCAATTAATATCAAATATGGCTCACATAATAAAGAATATAAAGTAAAATGAACCCGTTAACACCCGAAATGATGATAATTCTAAGATATTATTAACAAATCAATGTTAAAAAATCATATATGATATCATATTAATGCATATGATTCTTGTATAATTAAATAACAATTATTTCACCATTATATAGGAGGTTAGCCTACCGTTGACCAAGGAAAAAGTACATAGTAAGGGGTTTCTTAACTCACTCTTAATTTTGTGAGAATTCCATTGGTCACCACTTAATTATTGCATGTGGTGTATGTGTACTGCCCATGATTGTATTAATTGTGTAATATAATTTAATTTATGGGTATTTACCTTATCATGGTATGATAATTCTTTCATGGGTGTATGTTTCGTAGGTTACCTAATCGATAAGGGAATTTGAGATTTCAATTTCCACTCATTTGGCTTTACGCATATTTCATTGATTATATTACCCCAAGATTATGTGTGGAATAACTATTCATTTGATTATGTCATAATTTACACTCCCCTTCCTGTGGATATAATTTTGATACACATAATCACTCCATTGATAATTCTCAAGTCATTGATATGAATTTGATAAGAGTAATTTTAACTCATTCACCACTTGTTGAGTTAAACATCGAATTCGTTGGTGTTGTTTTTACAAGAATATGTGTGAATATCCTTTGATTGTTTTACACTGAATATCCAATAATATTTAGTGTATTTATATTTTTCACACATAATTATGTCGTTGATTTGTCCTTAACCTAAGGATACTAACTTTATGATAGATTTCATCTCAATTTACATTCCATTGAGACTTCTCTGTTGATATACACCAAATCACTTTTATGTGGTGTATATAATGTACTTTGACATAGTATATCATGAATCCCTTTATTCTCATGATATTACAATGTTTTGATTACCTCAATTATTTGTATTCAAGTGTCTCTCTTTTGGTCAGAATATCTAACTAAAATACCATTTTTTAAATGTTTTAAAGACTTATTCATCTAAATCTTTCTCATTAATGTCCATGTTTTAAAAATGGGTTTAAGGGTTTATTTATATGGACATTAAAGTTTAGAAATTAAAACTCCTTTTAAAAAGTTTCAAAGTGGTATGGGACACTTTTATTCAAAAATCTATTTTTAAATGGCTACTTGACAAATAGTGTGACTTTTAAATGATTTCAAGAAAAAGGGAGATATTTCTCTCAAATAGTTTTGATGATTATTTTCATCTATGTCAACATCCTTCATTATTCTTGATTGAGGTTAATGTGATACAATACAATCTTCCATATTGTATCGAATGAGTTATGTTTGACTGTGGATGTGCTATTTTTATACCATTCATGGTTTGTGGTTAATTTATTGACATTTCTTATGATAGTTTTAATACGAATGTTTATGTTATGTTTAAACCTGTTCATATGAGGAATGCATTGGACTAAATAAGTGAAGGGTGGAGCCCGCTATAACTCCTCGATGCATCTGTAGGTCTCATGAGACAAACTAGTGTCTTGGCACAAGGCCTTGGCAAAATCTTATTTGTAGTCTTGGCACGAGGCCTTGGCTATGTGGTTATGATAGTCTGGCATTATGCATTCCATCATTATGAAAGTGGTTATTGATATTGCATGTGATCATTCGACTAGTACAATATCAATGTGAGTAAGTAAATGACATTATTTCATTTTACCTTTGCCATTTTATTCTGAAGTTCAAGTTTAAAAGGCCTTTGTTTTAGTTAAAAATTGCCTTAAGTGTTTATGCTTATATAAGAAAGCTTCTGCTATAATGTTATCCTTACTAGGCATCTGAGCTAACCCCTTCCAAAGTTTTATTTTTCCCAGGATTATGAAGAAGTAATTTATGAATGACCTGCAGGGATAGTATGAGGGGATATGAAGACAATATGTTTTTTTATGATGTAATGTAAAATTTTATGAATGTATCTAGTGTTTCCAAGGCTACTAAACCAATCGGTCTTTCGAGATTTGATATTTCTAGTGATCATGCCAATGTTATGTAATAATGCACCGACTCTAGGTAACTAGGGTCAGGGCGTTACGGTATTACCTTTCTAAACACTACCTCCATAGTAAAATCCTCTCTCTAAGGATGAGGAAAATATCGAGGATATCTTCTAACTTTCCTTCTCCGCTCTTCTGACCCTAAACTAGAATACATTATTGTTGCCGCATCTACAAAAATTTCCTCAATGGAAGAACGTGACTCAGAACACATGATGCACACGAAAAAATTATAATAGTTTGGTTCTCTCTCCACTAATGAAATCATATTCCATTAGAAAATGACACTATATATCCATTGTAATATGTTAGACATATTCCCCTTGTGGATAAATTAAATGATGAGGGATGTGACCAACACTCGGCTAACTAAAAAATATTCTATCTAAGAAAATGGACACCCTGGACCATAGATTTTATTCATGTGAAATTTAGATAAATCCCCTCTGATAATGATCTGTTCTAGGATAGTTTCTTATAAATAACCTCAACTATGGCCTAAACATCCTGATTACTCAAAAATATAAATATAGAGACCATATTTTGGATTTTTGGATGAAATGTCACCTCAAAATTCTTCTCGTAGGCCTCTCCATCTAGAAACTATTCTGAAGCATATTGTCAAAGGGTCCTAAAATGGATTAAATCCTCCTATACACTTGAAATCTTTAATTTAAGGGTAAGAATATCCAACAGTTTGGTGACTTCATGGTCAATGAAATAAAAATCTATTCAGAAATGGTCCTGTATCTTCTCCCACAATACTTATAACTCATCATGATCCCCAAGGAATAAGATCCTCCATGACAACACTACTATATATTGAATTATCATGAATAGAAAACCCATTACAATTTTTAAACATGAACTGAACTAAAAGATATCTCCACCTCCTGCAAATATCCACATATGAATGATTTTGAAATGGATCCCTCATACATATGCTAACTATATCATTAAATCTATTATAATTACCTCCTCCAAGTGTAATTATCATCAACCTATACTCTGTGGAGATCTGACAGAACTTAATTTTGATCATCTAAAGATAACATCAAATGAGGATTTTACATGGAACCATTTCTACAAGAAATAATTGTTAGAGATACTAAATATAGAATATGAAATACTTAATAACAATTAGTTAATAATTTCTTTTTATTCTTAAGGTTTTACTCATCCCAAGGTATTCCCATTCCAAAGAGAGGAAAAAATAAGAATGATTCATTATCGTTTCCTAGGTCTCCACATTATAACAAACATCAGTTCTTTTAGTTAGTATAGTAAGCTTAAAGGTATGTGAATCAAAACATAGAGGGCCTTAACTACCATTGTCTCATCTGATCTCTTATTTTTACATAGCTTACAAAATTGAAATAACATTGTTTCTATACTAAATAAAACAATCACAACTATTTCTAAATCTAAACTCGCTCATATCCATCAAAATGAAACTCAGATACAACTCTTTCATGACCCCTCCTCCCTAAGAGTACCCCTCCTGGGATGATACAAATAGAATGGGGATGGTGACCACCTGAGTCCAACCTCTAGTAGTCCTAGGGTTAGAGAATACCACCATGGGTACAGTAAGCTTATATATGTGAGGAATTGTGATTAAAGATAACATGAGGAAGAGAGATATAATACAAATACAACAATCCAATCCTTCTCAAACATATATATAAAATAAAATCCAAGTGCATACAAGAAATGTATTACTGTGATAAACCATTTAAATGTAAGACAATAATTACCAAATAACTATTAATATCAAGAATGATCTTCCACATGGTCTTACTAACATGAAAATAGTTTATATATACACATGGGGTTAGAATAATAGTATACCCTATAGGATCCTCCCTAGATCCTCTTGGGTAAAGGATAAAAAAATAATGCTAAACCACAGTGAACAACAGTGAAATTAACTTATAACCTAAAAATTTATACTAAGTTACCAACCTCACCATGTCCATCTATCACCAAGTACAACGTACAATAGATCTCGTATTTTTTGTAATAAAACATTAAGGGTAACCCTATCCTAATTCCCGATTGGTGTTCCACACTACCCCAATGCTTTATGTCTTGAACTATATATCTACAAAATAATCCTATACACAAATACTTAGGATATGTACCATATCAACCACCCCATGAATCACATAATCACATCATCCCACCTCAAATATCTATATAGTAATAAATTATATTCTTATATCCACCACAATCTATTTGACATTTCACATAAATTGGAAATTATACCTCAATCAATCTCATCAAACACACCATCTAAGGTACCTAGATCCATCACAAAACATAGAGTTAATACCTATAATAATCCTTAAGATACTATATATAGAGATACATGTGTCATAAATTACCACAATAAGTCAAATTTATCTAGAAACATATATATAGGGAAACTAATAATCATTCATATCTGCACATAAAACTGGAGAGTGAAGCTAGAGGAGGTAGTCTACCATCCACCCTCCCACCCTCCCACTAGGATGTTGGAAAAAACAGCATCCCAGAGTCCACTTACTGTCAGTATCCGTAATGGACATGGGTGAGGTAGATTAAGAAATCAAATAACATACAAGATTTAATATAGATCACAACAAAACTAGGGGTATAACCTCGTATTAAAATCAACTGTGGCTAATTTACCATAGACTCTTTTCTTCCACTTATAATAATATGGCATCCTATAAACACAAAATAATTTAAGGAGATACATTGAATTACTTTCTATCTATTTAATATTTTAGTTTACATAAACTAATTCATTGTTCATTAATTATCATTATTTCGATTAAATTACTTAAACCAACAATGTGCAGTTCATACCATCTAGGCATAATCCAACTGAGTCCAAAGATTGTCAAGATTATCTCATTTTCACTGAAGTAACTCAAACCCCATGATTTAATTCATTTAGTAAACTTTATTACAATAATTCCATAAATCTAGGTATTATTGGAAAACATCCCAATCTACCATTAATAAATGAAACCAATTACATATAGTTGCCTTAATGAGTGAGGAATGGAATGGAGATAAACAATAATCTCGACCATCGGTCATTTAAAAAGCTCATATCTAGAAGGAATACATGTTTATCACAAAAATGGGTTACCCCAACATTAACCCAATCCATCACCTCATGTTCTATCCCCAACACCCTCATAATAATTAATTCATTCTTTAAACAAAAATAAGAACTCATGACCCCAAACATAAGTCATCGAGTCATTATAAAAATGGGAACTCTTGCCACCAAGAATTCATATTTATCCAAAACATATTAAATTCCATATTGAATTAACAAATTCCTTATTCATTAGTTGTAACTATGAGAAAGACAATGCATCTTATATAACAATATATAATTAATTTATCATGATTATTAGCATTTGTTCTATATTCAACAATCTTAAAGAACAAAAATTCATTAACATGCATTCTAAAGACACCATCAATAAGAATTATCATACCTAATGTTCTTTAAAAAATTCCATTATCTCATTGAATAACCAGTTTAGATAAACATTCACACTTTCATTAATTTGATCATTGTTAAATTACAAAACCATATAACAAACAATCGTCTTCTTTAATACTTAATACTACCAATTAAAAACTACCAGCATTACTTTATATACCATATTATATCATGAAATACATAAAAATCCATAGAATAAAAAACATACTAATATTAATTACATAAATAACATAGTTTTATCTAAATCATGACCTAAACCATTATCATAGTGTAAAATATCGACGTGCAGTTGATAACCAATTTCATATTTTTTCTAGATAAATATTTATTAGGTTAACTTCACTACCATCAAATGGGTAGTAGAATGATTAAGTTATGAATACATGTAAATAAAATAGAATCAATGAATCCCCTACCTAGAAGGTGTAAATGTTCTTCATATTAGAATATATCAATATCAGATTTCTCTTATCACTTATCATGTGATAAACTATATCTCCCAAAGATTTTATGCTAGGAACACATCAAAAAATAACAAGGATACTCCATAATAATAGTGGAGGTGAAACACCAATGCATAGAAAAAAATTAGTGGGATGAAACAAGATAAAACATTGATGAAATTTTAGAAAAATTAAGGACAACTATACCTTGGATCACCACATATCAATCAAAAGAAGATAAGGAGTGAAACCTATTGAAAAATCTTCAAAGCCTTAAAAATTACTCTGGGTCACATTGGGTTCAAGGGGTATAAATTGGAAATAAGGGGGATTGAATGGGCTAGGAGGTATTATTATGAAAAAACTTATTAAAGGGACCATGTCCCGTCCACAAAAACAATATTGTTTCCTATCATGAAGCAATGAATTATATAGTTCATCTAGAGGGACAACATCACATCTACCCTTGGTCAGTGTAATTCATTGGTTCTATTTCCATATATTATTAAAGTGGATATTGTGTTAATGGATAATCCATAAGAACCACACTATAGGATCCCCACTACCAATAAAGGGACCATGTTGTAGCCTACAACCCATGAAATAACCATCCCTCAGAAGACAATAGACGTGAAACCTAATTTTCTGTAGCTGTCAGGCCCCATGCCATGTCATCCAGCTTCTATGGGGAGGACAATGCCTTAGAGTGACTCCACACTGCAACTACCCCTTGATTTAGTAGTAGCATAGAAAATCCTCCTAAGCTTTCTAACCCCACAACTAATGTCCACTAAGCCACATATACCAACACTATAGAGAAACACCTACCTTCATACCCAATCCATGACATTATCGGTAGTGAATCACCCAAACCTCTTCAAGAACACTAAAAACCACAGAGAAACTCCTTCGAGAACCACAAGCACCAAAAATTGAAAAAGGAAAGGGATACCAAAATCCTTTCCCTAACAAATATGTTAATATTTTTTGTTATATAAGGATTTGAAAGGATAATTTGAGGCTTATGTACAAACATTCCAAAACCAAATAGTTCTACGACCTCATAAACAAGAAACGTACAACCCTAATGTATGTAATTTATGTGTAAAAGGTTAACACCATATAATCAATTACAAATCAATTAAAGAGGTATGTGTCATAAGAACTCTTTATCTTATTCATTTTTATTTTTTTGATCACATTAAACAAAATTATTTGGGTGTAAAAAGAAATTGTTTTTTAATTTTTGATGATATTTCAAGATATATGTTGATGAATTTTATTGGTTTTAAATATGAAACATTTCTAAAATTTTAACATATTGTTAATTGGTTGAAAATTTTAAAGGAAATCTATTTAAATTAATAATAATTGATCAGGTTGGTGAATTATAAAACCTGGAATTGATTCGGTTTATTGAATAAAATGGGATTTTTTCAATTTTTTTAACACATATAACTCCACAACAAAACTGTGTTGTGGAAAAGAAAAATATAAATCTTCAATAAATTTAAAGAACAATGATAAAAAATTATAATTTACCTAAATAGTTTTCAGTTGAGGTAATAAATATAATTTTCTTTGTATATATTATATAAAAAAATACCGTATAATCTTTGGAATGGTAGGTAACCAAATATTTGATATTTTAGTGTTTTTGGGTGTATGGTATTAATAATTAATAATAAGGATGCCTTGTATAAATTTCATGAAAAATATAATGAAGGTTTATTCATAAGATAATCAGATATTAGCAAATCATACTGAGTTTATTACAAAAGGATCTTTGTAGTTAAATAATGATTCATGTTAGGTTTGATAAAAATTATTTAGAAAAATGGAGATGATTTATATCAAATTTAAGATGAATTTATATAATTTAATTTTAATAAATAAATAACTCATGATAAATATGTACATGTTTAGGGGGAGTACATTCCTTCTCAATATAAGCCTATATGTGATTGATATTGGGAAAATTATATAGATTATCATTTAGATAAATTGATTATAAATGTTGACTCAAATATAAAAACAAAGATATATGTAATGAATATTTTTTTTATAATTATTTTATTTTACATTTTATACCTAATGATATTAAATAATCTTTGAATGATTCAAGTTGTATCATGACTACACATGGTGATCTAAATCTGTTTACCAAAACAATGTATGGACATTAGTCATACCAACCAATAATTCTAATATTAATGAAACCGAATGGTTTTTTATAATTAATTTTGATGAGTATAAAAATATTTTTAGTAAAAAATTAATATTTGTTGTTCAAGGATATTATCAAGAGACGTAATTTAATTTATTGAATATTTTCTCCTGTTTCTAGATTAAAATCTATTTGAATACTATTAGCATATAATACATTCCATGGATTAAAATTATTTCAAATGGATTTGAAACGTTCTATATTAAATAAATATATTTCTAAATATTTATATATTATACAATAGTATGTTATGAAAATTAAAAGAAACATGATCTTGTTTTGAAATTATCTAATGCATTATATGGTTTAGAATAATCTCCCAGGGCATGGTATGAAAGGTTATATAGATTTATATAGAATATTTTTTTGAAAGGAATGGTTGAATCTACATTATTTTTAAATAAAAATCATAATGATATTTTTATTTTGAAAATTTATGTTGGTGATATTATATATGGATATTCATGTGAAAATATTTTTAATGAATTTTCAAAATTAAGGGCTTTATAATTTTATATGACTATGATGAGAGAGTTGAAATTATTTTTTAGTCGTCAAATTTTTTATGAAAAAATGTAATTTTTCTTAACTAATATAAGTATTTTAGGGAATTTGTTAAATTTTATGTATTGGATTCAAGAAAAAGTATAAATACCCTCATTAGTATGTTATGTACAAAAATTATTTATCATGTTGGAAAGTCTATTGATGTTAAATATTTTAGAGGAATAATTTTAATCTTATTTTATTTAACAATGTAAAATAAATATTTTATATTTGAAGATTCCCTATGAAATATATTCCAAATAAACCCTAAATTAAGTCATTCAATTTATATTAAAAGGGTTATTATATTTTTCAAAATATATTTAAATCTATATTTGTTTTACCTTGTCAAAAATTCTTTTATTTTTATTTTAAATTATTAATCTGAATTTGGTGGATGAATTATAGATAGAGCAACCACATTTTTCATTTATTATTAAATGATTAAATAGTTTTTCTTTTAAAAAATAAAAGCATGTTTCTCTTTCTACTACTAATGTTGAGTATATTAATATTCTTTATTGTTGTTCACAGTTATTATGGATTAAAAAACATAATATGATTTTCATTTTATCATAAAAAGTATTACAAATTTTTCTTACTTTAATTAATGTATTTATAACTCCAAAAAATATTTTCAAAATTATATAACTAATAATATTGATTTTAGATACCATATTCTTGTAGAGAATGTCTAGTAAAACATCTGGATTTTATTTCATCACAAAATCATCTTACTGATATATTTAATATTTCTTTAGACATTGTTAAATTTTATCAAATAAAATTTTAATATAAAATTATAATATTTTAATCACACATTAAATATTTAGTGGCTGTTTGAATCAAAATATAATCTAAAACATTATATATGTTACATTTGGCCTGTTTTCATAATTCTTCAAATTTTATGGACTACTTGTAGGTACTTACTTTGTTGATAACTATTAAATTTATTAAAAATAATCATATAATTTTTTTTCAAAATATTTAATTTTTTTCATGGTTCATTTAGGCTTCTAAAAAAAATTCACAAGAATTTATACTAATATATACATGGATCTCATCTTGTATCTTATAACATTTAGGGTTAGTTTCTTTATAAATAATCATTATGTGAGAGAATTCCATGTTCTATGTTAATAATATAAGGGTTATTTTATTTCATAATAATATAGCATAAATTGTAGGTATATTTAAGAGAGGGATTTTTTTTAATATTTTTGATCAATTTAAATAAAGGAGGATAAATTTGGATTTTGTATTGTAATTATAAAAATGGGTTAGAATGTTTAATTTGATCCTTCATTCAATTTTATTATTAGTTTTTCATAATTATAGTAACTCTTTTAATAAAATTTTAATTTTTCATTGATTTTATTTTTTATTTTTTTGGTTAAGTTTGGATTGACCATTCGAGCCAAGAATTCATGAATGTTAGACCTTTTATGATTGTTAATGGATCTTTTGAGAAGTATAATTAACCTTACTTAAGGGTAAATTATTCTTCCATTAGTTGTCTTATGTTTAATTGGGTGATCATGTATGAGTAGTTTTGTTCTTCTTTGAGTTGTCACGTTATTCTATGAGAATACATTTTCTTACATCAGAATAATCCATGTGTAAAAATGTGAGAAATTACAATATGATGTGAGTAAAAATGTGAAAATTTACTAAGTTTACATCACAATCTAGTTGAATCATCCATGGGTAATATGAATCATCCATGATAGGAAATTGATCTTCCATGAGTTAAATTGAAAATACATGATTACTCTAACATTACAAAAAAAATATAACTTTTCTAAAGCGTAAAGATATTTCGGGAGAGTTAATGAAAAATTATGAGAAGTGGTTAAGCTTTTGTGAGAATAAATAGAATTTTTATTACTTTTATTCCATTATGAGAAGTCCATAAGTTTCATTAAGTCCACATTATTATATATTTACAATGTTTTTCTTTTAGTTCAAAACATGATCCATTTTACATGATGTTTTATATTACAAGTTACTGCATGTTTATTTCATAATTTTTTCGTATTTTAATTATTAATTAAATACATATTAATTATTTCTATACTATATAATGTTATTTGGAAAAACTTTATGGTATATTAAAACTACCTTAAATGAAATCATGCATGTATGGTTTTCATAGAACGTGAACAAATTAATTTTTGGGTGTATTAAATATGGATAATTTTCCTTACATACTATATAATATTCTTCACAAGTTATTTTATAATAATTAACTATTGAATTAAATTTTATAACATAATATGTTGTATAAATAGTTCGTTTTTATATATTATTAGAGAAAACCCACTTGAACATGCAGATTAAATAGTGTTTTCATAGATAGGGTAAACACTGAACACCTATGTACAAGGTCATTAAAAATACATGTATAGGTTGTGTATAAAATATGTATCACAACAATTCATGAAATAAATATACATAATGATTTTTAGAAATCCATATTAAATAATGATATTGATTATATTATTGAACTATTCAATATGACACGGGTTGGAGATAATCAATTTCTCTTAGATAAACATTAATTTTTTGAAGCATTACTGTTGGAGAGAACCTTTTTTCCTCAATACTCAGATCCTATCTTGTTTTATAGTTCATTAGTTGTATGTTTCATTTTTATTTCATGATTTTAGGCCTAATTTGGTTAGAAAACCCATATAAGAGCTATGTCTTTGTGTTCTGTGACACTCTTTATAATTCAATTTTGGGTTATTACTTTAGGGAAAAAAGGATGGTCTATTTAGGTTATAACTCTATTAAAAAATCCAGAACTGGTTGGGTTGTGACTCTAGGTAAAGAAACATAGTTATGTTTTGGATATAATCTAATAGGGGTTAAAAATTATTTGTAATTAGGTCTTGAATCAAGGCATGAAAACATCCTTATAAGATATTCCATTTTATTTGGGTGTCATCCTATCTGAATTATAAAGGAATAAAGTGTAGATTAAGATCATATTTTTCTGTAATAATTTAAAACTATCATGTGTTCATTTATAATTTATTTTCTAATTCATTAATTATTAAATTGGATAATAATGAACTAGATAATTTTAATAGGGAAAAATTCACACCCCCTCTTGACCATTGGATACTTTTCACATTCGTAACTAGCTTATACTTTTTTCTAGGAACTAGTTTCTTACACAGAAGGATCGGGAATAGCCATCCGGCCTTGTAGTGGAAAACAGGGTGGGTCGAGTTGGTTAATTAAAAAATTATATAATATCCTTTTTGTTGTATGATATATTGGGAGTAAATTTAGATATTAGGCTCGTGTTTTAGAACTCAACAGGTATGTTTCTAGTTGGTTCCTAGCGAACACCTATCAAAATGATTCATGAGTTCCCAAGGGGTATACGAAATTTGAGATCTTTCATTTTTTTAAGAAATATTGTTGATTATTTTTTTAAAAAATAGCTTTGGGATAAAAATTTGGGGGAGAACTAGGGGAGAACATTTAAGAAACATAGACTGAATAATTTGTGTCTGGACCAAGAAACACTATTTTTTTGGTTGTAGGTATGCATAATATGAATCATGGTTATTTTAATAGTGTGGATTTACTATGAATTGTGTGAATATCTATAATTTTGTGAAATTTTCTTATTGACTAATTTTTTTTATGGTTTATTACTATCGTTACAAGTTTTTTATAAATTTTATATTGGGGTTTTAAATAAGTTTGATTAAATTTTACTGTGTTTGATGGGTATTATTTTTTTAATGTGTTTGATGGATTTTATTTATTATTTGATCATAGATATTACCATTCCCCAAATATTAGTCCATAAAAACCCTCATATGGGATCTGTAGGAAAATTTACATAGATGAATCCTCATATCCATCTAATAATGATCAATATCATGGTTCATAGTATTTGGGATATGTATTAAGATTTTATTCCAGATCCATCCCAAAAAAGGAAATTAGTTCCTTGATAAATATGAAATAATGATAAAGTTCTAGAGTTTATTTCCCAAAAAACCCCATCCTTTGAAGGTAGTAATCAACCATAAGAGGCTGATGACTAGCTGTAAAAGATGGGAATGATATTTTAATAGATTAAAACTCTGGAATCCATCAATTTTATTTCTCCCTTATTTATTCTTGAGGAAACATTTATAAGTTATCTAAGTCCAAAATTTATTGCACATTGAATGATATTTTTTCATGAAAGGAATTAGAAATATTTTTCACTTAATAGTATAATCCCAACACTATAACTATAGTGAAAGAAATGGATTTCATGTGTCTAAAGAAGGGTAACCAATATATAATATCATTTTTGAAAAACATGATTATGCTGGTCATTTGACACTATAAATGGTAACAAATATCATGTTGAGAGTCCAATAGTTTGAGATGGGCATTTGACTAGTAATTTGATATCAGGTGATTATATTGAGACTATTTCCCTATAAAAAGTTAGTGATAATGATTTTGTGGTTGAGTTAAATTAGGATATGATAAATAGTATAATTTATGAATCATATATTAAATGTTTAAGTGGTGTTGGTGGGGGGGGGGGGGGGTTCTTCATGAAGAACAGTAAGTGGGGGGAATTTGGACATGATGGGGGTGGTTTAAGGAATTCAACTCAATCAACCAAATCCACAACAAAGGTAAACAACCCTATATTTTTCCATCTATATGAAAATCTTATCCCTATAATGTTTTTATATCATGTGGATAAAAAAAAATTCATTTCATGTCATTGAATAGGTCATCTTCAAGGGGTTTTTTGTATCCAACCTCTCTTTCAGATGTGGATTCAATTATTTAGACATAAAGACATACCAAGATCAATTTGATGCCTCTAAAAAATGGGATATCATTCTCAAGATTATACATGAAAAAATAGTTCCTCTCATGGGTAGTTCCAGTTGTAAATAGAGTTGAAAGTTTAAGGAAAGTCATAATCCTTACCTGAATCTCGGAATTCACATGCCATCTAGTGTACTCCTGTAGAATTTAATGTGGATACTATTACTATTAAAGTTATTTTGTTGGTCTCATCATTTATATAATTGGTTCTATTTAATAAAATTTGTCTGAAACAATTTATATTTTCTTATATCATGTATATATTGAATCTTCTAAATGAGATTATTTCATATATAATATAAATATCAACTCCTCTTAGGGAGAAAGAGAGGGGTTTCTAGTGTCCTTGATTTTCTCTACCTATACCCGAGGTGGAGTTAACTCTATAATAACTCATTATTGAGATAAATTATTTTTATATTATTCTTAAGAAGGAATGAATGGTTCAATTTAGATACTATAGTGATTTTTATTACTAGAGAGTTTCCTTCACCGCAATTAATGAGAAATATAATATATACGAATAGGATGGGGTCCAAGTGCTATTCATTTGGGACCCTCTCTTTCAGATTTTGGCATAATGGTATTATAGATATCCTCTCTCATTATGGAGGATAACAATGGAAGTACTAGAAGATAACATAACCATGTTTTTTAGACTTTCATAATGTTTTTCAAGATTAATTATCTAGATACCTTCTTGAGTGGGTTGTTTAATTATAAATTGATCTAATCTATGATGTGGAACCTAAATCATTTTTATTATATCATATACTAAGGATTCAAAAACATATCTGGATGATGTTGAAGCTAAATATTTTCTTTATCTTAGTATTTCTTCTTTGGTTGTTCCTATTATATTTTCTAAGAAATCAGATGAATACCTTTTCTTATATATCGATTATATGATGTTTAAAAAGGTGAAAATATAGAATAATTACACATTTATGACCTATTTGATAAACTAAAATGGAAAAAAAAATTCCCAAATATTATCCTCTATATATGGTTTCAAAAACATAGTGTGAAGGATTATGATATACATAGGACACATTTTAATAGTAGTTATAACCTTTTTTGAGTATATACTAATGTTTTTTGGCTTTATAAATGCTCATTAGTATTCATGGTCGTTATAAATTTTATATTCCTATAAATAATTAAATATCATGTCAGACTCTTAGGGAATGACATCTTAGTCTATTATAACTCTAATGAAAATCATCATAATTATTTGAAAATCATCTTTGTAATTATCAATGATCACCGCCTTTATTGCAATTATTCTATGTGTAATTTTTTTAATCTAGAAGTATGTTTCTTAAGAAATTTAGTGTTAGAACATGGAATTTCAATTAATTTTGAGATATTAAAAGCTATTATTTCTTGGAAATTGATAAGAATGTGTATGAGGTAAACAAAATATTGGGTTTAGTATGTTGCTATTGGTTATTTGTAATGGAATTCTATAAAATTTCATCTCTCTAAAACACACTCCCATTGAACGGGTTGAAATATCAATAGAGTCCAAAATATGAATCTTCCCACATATAATTAATGTTAAAATTGTTATTAACCCATGTTTTTTGAGGTTATTAATGGCTATATGGTATATTGTGATTCTTCGTGAATGGGTTTGGGTTGTGTTCTCATGAAATACAATCATGTGGTGGCTTATGGATATCAAAATTGTTTTCTACAAGAATGAAATAACCCAATAGAAAAACTTTATTTCGAAGTGGTGATATATACGATCAAGTGTTAATAAAATTATATATTTAGTGTGAATTTTATTGGATATTCCGATCATAAAATCATGTGATATGTATGTTGTCAAAGGATATAAATATAAGGAGTAATAAATGATTGTAATATCTATAAATATTTGACTTCTACCTCACCTATACATCTATAAAGTTTAATGTCATCAGCTATGATCTTATATTGATGTTTTCATCAAAATACATAAATAAATCTAGAGATGATTAGATCCTAAGGAGAATATTATCTACAATTCACCTATAGGTAAAATAATATAAACAAGTTATGTTTTTATCAATTGTTTAGATTACAACTCTTCTCTTTGAGTTACTTTAATAGATGAAATGGGGGATGAGTATTGTTAGAATATTATAAAGATTATATATGATGGGGAGATAACTAGAATGTGGTCTCTATCTCCTAAAGTCATATTTTATTTCAAAATTAATAATATAATTCCTTACCCCTTGAAACTAGCACCGAGGAATGATATCCATCATTATATATAGGAAATACATCCATGTTCCACAAAAATGTTTTTTCACATGGATCTTTTTTATTAGGGTCCTGAAATGAAGAAATCTTTCTCTTATTATGTGCTGAAGTAGTATAATTTCCTATAGGTTAGAGAATATAACCACAATAACTTTAGTTTTCCTCAACCCATATATAGTAATTGGATGAGATATCCATTAATTATATTATTGGGATACCTCATACCCCTTAGGGAATGAATTCTACTTGGTTAATCATTGATCGGATGACCAAATCCTCCCATATTTTTCCAATCAGTGACAATGTTATAGTGGGGGAGGTTGTAATATTGTACATGTATAAGATAGTAATACTATAAGGTGTCATTTAAAAAAATGTTTCTTATAGGGATCCCTAATCCACATCTTAATTTTTGAAATTCCATCATTTTCCATGAGAAGTTAGGTCATTTTTACTATGACATACCATCCAAAAATGGATGGGTATAAAAATTGAGAACAGATATTCCCAAATACATGTTCCATGAATAAATTTTAGAAATTAGAGGATGTGGAATACTCACTTATCAATGGTTTAATTTTCCTAAAGTAATAGATACAAATCATCGATTATAATGACTATGTTGAAGGAATTACATAGAATTCATTTTCCGTTTCCACTTTTATAAACTGATATAAGTGAAACTCCTTTATTGGAAGAAAGAATTTTTTAAAAGGATATAGAAAAGAAATATATTTTTGGAAACAAATAGTAGTAGATCCAAATTTTTATAAGTCATATGTGAATGACCATCATTGACCCATGTAATTTTCATGTTTTTACTGAGTATAATTTATGTTTCTCTATTTTGGGTCACTTGTGACTTAGATGATAGGTGAAGCTAATTCCAAGGTATGTAGGGACCTTCAAGATTATTGAAAGGATTAAAAATATTGCATAATAGTTGATGTTTACTCTTTAGATGATAAATATTCATGATGTATTCCATATATCTCAGTTAATTAAATTTTATCCTGACCCCTATAATGTGTTGATTTAAAGAGAACTAAAATTGGAACCAGATGTCTTAGTGATTGAAAAATAGATCTGGTTTGTTGATTCAATGAATAAAGTGTTTTGGTATAAAATTATTTTTATAGTTTGAATCCTATGAAATCATAGATGGGATTCATGAGATTAATTAACACTAAATTTATATTTTACCAACTATCATACATCATAATCCACTAAAGTATGCATGAAATGTGAAGTTCCTAATAAAAAAATTATATATATTACAAAACCAGGATACTACAAAATTATAAAAAACACAAGACTAAAAGTTGAACTGATGAAATGTAATCATCATGTATAATTAAAAATAATGAATACTTATGACACATTATATTAGTTATGATTCTAAATATTTACAGTCTAATGGTGGCCATTTCAAATATCTACACTTTATTAGACATCAACATCAACCTTCATGTCCAGTATCTAGGAACATCCATTTATGTATCGACTAATTATTATAGATGCAAAGAGAACAATGAATTAGTGCACATGCAAGGGTGAGCATGAGAATATCATGTATGTTTATCCAATGTACTGGAATGAACTAAATAAAATGAAAAGGTTCAATGTTGACATGTTAAAAATGTGTTATAAACATAAAATATATCTCACATCATCAAAAAAATTGGTAGAAATTATAATCAAAACCTATGAATCAACCTATAACCCATTCTCATATTTATTTCTAAATATAGTGGTTTACTTTTATAATAAACCATATCTAAAAATTTCCCACACATGCCATCATATATTCCCAGCCCAGTAATTCAGCCTAGATGAAATAATCATGAGACAATGAGAGAAATACATGTCACCACTTATCTCGGTAGTACTATAGGAAACACTAATTAATAAATATCTCAAAGTCAATGGGGGGAAATAAACCCTTAAAATTTGATGAAATTCATCTATTTGAAGATTATTTTGTATACATGTACATATGTTTGAGAAAATTCAAATATCTAGGGAAAAATTTGTATATATTATTATAATAGGAAATACACATATTTAGGGTTGTAACTTTGTATTAGGTCCTCCTATTTCCTAAAGTAGTGGGTAGGAGGAAAGATAGTATCTAGTGAATTATTATGCACCTAGATATCTATGTTATGTAAAATAGGGTGTTCTGTTACTCAAGTGAATCACTATCATCAATTTTAGGATCCATAAATATTAGTGGAATTGAAAACATACACCACTCCAATTTTTCATGTTCTAAAATTTTGGATATTGGAGGAACTTCACATCTTCTGATATCTCATACCCAAGATATTGGAGGAATTGTGCATCCGAACTATTTTCTATAAATATTTAACATATATCATTCTATATTAGGGTTATGTGGTGGAGAATACACACCCATTTAAATACAATTTATTACCTAAATTAGTGGGGGAGAAAGGGAAAAATCATTTCCACATCACTCTAACCATAGATAGAGGGTGAGTTTCATGAGGATCCATCCCATTATGTAGTCATAATCAATATCCTAGAGTTGTAAAATTCATTATATGTAATGGTAGAGAGTACAAAAAAAAGAAACTAAATCACAATCAGGGAACTCCAATATATCACATGTGATATCCCATGTATTAGTTCACTCACTATATCACCCATAACGAATCCCACTTAACTAAACCACGGTAATTTAATGATAATTCAATAACAAATAGTTTTTCCAATTAAATTATCCAGTTATCCTCATCTCCTCACATAATATATTACTCCAGTCACTATAATCCTTGTCTGATACATCAAAAATAATTTCAGGTTACTTTACAAAGTCCCCCAATAAAAACAAACACACATTAATCCTCATTGTGAAGATTACACATTATATAATTTAAAAACATCAATACCAAACCTAACTCCCTTTCACCCATTCATATAAAATTCATTATTAATTTAAAATTATATAAAATTATCACCATTTATAATTTGATTACATAATTGATATTCAATATATCATTAGACATCCCTTCATGTTTTGGTGTAAATAATCATAGTTACATAACTCGACTAGCCTCAAAATTTCTCATTACTGATAACACGATTCGATAATTCCCCAAATATTTTTATTTTTACTTTATTATTGAAGTACATATGTTATATCTAATCTTCATGTTATTTAATTTTTGGGATAAACCTATTTATTAGACAATCACTACACCTTCAGTTCATTCTTAAATATCTTAAACCCTTTCATTTATACTATACCAAATTTTTATTATTTTGTAATAAAATTTATAATTTATCTCAAAATTTCCTTATATATTATTAATTAATAATGATAATATTTAAATATTATTCCCTATGAAGATATAACACCCCTCTCAAGTGTTTTTCACTATATTATTTTATCCAACCTCATTTAGGTATTACGTGATGTCTAGTAAAAATTAATTTCACATGCCTATAATTTTCTAAATGTTAAATAATTAATAATTTAGAAATAATAATTTTTACAATAATTCTATCATCACTAACTAAATTTATCTCTCAAATGATATCCAAATGACCCAAACGTGGTTCTAATGGGTTTGTGGAATCAATAGGGGTCCAAAACAACTTTTGGAGATAAAATTCACCATTTCACATGTCTCAAGGGCATAAAATATGTAATTATCTTGTAAAAGGGGACACATAGACCCACCAAAATCCACCCTAATCGATCCTATATGAACTGACTAGAAAAATGATATAGATGGGGCTGATCATTTGTTCAAAGGTAAGATTAACCATGCTGTTTGGATTGTCTCGTGATGAGTTATTAATGCATGGATGATGTGGACACATGGGTTTTTTTCCCAATCATGTTAATCATATACTCTATATCCTGAGAATATATAGAAATTGAAGGGTTTTTCTATCTCTTTAAGTTCTATCCAATCATTTAGATTTCATGTTTGTGAGCACCCCCATGTGATAACTATGTATGGCTCATGTATATGTGGCACAAAAATACCATCATCATTTTATTAAAGTATTGAATTACCATTAATCACCCTACCTCTACATATTGGATGAAAATTGTCATTTTTACCCAAGGGACTATATTATATAATCCTTAATTTTCATGCTTGGTTTGAATTTCCCATGACTCAGCTGATCCACAACAACACTAGCTATCATCTCTACCTCCCTATCTAAGCCATGAGGATTTTTAAATAGGAAATAAATCATCTTCCTTAAAAAAATATAAATTTTTTTGATCATCCTCTATATCAAAAACACAAGATTATTATCTCATAAAAGAATAATTAAATCCTTTAAAAATAATGATAAGGGGGATTTGTTGAAACCTCCCTCTAATAAAAAATGAATATAATTAATCAAATTAATCTCAATATACTTGTATTAGGTTTTTATCAAAACTAAAAACACAATGTTATATGGTTTGTATCTAATTATGCCAAAATTTTAGTAGATATAATTTTTATCCAAAAATAGAATGAATTATCTCACTCTATTGTATGTAAAGATACATATATAAATATAAATAAATTATTTTCATTAGATTATCTTAGTGATGTAGGTTAATATACACTAATATCACTCAATGAATATTGAAATTTCTCTGAAAAATCCTAGAGATCTAATTTTTTGGAAATATAACATCTCTTTAGAATTACTCAAAATCCAATCATAGGATTTGGAGGAAATAAATTCAATTAGGATTTTATTAATTAAAATAATATCATGTTAATTTCACTCATGAAATTTTAAAGACTTGTGTGATGAACAATAGTATAGAAGTTCGTAGGTATAAAAAAAGGAAATATTCAAAAATAATAAAACCTTTCATGATGATTTCCAATGATTTTTTAGTCTAAAACTCTTCTAAAAACCCATTTTAATTGTTATTGAACTCGTCTAAACCCCATATCCATCCTTATCATTTCTATGTATTTAATATAGGAGATAGAACTATGTTTACCTGAATGGATAATAATATTATCTATTTTATTAATAACGAATTTAAAATAGTCACCATTGATGGTGCGATGCTTAAACATCACCTATAAATTACCAAACAACCTTTCTAGGGTAAAAAACTCATTCTAAATAAACAATGATGTTTTTATCCCAATTTGATACTTAAATTTATGCGATGGTTCTAAATATCATTCCATATTCTGTGATATCATTTATCAGTTCCAAATAAAAAGTGATGATAAGGGGGAATATTTATTATTTCTTGCCAAAAGCATTAATAAAAATAACTTTTATTAATATTAAAAAAAATGATAAAATGGAACCCTATGTTTGTGATTTTCTTATCACTAATAAATGTGTGACATTATCAGCGCATTTCTTAACACTGATATAGGGACTAAAAAATAATTATATATATATATATATGATTTATAAAACTTATCTTACAAAATTTTCATAAATATTATTTCCTTAATTTCATATATAAAAAATTAGAATAATTATATTAAGTAACAAAAATACTTAATAGAATATTTTTATATGTTAATTAATAAATGTATATATAATTAATATAAATATTATATATTAATAATTTATTAAAATAAGTCTATGAATATATAAGTTAATAATTTTTTTTGAATATGTTATTCATAGTTGAATTTATATATTTATATTCATAATAAATAATTAAAAATAAATATACATGAATTTGTATGTGTATGTATGCTAGTGTATGTATGTGAAAATATTTATGTGCATGTTTGTATGTTTTGTATGTATATACATGTGTTGTGTTTCGTGTAAGTGTGTTTTTTTGTATTTGTATGATTATTTGTGTGTGTTTTTATATATGTGTGTATATGTATGTGTATATGTATGTGTATATGTATACATGTGTATGTGCATGTGTATGTGGATGTATATGCATGTGTATATTTGTGTATGTGTATGTTTATGTGTATGTATGTTTATATAGTATGTGTATGCATGCTTAATAATGCTTATGTATGTTCATGCTCATGTATGTAATTATATATATGTGTATATACATGTATGTGTATGTATATGAATATGCAGTTGCATAGGCATGTGTATGTGTTATGTGTATGATTATGTGTATATGTATTTGCGTATATATACATGTGTATGTATATATATATATATATATGTTTACATGTATGTTCGTGTGTGTGTACATATGTAGGTCTATCAATATGTGTAATAGTTTGTGCCTTCCCGGTCAGTTACTTTGTAGGTTTTCGTCATTAGAAGTGTTCAAAGGAGGTTTAGAGGGAGTTTGGAGAAGTTTGGTTTCTAAAGGCTGGAAGTAGGGAGATTAAACTTTTTGTAACTGGATTGCATCATGTGAAATTCTGTTTCATGGTTTAACTTGGATGTTTCACGATGTGTATTTTTCTAGGTTATAAAAATAAATAAAATGGAGAGGCAACACATTTTTCAGAGAAAACTAAACCCCGTGTATTATAGAACATGAAAGTGGATTAAAAATCATGTAATACCCTGATCATGTGAGTTTTAAAATTATTTTTCAGGAAAACTATTATTCATTTGACATTGGTTTCCTTTTTCCTCTCATTTTGGGAGAACCCTTAGTGCCACAAAGTGTTCTTCTAGCCCCTTCCCCCCCTCTTCGATACATCAATCCTAGTGGATGTTCCTTGTCAACATGTGGTCAATGCATAACGAGTTCTCTTCTATTTATCATCTGTTTCATTCCATTCCTCTAATAAAGATCCACTTTTGTGGTATTTATTAGGATTTGGGATGAATTAGGTTATTTTTTAGGATTCTTGTTGTGGTGTAGGTTGATCCACCATCATCGTGGTGTAGTTGTGGTTGATGAGAATTCTTCTTTTCCCTGCGGTACACCACAATTGGAATACTTCTTTAATGTAGGATTCCCTTTGTTTATCCTTATTTTGTATCATGAGGGTGGGGTTTTACTTTTTTTTACCCATGAATCATGGTTGTGCAGGCCTAATTGGATATAAATAATAATTTAGTTGAACATGTGGGAAAATGCGGTAGTTTGTATACTTTTATAACCATGATTTTTTTTGTGATCTTGTGATTTTTCGGGCCTGTTGCCCTGCTGAAAATTATGGCTATTTGTGTCTTTGTTTTCACACTAAATAAATTATGTAATTCATGTTGTTTTCCTTTGGTTGTAATCTTTTATATGAAAATGTATAAACATGTATATTCAGTTAATGAATGGATTCCCCAAGATCATACAGTTTCTGTGATAACCCAAGAATAAAAAAGTGGAATTAAATATCAGATGCCTTATTAAATCTAGAAATTGTGGTCATCCATGGCATGTGTGGTGATGTGATGTTTGTGTGGGTCTATTCGGGTTGGTTTTGAAGTTTGGTTGTGAGCATGGATTTGTGTTGTGGGTGGATTCAATGGTGTGATGGAATCTATGGTTGAGAGATATAAGGCCCCAGCCTTAAACCTTACTTAATCTTGAGTTATTACAAGATTACACATTGAGGATCTTTTCAGGTTTAGAGTTTTAGAGAATTATATCATAAAACTTGCATTACATTCCACATTTAAACAAAGTGGTTACATAAATATAGTATTTATTTTTCCCATCAACAGAAACATATTTAAAATAAAACATGGATTCTTTCTTGACACATCCTTGACACTAACATCACATCATGTACCTTTCCCTTGACCTGTGAAAAACATTTCAAAAACATGGTATGAGCATAAAAAGATTAGTAAGGGTTAAAAAATATGGAAAAGAAACATGAGTTCATATATACATAAGATTGAAATCATACTTTACCAATAAAACAAAGGAACTTTAACATACCTCATCAAATCATGAATAAATCATAGAAATCATAAGACATAAAAGGTAACTTGAGGCATTCATAACATTCTTATGTAGGGAGTAACCCTCTTGGATATGTTTAGAATACCCACCACAGTATATTCCCTAAATCTCTTCGGAGAAACCATAACGTTTCACTCCTTCGCATTACCCAATGCATTGGAGAGCTATATCGGGCTCAGCCGCCCTTAGTTTATCATGAAACCACTCGTCTTCATAAACAATGCCCAAGAACCATAAAATAATCATAGCACATAACTTAATGATAAAGGAAAGATAACGTTCCCACACTGCAATAACAATATAACATTTTAAGATATTGAATCCATTCTAAAAAGACATTTTCAAAACCATTTTAAACATTTAATAAAGAGATTTTTAAATCAAAGTGTCCCATACCACATTGAAGCTTTTAACATTTTAATCAATTAATATCCATAAAAATAAATCCTTAAAACCATTTTGAAAACATGGATATTAATGAGAGATATTTATAAGAATAAATCATTAAAAAATTTAAAACGATATTTTATTTAAAGGGTTTTTAACAAAATGAGAGACACTTGAATACAATAATTGAGGAATAACATTTAATAAAAACTTTATAATATCATGAGAATAAAAGGATTCATGATATAATATTCCAAAGGACAGTATATACACCATATAAGAGTGAATTGGTGCATAACAACAATGAAGTCTCAATAGAAATGTAAAATGAGATAAAATCCCTTATAAAGAAGGTATCCTTAAATTAAGGATGAATCAATCTCATAATTATATGTGAAAAACATAAATACACCCAATATAAGTGGATATTATATCTAAAGCAATCAAAGTTCATTCACACATATTCAAAGGATAAAATATTCAATAACTACATGTTGAACCCGAAGAAATCAAAATTGGGTTAAGAAGTTCCCTTGGTAAAATTCGACAGCCTAACGACGTCACTTTAAAAATCATAAAATTAGTTGATGAGAGAGAAAATGGTATCTCATCACTTGGACATAAAATTTAAATAAATAAGTATATAGAAGAACATATCCAAACATTACAATATGTTAATTAAATGACCCAACCAAAAGTGTCTTTAAAGAAGAGGAGGGTGAAAGGTTCCCTTACCGACTTGGGTATCTTTCAAAACATACACCCCATGAAAGAAGGACAATACAACATTGATGTAAATACTCATAAACGAAATTATATTACCCAAAGAGTAGAATAATGGGAATTACATATAACACTCAAAGGAAATGGTGTAAAATGTAGCATAAATCTCACGGGAATAAAAGTGAGATGAAAAACCCCTTACAAAAACTCGGCAGCCTAACGACACCACTTAAAATTTAAAAAAATGGATTGATGGGATCAAATAGGGTATCTCATCATATTAAAATAAAATTTACATAATTAAGAATATAAAATAACATCCCTCATCATAACAAAGAGGAACTTAAAAGAAGTGACATAAAGAAGAGTACTTAAAAAGAAAGAGAGTGGTTGGATCTCTTACGAAAATTCAGCAGCCTAACGGCGCCACTCAAAACTTCCAAAATGGATTTATGAGAGAAAATAGGGTCTCTCATCATATGAACATAAAAAATTATAGTAAGAGTAATTTAAAAGAACATCCGAATCATAAGAAAGACGATCTTAAAAGGAATGACATAAAAGAGTGTACTTAAAAAGAAAGAGAGGGGTAGGATCCCTTACCTCAAGTCCGACTTGTCTTGTTCTTTTCATTATATTACCGAATAATAAAATTTGGTCAATTTATAATTGCCTAAGGACCTCCTTTAGATATTATTATTCAGTTCATATCACATATTATAATGTTATAATAATTGTTTAATAATGTTATTTCATATCAGACGTTTTTGCTGATGTTTGCTACATGAGTCAAAAATGAACTTGTTTGAAAAATTATTGCCCTTGTAGTTATAATTAAATAATTTCAAAAATAGTATTAATGATTAAAATATCATATATATCTAGTACATATTCATTTTATACTATTACATATCATTTGGAGAAAAAAAACAAAAAGCACCGTTCATGGAGACGGTAGGCCGTACGTACGCATGAACGCTACTTTCATTTTTTCTTTGCCATATTAATGGAATTAAAAATAAATGATATATATATATATTATAATTCCAGTATAATATATATGTTATATAGGTCACATATGTTCATTAATTTAATTCTTTATACATTCCATGTATTGCATGTACGTGTCACATCACTTGAGGGGTCGGTAGTCCACACTTACTCATATGAAATTATCGCATTTACACAACATGAAAAGAATAAAGGAATGTTTTAAATATAAAATACAGAAGTATATAGTAAACATAAATACCATATATATCATATATAAAATATAGTGACATCATAATGGTCACCTTTAAAGGTGTTAAAAGAATATTGAACAATCATCGTTTTGTGAGGCAGAAAATCGCCAACCACAGAAACAGTATGTTCATTAACCATTAGACGAATGTGTGTGTAAGTTTAGCTAGAATACTTATTATAAAAACATCCTATTATATAAAAGATACTTTAGTTGTTACAAAAAAAATTAATAAAAAGATTTTATGGGGTTGGAGAAGCAAAATAAAACAAAAGGACTCAAGTGAAGACATTACCTTAAAATCGGGTAACTCCCTTTGGTTTGAGCTCAAAGGCTTCCTTGGGAAGACTTATGCCCAAAGTGAGGCTTCAAGGAGTTATAGAGGGATGTGGAGAGACTAAATGGGCAGGGTTTTTCCGAGCCAAATCATTGTAAGTGTGGGTAAAGAGGTAGAGGTGGGTGCTTTTATAAGAGGAGAGGAGGGGCACCCTTGGAAAGTAAAGAAATGTTCCTTTATTTTAAAATGAGTTTCGGATTTAAAAGATCCCACATTGATATAATTCTAGGCTAAGGTGATAAGGGTTCGAAATATACCCATCCAATAGGTTTTGGACATGTTTAAGTCTTATATTTTACATTATCTTTTCATTTTATTTAAATCCTTTATTAATGAGGTAATCGCTGCATCATTATGATGTCATAAATAATTTAATATATTTAATGTATAAAAATTATAAATAAAATACTATGATGTAGGAAATATTTTTATCTTCCCAATAAATTTTTATAGTAAAAAATCTGACTTGTATAACCACATGTAAAAATTGTTTTAGTAAAACATTTCATGTTTGTGTCATTTTTTACTTTAACATTAAATAAAAAGTTATTTATGTCATTTCCCAACCAAAGTGGCTCCATGGGGTCCCCAAGTTAACCCATGGATTTTCTTGGTCGGCCATGACACATCCAATGAGGGTAGGACATGTGTCAAGCTCATCTCATATTATTAAAACATTATTTTTACCTTCAACAACACTAATTACCTCTAATCCCGTTTAAAAACTTAATAAGTTACTATTCCCCAAAAAATTATTTTAATCCCATTGAACCACATTTTACTTCTTAATGACAACCATGTATGTCGGATTTTTGAAATTCAAAACACGAAGATGGAAAAATTTCATTTAAATGGAAACTCAGTTTTTATAAGTACCACTTAGTGGTTTCACTATTCATCAAAAATTGATGTTTTTCAGAAAATTACCAAAAATTCACCCTAAGCTATATTTGATATTCCAAATTCAAAAATTATGTCTATTTTACAAAATTCAAAACATATAAGTTTCGTTATTTAATTTAATAATTAATTCCCGCTATCAAAACAAATAGCGTGTTTTTATGAAACAAAATGTATCAAAAGATTGACACTAGTTTAAGTCCGATTTCAAAGTGAAATTAATTCAAATGACCACTATTGGATTAAATGGTAACAATATATTCTGATTTCACTTTAAAACCAATTAAAAAGATAATCTAATCATATAAATAAATTAGATTAAAAAGAGGTTTTGAATTAAAATACAACATTTCTCACTATTCATTAAAAATTGAACTTTTTCGAAAAAATACCAAAAATTTACACAAATTAAATTTTGATGTCCCGATTCTAAAGAAGAATTTTATTTAGTCAAAAATAACACATAAAATTGTCAAAAAGTGTATTTAAAAGAGGTTCTCCATCAAAAGGCGGTTAATCGACCCTTTTAAAGAATATTAGAATGTTTACGCTTAAAATTGGATTTATTCGCATTTTTAATCCTCCAAAATTTATTGTAAGGAGTAGAAATATTTTACAAACATATATAATAATTTTTTAGTTAGTTCTGTTCGTTCCTGCCATTACAACGGCTAGGCGTTAACTACAATTTTAAATAATATTATTATATTATTAGAGTGCAATGTATGATTCCCAAGAAACTCGTTGTTGCGTATTGGGTATGCCATCGAGCATAGCGTCCCATTTAAAGTAACATTAATATTTTATTCACAAATATGGATAAATATAAAAATGTCATATTCTTTATTTACTTGGGGTGTTACATTTTTCCCACCTTTTAGGAATTACGTCCTCGCAATTTCAAAATTGGGCTTGGAAACATCCTTGAAAGTCCCACATCAGAACAGGAGTTGGTAAAACAATCACTTTAAAATAAAGGAGGATAATTACAGAGGTCTCCCGAGTTAACCCATTCTAGGATTCTATGTAGGAAAACATGGACATGGAGGAGAAAACATAGGGTCATGTTCTGATGAAGAGGGATAGAAAACATGTTTAGGAGAAAGTTAACCACAAGAAAATCACAAACTTGTGATGGGTTAAACGGTATTCGATTCCCCAGTAGGAAAAGTTAATAGACAAAATTTTTTTATGTTACTTTTTATTGAGGAATTTATTCATCAGGAAACATAATCACTTATCATGTTGACTTTCAACTTTTAGTAGGTTCCTTACACAAACTCATATTTTCTCCAAAAAAGACGAGTATTTAGGAAGACATGTTCACATTAAGAGTACTATAATCAACTTCTAGAGAATCACCTAATACAAAAAAGAGAACTATATACTTCCCATGTCTTTAGACTTTAACAAAAACCAAAACCAAAAAGGTTAGTACAAGATCTGATAATCCAAAAAAGGATAACCCTTTATAAAAAGAAAATCTATTCTTAATCTCTAAAATTTGTCCAACAAACCCAAAGTTCAACGAGGACCATTTGATAAATAATTTGTCCATAAAATTCTACAAAGTAAACCAAAATAATATTGAAACCCAAATATTTGAATGATTTAGTCACATAGTCTTCCAAGGTACAAATTAACTTTTATCTCCAAATAACATCAGTTGCTCTTCAATTCTGATATTGAAAAGTAATTAACCTAAACACATATCCTCGATGATAGGTTAATAATTTACATAGATAACCGAAAATAAACATACTCTTGATTCCTAAAATCATCTAACTAAAAAGAATTAGTCAAACTAACCAGGGACTTCACATAGTCCAGTGGTAGGCGATAAATACCAGTCGCACTTTGGTTGTGGGTTCGATTCCCGCAGCTTTGTCAAACGCGACGGGCTGTCACACGGTCTGTGTGTTTTCCTTTTTCCAAAACTATATAATTCTTAAAACATTCCCCAAAATGAGATAAAATCTTCAAAAATAATCATAACATATTTTAACCTCAGGTTTATCTCATGCCTTTCAATTTCCATCATAACATATAATAACCCATAATTACCTCAAAAGTAAGGATCATATAAACCCTAATGGTTACCTTTATAATTATTACCTGAACTTCCACATCGATTGGTCATCTCGTACATGATGCATTACAGAACATACCAAGGTTCAAGTGGTTGATCATGACTCCTTGATAGTTGGTTTAGAACAACCGCGAGTTTCATCATTGAATCCCCCATTTCATCCAGTCTCTTAATCAGAGAACCACCATAGTTTCCTTCAAACCTATTGTCAATTTAGTGCCTGCTAGATCCATCCATTCACTAAAAACAGAAATTTTAGTGTGAGTATATCAACACAACCATCATGTACTAATGAGGAAGATAAACACTAAGATATACTTTCTCATTCACTTTATCTAAAACTAGGACTCTTTCTGAAATCCTAACCATTATGGGAATGTCACTTGTGCTTAGAGAATACCCTAACCTCTAAAGTTATCTAATCCGACCTCTGATACAAACTATAAGGCCCCAGCCTTAAACCTTACTTAATCTTGAGTTATTACAAGATTACACATTGAGTATCTTTTCAGGTTTAGAGTTTTAGAGAATTAGATCATAAAACTTTCATTACATTCCACATTTAAACAAAGTGGTAACATAAAGATAGTATTCATTTTTTCCCATCAACAGATACATATTTAAAATAAGACATGGATTCTTTCTTGACACATCCTTGACACTATCATCACATCATGTACCTTTCCCTTGACCTGTGAAAAACATTTCAAAAACATGGGATGAGTATAAAAAGCTCAGTAAGGGTTAAAAAATATGGAAAAGAAACATGAGTTCATATATACATAAGAATGAAATCATACTTTACCCATAAAACAAATGCACTTTAACATACCTCATAAAATCATGAATAAATCCTAGAAATCATAAGACATAAAAGGTAACTTGAGGAATTCATAATATTCTTACATAGGGAGTAACCCTCTTGGTTACGTTTGGAATACCCACCACAGTATATTCCCTAAATCTCTTCGGAGAAACCTTAACGTTTCACTCCTTCACATTACCCAATGCATTGGAGCGCTATATCGGGCTCACCTTCCCATAGTTTATCACGAAACCATTCATCTTCATAAACAATACCCATGAACCATAACATAATCATAGAACATAACTTAAGCATAAACGAAACATAACGTTCCAACTTTGCAATAACAATATAACATTTTAAGATATAGAATCCATTCTAAAAAAACATTTTCAAAACCATTTTAAACATTTCATAAAGAGATTTTTAAATCAAAGTGTCCCATACCACATTGAATCTTTTAACATTTTACTCAATTAATATCCATAATAATAAATCCTTAAAACCATTTTGAAAACATGGATATTAATGAGATATGTTTATAAGAATAAATCATTAAAACATTTAAAACGATATTTTAGTTAAAGGGTTATTAACAAAATGAGAGACACTTGAATACAATAATTGAGGATTAACATTTAATCAAAACTTTATAATATCCTAAAAATTAAGGGATTCATGATATAATATTCCAAAGGACAGTATATACACCACATAAGAGTGAATTGGTGCATAACAACAATGAAGTCTCGATAGAAATGTAAAATGAGGTAAAATCCCTTATAAAGAAGGTATCCTTAAAATAAGGATGAATCAATCTCATAATTATCTGTGACAAACATAAATACACCCAATATAAGTGGATATTATGTGTAAAACAATCAAATTTCATTCACACATATTCAAAGGATAACATATTCAATAACTACATGTTGAACCCAAAGAAATCGAAATTGGGTTAAGAAGTTCCCTTGGTAAAATTCGACAGCCTAACGACGTCACTTTAAAATTCATAAAATTAGTTGATGAGAGAAAAAATGGTATCTCATCACTTGGAAATAAAATTTAATTCAATAAGGATATAGAATAACATATCCAAACATTACAATATGTTAATTAAATGACCCAACAAAAAAAGTCTTTAATGAAGAGGAGGGTGAAAGGTTCCCTTACCGACTTGGGTATCTTTCGAAACATACACCCCATGAAAGAAGGACAATACAACATTGATTTAAATACTCATAAATGAAATTATATTATACAAAGAGTAGAATAATGGGAAGTACATATAACCCTCAAAGGAAATGGTGGAAAATGTAGCATAAATCTCACGGGAATAAAAGTGAGATGAAAAATCCCTTACGAAAACTCGGCAGCCTAACGACACCACTTAAAACTTCCAAAAATGGATTGATGAGATAAAATAGGGTCTCTCATCATATTAACATAAAATTTACAGAAATAATAATATAAAATAACATCCCTCATCATAACAAATAGGATCTTAAATGAAGTGACATAAAGAAGCGTACATAAAAAGAATGAGAGTGGTTAGATCTCTTACGAAAATTTAGCAGCCTAACGGCGCCACTCAAAACTTCCAAAATAGATTTATGTAAAAAAATAGGGTCTATCATCTTATGAAAATAAAAAAGTATAGTAATAGTAATTTAAAAGAACATCCCAATCATAAGAAAGATGAGCTTAAAAGGAATGACGTAAAAGAGTGTACTTAAAAAGAAAGAGAGGGCTATGATCCCTTACCTCAAGTCCGACTTGTCTTGTTCGTTTCTTTATATTCATGAATAATAAACTTTGGTAAATTTATAATTTCCTAAGTACCTCCTTTAGATATTATTATTCAGTTCATATCACATATTATAATTTTATAAGAATTGTTTAATAATGTTAGTTCATATCAGACGTTTTTGCCGATGTTTGGTACATGAGTCAAAAATGAACTTGTTTGAAAAATGATTGCCCTTGTAGTTATAAGTAAATAATTTCAAAAGTAGTATTAATGATTAAAATATAATATATATCCGGTACATATTCATTTTATACTATTCCATATCATTTGGAGATAAAAAACGAAAAGCACCGTTCATGGAGACGGTAGGCCGTACATACGCATGAACGCTACTTTCATTTTTTCTTTGTCTTATTAATGGAATTAAAAATAAATGATATATATATATATTATAATTCCAGTATAGTATATATGTTATATAGGTCACATATGTTCATTAATTTAATTCTTTATACATTCCATGTATTGCATGTACGAGTCACATCACTTGAGGGGGCGGTAGTCCACACTTCCTCATATGAAATTATCGCATTTACACAACATGAAAAGAATAAAGGTATGTTTTAAATATAAAATAGAGAAGCATATAGTAAACATAAATACCATATATATCATATATAAAATACAGTGACATTATAATGGCCACCTTTAAAGGTGTTAAAAGAATATTGAGCAATCATCGTTTCGTGAGGCAGAAAATCACCAACCACAGAAATAGTATGTTCTTTAACAATTAGACAAAGGTGTGTGTAAGTTTAGCTCAAATAATTCTTATAAAATCATCCTAGTATATGGAAGATACTGGAGTTGTTACAAAAGAAATGAATAAAAAGATTTTACGGGGTTGGAGAAGCAAAATAAAACAAAAGGACTCAAGTGAAGTCATTACTTTAAAATCAGGTAACTCCCTTTGGTTAGAGCTCAAAGGCTTCCTTGGGAAGACTTATGCCCAAAGTGAGGCTTCAATGAGTTATAGAGGGATGTGTAGAGGAAAAATGGGCTGGGGTTGTCCGAGCCAAAGGCTTTGAAAGTGTGGGTAAAGAGGTAGAGGTGGGGGCCTTTTATAAGAGGAGAGGAGGGGCACTCTTGGAAAGTAAATAAATGTTCCATTATTTTAAAATGAGTTTCGGATTTAAAAGATCCCAAATTGATATAATTCTAGGATATGGTGATAAGGGTTCAATATATACCCATACAATAGGTTTTTGACATGTTTAGGTCTTACATTTTACATTATCTTTTCATTTTATTTAAATCCTTTATTAATGAGGTAATCGCTGGATCATTATGATGTCATAAATAATTTAATATATTTACTGTCTAAAAATTATAAAAAAATTCTATGATGTAGGAAATATTTTTATCTTTCAAATTAATTTTTATATTAAAAAATCTGACTTGTATAACCCCATGTAAAAATTGTTTTAGTAAAACATTTCATGTTTGTGTCATTTTTACATTAACATTAAATAAAAAGTTATTTATGTCATTTCCCAACCAAAGTGGCTCCATGGGGTCCCCAAGTTGACCCATGGATTTTCTTGGTCGGACATGAAACATCCAATGAGGGTAAGACATGTTTCAAGCTCATCTCATATTATTAAAACATTATTTTTTCCTTCAACTACACTAATTACCTCTAATCGCGATTAAAAACTTAATAAGTTACTATTCACCAAAATATTATTTTAATCCCATTGAACAAAATTTTACTTCTTAATGACAACCATGTATGTCGGATTTTTGAAATTCAAAACACAAAGATGGCAAAATTTCATTTAAATGGAAAATCAGTTTTTATAAGTACCACTTAGTGGTTTCACTATTCATCAAAAATTGAATTTTTTCAGAAAATTACCAAAAATTCACCCTAAGAAATATTTGATATTCCAAATTCAAAAATGTTTTCTATTTAAAAAAATTCATAACATATAAGTTGAATTAATTAATTTAATAATTAATTCCTGCTGTCAAAACAAATAGCGTGTTATTATGAAACAAAATGTGTCAAAAGATTGACACTAGTTTAAGTCCGATTTCAAAGTGAAATTAATTCCAACGACCACTATTGGATTAAATGGTAAAAATATATTCTAATTTATCTTTAAAACCAATTCAAAATATAATCTAATCATATAAATAAATTAGATTAAAAAGTGGTTTTGAATTAAAATACAACATTTTTCACTATTTATTAAAAATTGAACTTTTTCGGAAAAATACCAAAAATTTACACAAAGTAAATTTTGATGTCCTGATTCTAAATAAGAATTTTATTTAGTCAAATATAACACATAAAATTGTCAAAAAGTGTATTTAAAAGAGGGTCGCCATCAAAAGGCGGTTAATCGACCCTTTTAAAGGATATTAGAAAGTCTACGCTTAAAATTGGATTCATTCGCATTTTTAATCCTAAAACATTTATTGTAAGGAGTAAAAATATTTGACAAACATATATAATAATTCATTTAGTTAGTTCTTTTCATTCCCTCCATTACAACGGCAAGGCGTTAACTACCATTTTAAATAATATTATTTTTTATTGGAGTGCAACATAAGATTCCCAAGAAACTCGTTGTTGCATATTGGGTACGCCATCGAGCATATCATCCTCTTTAAAGTAACATTAATATTTTATTCAAAAATATGGATAAATATAAAAATGTCATATTCTTTACTTACCTGGGGTGTTACATTCTTCCCCCCTTTTGGGAATTGCGTCGTCACAATTTCAAAATTGGGCTTGGAAACATCCTTGAAAGTCCCACATCGGAACAAGAGTTGGTAAAACAATCACTTTAAAATAAAGGAGGATAATTACAGAGGTCTCCCGAGTTAACCCATACTAGGATTCTATGTAGGAAAACATGTACATGGAGGAGAAAACATAGGTTCATGTTTTGATGAAGAGTGATAGAAAACATGTTTAGGAGAAAGAAAACCACAAGAAAATCACAAACATATGATGGATTAAACGGTATTCGATTCCCCAGTAGGAAAAGTTAATAGACAAAATTTTTGTTTTAAGTTACTTTTTATTGAGGAATTTATTCATAAGGAAACATAATCACTTATCATGGTGCCTTTCAACTTTTAGTAGTTTCCTTACACAAACTCATATTTTCTCCAAAAAAGACGAGTATTTAGGAAGACTTGTTCAGATTAAGAGTACTATAATCAAATTCTAGAGAATCACCTAATCCACAAAAGAGAACTATATACTTCACATGTCTTTAGACTTTAACACAAACCAAAACCAAAAAGGTTTGTACAAGATCAGATAATCCAGAGAAGCATAACCCTTTATAAAAATAAAATCTATTCTTAATCTCCAAAATTTGTCCAACAAAACCCAAATTTCAACGAGGACCATTTGATAAATAATTTGTCCATAAAATTCTTCAATGTAAACCAAAATAAGATTGAAACCCAAATATTTTTATGATTTAGTCACATAGTCTTCCAATGTACAAATTAACTTTTATCTCCAAATAACATCAGTTGCTCTTAAATACTGATATTGAAAAGTAATTAACCTAATCACATATCCTCGATGATAGGTTAATCATTTCTATAGATAACCCAAAATAAACTTACTCTTGATTACTAAAATCATCTAACTAAAAAGAATTAGTCAAACTAACCAGGGACTTCACGTAGTCCAGTGGTAGGCGACAAATACCAGTCGCACTTTGGTTGGGGGTTTGATTCCCGCAGCTTTGTCCAACGCGACGGGTTGTCACATGGTCTGTGTGTTGTCCTTTTTCCAAAACTATATAATTTTTAAAACATTCCCCAAAATGAGATAAAATATTCAAAAATAATCATAACATATTTTAACCTCAAGTTTATCTCATGCCTTTAATTTTCCATCATAACATATAATAACCCATAATTACCTCAAAAGTAAGGATCATATAAACCCTAATGGTTACCTTTATAATTATTATCCGAACTTCCACATCGATTGGTCATCTCATACATGATGCATTACAAAACATACCATGGTTCATGTGGTTGATCATGACTCCTTGATAGTTGGTTTAGAACAACCACGAGTTTCCTCATTGAATCCCCCATTTCATCCAGTCTCTTAATCAGAGAACCACCACAGTTTCCTTCAAACCTATTGTCAATTTGGTGCCGGCTAGATCCATCCATTCACTAAAAACAGAAATGTTAGTGTGATTATATCCACAAAACCATCATGTACTAATGAGGAAGATAAACACTAAGATATACTAACTCATTCACTTTATCTAAAACTAGGACTCTTTCTCAAATCCTAACTATTATGGTAATGTCACTTGTGCTTAGAGAATACCCTAACCTCTAAAGTTATCTAAACCGACCTCTTATACAAACTATAAGGCCCCAGCCTTAAACCTTACTTAATCTTGAGTTATTACAAGATTAAACATTAGGGATCTTTTCAGGTTTAGAGATTCAGAGAATTAGATCATAAAACTTTCATTACATTCCACATTTAAACAAAGTGGTTACATAATGATAGTATTCATTTTTTTCCCATCAACAGAAACATATTTAAAATAAGACATGGATTCTTTCTTGACACATCCTTGACACTATCATCACATCATTTACCTTTCCCTTGACCTGTGAAAAACATTTCAAAAACTTGGGATGATCATAAAAATCTCAGTAAGGGTTAAAAAATATGGAAAAGAAACATGAGTTCATATATATATAAGAATGAAATCATACATTACACATAATACAAAGGCACTTTCACATACCTCATCAAATCATGAATAAATCATAGAAATAATTAGACATAAAAGGTAACTTGTGGAATTCATAACATTCTTACGTAGCGAGTAACCCTCTTGGTTACATTTGGAATACCCACCACAGTATATTCCCTAAATCTCTTCGGAGAAACCTTAATGTTTCACTCCTTCGCGTTACCCAATGCATTGGAGAGCTATATCGGGCTCACCTGCCCATAGTTTATCAAGAAACCACCCGTCTTCATAAACAATGCCCAAGAAGAATAACATAATCATAGAACATAACTTAAGCATAAAGCAAAGATAACGTTCCAACATTTCGATAACAATATAACATTTTAAGATATTGAATCCATTCTAAAAAAACATTTTCAAAACTATTTTAAAAATTTAATAAAGAGATTTTTAAATCAAAGTGTCCCATACAACATTAATGATTTTTACATTTTAATCCATTAATATCCGTAATAATAAATCCTTAAAACCATTTTGAAAACATGGATATTAATGAGATATATTTATAAGAATAAATCATTAAAACATTTAAAACGATATTTTAGTTAAAGGGTTTTTAACAAAATGAGAGACACTTGAATACAATAATTGAGGAATAACATTTAATCAAAACTTTATAATATCATGAGAATAAAGGGATTCGTGATATAATATTCCAAAGCACAGTATATACACCACATAAGAATTAATTGGTGAATAACAATAATAAAGTCTCAATAGAAATGTAAAATGAGATAAAATCCCTTATAAAGAAGGTATCCTTAAATTAAGGATGAATCAATCACATAATTATGTGTGACAAACATAAATACACCAAATATAAGTGGATATTATGTGTAAAACAATCAATGTTCATTCACACATATTCAAAGGATAACATATTCAATAACTACATGTTGAACCCAAAGAAATCGAAATTGGGTTAAGAAGTTCCCTTGGTAAAATTTGACAGCCTAACGACGTCACTTTAAAATTCATAAAATTAGTTAATGAGAGAGAAAATGGTATCTCATCACTTGGACATAAAATTTAAATCAATAAATATATAGAAGAACATATCCAAACATTAAAATATGTTAATTAAATGACCCAACAAAAAGAGTCTTTAAAGAAGAGGAGGGTGAAAGGTTCCCTTACCGACTTGGGTATCTTTCGAAACATACACCCCATGAAAGAAGGACAATAAAACATTGATGTAAATACTCATAAACAAAATTATATTACAAAAAGATTAGAATAATGGGAAGTACATATAACCCTCAAAGGAAATGGTGGAAAATGTAGCATAAATCTCATGGGAATAAAAGTGAGATGAAAAATCCCTTACGAAAACTCGGCAGCCGAACAACACCACTTAAAACATCCAAAAATGGATTGATGAGATCAAATAGGGTCTCTAATAATATTAAAATAAAATTTACAGAAATAATAATATAAAATAACATCCCTCAGCATAACAAAGTGGATCTTAAAAGAAGTGACATAAAGAAGAGTACATAAAAAGAAAGAGAGTGGTTGGATCTCTTACGAAAATTCAGCAGTCTAACGGCGCCACTCAAAACATCCAAAATGGATTTATGAGAGAAAATAGGGTCTCTCATCATATGAACATAAAAAATTACAGTAAGAGTAATTTAAAAGAACATCCCAATCATAAGAAAGATGAGCTTAAAATGAATGACATAAAAGAGTGTACTTAAAAAGAAAGAGAGGGGTAGGATCCCTTACCTCAAGTCCGACTTGTCTTGTTCGTTTCTTTATATTCCTGAATAATAAACATTGGACAATTTATAATTGCCTATGTACCTACTTTAGAGATTATTATTCAGTTCATATCACATATTATAATGTTATAATAATTTTTTAATAATGTTAGTTCATATCAGACGTTTTTGCCGATGTTTGGTACATGAGTCAAAAATGAACTTGTTTGAAAAATGATTTCCCTTGTAGTTATAAGTAAATAATTTCAAAAATAGTATTAATGATTAAAATATCATATATAACCAGTACATATTCATTTTATACTATTCCATATCATTTGGAGATAAAAAATGAAAATCACCATTCCTGGAGACGGTAGGCCGTACGTACTCATGAACGCTACTTTCATTTTTTCTTTGTCATATTAATGGAATTAAAAATATTATATATATATATATATATATTATAATTACAGTATAATATATATGTTATATAGGTCACATATGTTCATTAATTTAATTCTTTATACATTCCATGTATTGCATGTACGAGTCACATCACTTGAGGGGGCGGTAGTCCACACTTCCTCATATGAAATTATCGCATTTACACAACATGAAAGGAATAAAGGTATGTTTTAAATATAAAATACAGAATCATATATTAAACATAAATACCATATATATCATATATAAAAATACAGTTACATCATAATGGACACCTTTAAAGGTGTTAAAATAATATTGAGGAATCATCGTTTCGTGAGGCAGAAAATCGCCAACCACAGAAACAGTATGTTTTTTAACCATTAGAAAAAGGTGTGTGTATGTATAGCTTGAATAATTCTTATAAAAACATCCTATTATATGTAAGATACTGTAGTTGTTAAAAAAGAAATTAATAAAAATATTTTAGGGGGTTGGAGAAGCAAAATAAAACAAAAGGACTCAAATGAAGACATTACCTTAAAATAGGGTATCTCCCTTTGGTTTGAGCTCAAAGGCTTCCTTGAGAAGACTTATACCAAAAGGGAGGCTTCAAGGAGTTATAGAGGGATGTGGAGAGACAAAATGGGCAGGGGTTGGCTGAGACAAAGGCTTTGGAAGTGTGGGTAAAGAGGTAGAGTTGGGGGCCTTTTATAAGAGGAGAGGAGGGGCACCCTTGGAAAGTAAAGAAATGTTCCTTTATTTTAAAATGAGTTTCGGATTTAAAAGATCCCACATTGATATAATTCTAGGCTAATGGGACAAGGGTTCAAAATATACCCATCCAATAGGTTTTGGACATGTGTAGGTCTTATATTTTACATTATCTTTTCATTTTATTTAAATCATTTATTAATGAGGTAATCACTGCATCATTATAGTGTCATAAATATTTTAATATTTTTAATGTCTAAAAATTAAAAAAAAAATACTATGATGTAGTAAATATTTTTAGCTTTCCAATTAAGTTTTATAGTAAAAAATCTGGCTTGTATAACCCCATGTAAAAATTGTTTTAGTAAAACATTTCATGTTTGTGTCATTTTTTACTTTAACATTAAATAAAAAGTTATTTATGTCATTTCCCAACCAATGTGGCTCCATGGGGTCCCCAAGTTGACCCATGGATTTTCTTGGTCGTCCATGACACATCCAATGAGGGTAGGATATGTTTCAATCTCATCTCATATTCTTAAAACATTATTTTTACCTTAAACTACACTAATTACCTCTAATTGCGATTAAAAACTTAATAAGTTACTATTCACCAAAAAATTATTTTAATCCCATTGAACCACATTTTACTTCTTAATGACAACCTTGTATGTCAGATTTTTGAAATTCAAAACACAAAGATGGAAAAATTTCATTTAAACTGAAAATCAGTTTTTATAAGTACCACATAGTGGTTTCACTATTCATCAAAAATTGATGTTTTTCAAAAAATTACCAAAAATTCACCCTAAGATATATTTGATATTCCAAATTAAAAAATGATGTATATTTTACAAAATTCAAAACATATAAGTTGTATTAATTAATTTAATAATTAATTCCTACTGTCAAAACAAATAGCATGTTTTTATGAAACAAAATGTATCAAAAGATTGACACTAGTTTAAGTACGATTTCAATGAGAAATTAAAATCCAACAACCACTATTGGATTAAATGGTAAAAATATATTCTAATTTAACTTTAAAACCAATTCATAAGATAATATAATCACATAAATAAATTAGATTAAAAAGTGGTTTTGAATTAAAATACAACATTTTCACTATTCATTAAAAATTGAACTTTTTCGAAAAAATACCAAAAATTTACTCAAAGTAAATTTTGATGTCCCGATTCTAAAGAAGAATTTTATTTAGTCAAATATAACACATAAAATTTTCAAAAAGTGGATTTAAAAGAGGTTCTCCATCAAAAGGCGGTTAATCGACCCTTTTAAAGAATATTAGAATGATTACGCTTAAAATTGGATTCATTCGTATTTTTAATCCTCCAAAATTTATTGTAAGGAGTAAAAATATTTGACAAACATATATAATCATTTTTTATTTAGTTCTGTTCATTCCTGCCATTACAACAGCTAGGCGTTAACTACCATTTTAAATAATATTATTGTATTATTATAGTGCAACGTAATATTCCCAAGAAACTCGTTGTTGCGTATTGGGTACACCATCGAGCATAGAGTCCCCTTTAAAGTAACATTAATATTTTATTCACAAATATGGATAAAAATAAAAATGTCATATTCTTTATTTACTTGGGGTGTTACAAGAGATTTATTGATTGTAGAATGGATGATAACTATTTTGTAGCAAGGCTGTGAAACTGGTTGTGTGGTATTGTGTTACCAGATGGGTTGTGAGATGTGGGTTAGTTTGGTTGATATATGAAACGAGCGAGATGAGTTTGAAGAAGAACAATAGTAATTGATATGTGTAATTCACCCAGAGTTTCTCCTCGAGGAAAATGTAGTCAGCTTCACCCTAGATCTAGAGAATGCTATATGATACACTATGAGTGGGCATTAACCATAGAGTAAATTTAATGTCCCTTTAGTTTATTAGGGATCTACACCTTTTTATAACTTTCTCTCATATTGTTTGTTGTGCTTAGCAGCTTCCTATGTAGTGATAGACTAAATAAAAGGTTGATTAATAAATCATAGAATGGATTGGGTTAGTTTTCCTAATAGGATGGAAATGGATAATTAAATTGGTTGGAAACGTGAATGGGTTTTGTTGATTTTTGTGTGGTGTTTTTCATTTAGAGGTTGCAGTGAAGTTGGTAGTGTTGTGAGTTGGTTGTTTGTTTTTGAACCCATAGGTTTTTCATTAGTGGATGGTATCATATATGTATATACTTTTTCTTTCCAAGTTTTTTCTATATGCATCCCACTATAGTTGAGAACTATGTGATGAACACCCCCATAATCATGGGGGAATGTCTCTTTCCCAAACATCCCGGTGGGAGGATGGATGTTTGGCCACCCGTTATTCCCTGCTCCCTCTTCCAGACCATTATAGAACAAGCTTCTTCATGCTGGTTGTGGTTTGTGAGGACCAAGTGTGTGAGGAAGATTTGTCCATTCCTAGGTCTCTTTAGGATGGGATGTGTTATGATTTCCAGGGTTTCTTCAAGATGAGATGTGGGTTGTTGCCTAGGTGTCTGCAAACAGGACGTGATGTGGTTTGTGTATTAGGTTTCTATGGGTATAATGTGATGTGGTTTGTGGACATGGTTTCCACAGGCAAGATGTCATTTTGTTTGTGGGCTAGGTGTGTGCGGGAGGGATATGATGTGGTTCGTGGAACAGGTGTCTACGAGTGACAAATGATGTGGTTTTTGGACCAAGTGTTTGTGGGATGGAAGTGGTGTGGTTTTGGAGGCCTAGGTGTATGCGGGTGGGTTGTGACATTGTAATTTTGGAAGAGGTTGGAGCGCGAGGATGTTTTCTATTAGGCAAGAGTGTATAATTAGTGGGAATTGGTGTAAGGTACCATATTATCAATGTATATATTATTTCATTACTTGACTTGAGTTATTTTATGAGTGCTCCTTGGTGAGGTTGGGAGGGATAGTATACTTTTTAGGTGTTCTTTGGTTCTATTTTTTTCTCACAGAGGCATTAATATACTTCTCCCACATATGCACAAGAAACATTTGTTTTCCTAGTGAGTATACTTGTATGCTCATCCAAGGTATATACAAATTATTCCATATTTCTAAAAGGATTTCAAAAACTGTGATGCACCCCACTAGCTCGGATCTTGACAGTTTATATATCGCTTTTTAGATTTACCATTTCTATTTAGTTTGTATATTTTTCTATTTGTAACAGTTGTACTTTATTCAAGAATATGGGATGTTTTTTGTAATTGTTTTAATACTTTTTTTGAATTTTTTTAGTGATGGACCATCTTATATCCCGATCATGGTTTCTTGTAAAGGGGAATTTCTTCCAATTAGTTAGAATTGTATAACCTTGGTGCTAGTTGCCAACTTTTGGCCTAGTTGAGGTGAGAATTAGGGCCATTATCTCATATTATACATTTCCAGTATCAGAGGGGAATCTTTGGGGGGATGGGGTCCTGAGATAATGTTATCAAAGGTATAGTTGAAATATAGGGTGGAGTTTGTCGTTAGGCACAATGAGTATTTCATGGGTTGGTAGGGTGCTAGTGTTATGTGATCTTGGTGTGTGACCTAGGTTATGGAAGACCAACTAGGATATGAGATTTTAGGCCCCCATGTAATCTGATGTAAGGACTATAATACTACCAAAATAAAATGTGAGGCTACACCATTTGTAGGGTAGAGACCCTAGAAATTGTATATGCATCATAATTACTTGTGTCTTTCTTGAATTAGGTTGTTTTCAAAAGGTTGAAATGAGTTACAAAACGAGTTAAATGAGTTAAAATGAATCCTATTTAAAAAAGAACATTCCTTACTACATGGGCATAAGAAATATTTGTTTACTTTTTAGCTATGCATCATGGTCATTGTCCATGTGTGGTTTGGGTAGTTAAGGCTCAGTAAGAAGATATGTTTGATTGATGGAGGGTTGATCCATTGTAAGAGGATGACTAGGGATAGAGGAAGTTGTATTATTTATAGTGGTAGGATTTGGGAAAGTACATGGGTAGTGTTTCAGACATGGATATGGAAATATTTCTCGAGGATCTTGAGATCACCATCAGTTTGATCTGTGCCCTGATAGAGTACTAGGTTCCATTAGTATTGATTCAGATGTAAGGATCTATGCATCAATGGTGGATTCTTTATATGGGGTAATGGAAGGAGGTAGTATTTTTGTGGTTCGACATTGAGAAATAATTCTGAGTAGAGTTCTTTTCATCAACTATGAAAGACAAGAAGAGATGGGAGATATTATCCCTTCAGTGAGGGAGTATGACAGTGTAAGAGTTTGGGATTAATTCAATGGACCTTATTCATTTTTCTCTAGATCTATTTCCAAATGAGGATCCTCATGTGAGACATCCTTTTTAAGTGCTTTCTCTATTTATCCAGTATGTAGATACTCATTTAATGTTACCAATGTACTTTGAGGTTCCGAAGAAGTTAGTGGTGATCGAGTGGATGCACTCACGAGGAGGTATACCATCAGAGAAGATCCAACAGAATTATTCAAGAGGAAGGGTTACCAGTGTCATGTCTCAATCAGCAGGACCATTGTGGTTTTTATCTTTAGGGATTCGACCTTAGTAGCTTCCATTATAGATTCTGGTGCCATTGGTACTTGGGATCTTCTTATGGGCTTGGGGATGAGGTTTTCCTTTTGTAGAGTTTGCGTTCATCTTCTGAAACAGTGTCTAACATCTATTCATGATTATTTTGGTGGAAGTGGATAGTCTTAAAATTATCTTCAACTGTAGTTGCTGGTGAAATAGTATCAGTAGTTGGGAAAAAGGCATTTTCTCCACTGATGGGAGATAGATCAAGTAAAGGACAACTTCATGATGTTCCTCATGTTATGGGGTCACGACCCAAGTGTGGTTATGGAGGTGGTCATCAGCAGAGAGGAAGAGGAGTCATGCATGGTCAGTTTCACATTTTAGAGGTAGAAATTTCTGCATGTTTATATATCATTAGAGGTATTATTAGTTTGTTCATTACTCTTAGTTTAGACCTTGTTTGATTTAGGAGCTCCACACTCCTTTTTTCCCCCACTTTATCCAATTCACTGGGAGAAGATGTTGAAAGGCTTCCCATGCCCCTGGAGTTGACTATGTTAGTTAGAGGCCATACCATCTTTTTTGATATGTTCTGAGGGTGTTGGATGATTATGGGACTACATAAATACCATGTAGATCTTTTCTTTCTATATATTCAGCCATATGATTTCATCATTAGCACTGACTGGTTGTATTCCATGCATTCCTTAATTCAATACTTTCAAAGGAGAGTCATGTTTTATAATGTTGATGACTAGCATGTGGGTTTCATCGGTGAGTAGTGTTGTTGTGTAGGAAGTAGGTGTGTGGAGACTCTTATTTCCATGTTGGTCGAGTTATTAGTGGAATCGATAAACTCTGAGATGGTGGAGGTTCTGAGGGTCATTAAGGAATTGTTACACATTGTTCCTAAGGAGGTTGTGATGCTAACCCCTCGATAGGACATTGAGTTCAAGATAGACTTATAACTTATTTCTTCTTTAATTTCGATGGATCCTTATTAGATTACACCTTCTTAGTTGCGGGAGTTGAGAATTCAGATAGACGATTTGATAAAAAGAGTTTTATATGGCCTAGTGTGTCATTGTGGGGTGCTCTATTGTTGTTGTCGAAGAAGGACAATGGTATTCTGAGGTTGTGTATAGACAATCAAAGGATGAATCAGCTAATGGTCTAGAAATGTTAGCACTTTCCATGGATATACGATCTTTTTGACCAGCTAATAGGGGAGAGTTAGTTTTCTAAGATTGATCAGTGGTCAAGATATCACAGGTTAAGGGTGAAAGAGGATGCTATTATGAAGAATGTTTTCTGGAGTAGGTATGGGAAGTTAGAGTTTATAATACTGTTGTTCAGTGTCATTAAAACATCAGTTATGTTCACGGGACTTATGGACACTGTGTTCCATGAGTTTCTAGATCAGTTCATCATCATATTCATCAGTGATATATTGATATACGCAATGTTATTGGAGGTGCATACAAAGTATCTCATAAAATTATTGTAGGTTCTTTGATGCCAGTATCTTTACAAAATGTTTTCTAAGTGCATATTTAAGAAATTTTAGGTTCATTTACTAGGGAATGTGGTTTCTCAGTAGGGTGTAGCGGTAGACCCTTCAATGATTGAAGCATTTTTTTTGGAAAACACAAAAGAATGTTGCAAAAGATCACAGTTTTCATTAGTCTTACATTTTACTATCGGAGGTTTGTACCAAATATCTCTCGAGTTTCATGACCATTGAAGGCTTTGAAGAGGAAGGAACAAACTTTTGTGTGGATTGGGAAGTAACAGGAAGCATTTGGTTATCTAAATGGGAAGTGGGTAAGTCATCTCATACTCCTGTTTCCCGAGGAAGGGGTAATATTTGAGGTGTTTTGTGATTCTTCCATTTAGTATAGGGATGTGTCTTGATGCTGCAACAAGAGTTGATCTCTTATGGGTTCAGGTAGTTACATCCCCATTAGCATAACTATGCCACTCATGACCTTTAGCTAGTTGCATTCATGTTTGTGATGATTTTTTTTGCAACATTTCTTAAATGGAGAGGGATTTTTAGTCTTCATAGATCACAAAAATGTGAGGAATATATTTTCCCAGTGAGATTTGAACTTGGGACATTGGAGGTGGATGGGGTTTATTTAGAACCATGATTTTAAGATCACCTATAATTCAATTTAGGGAAATTTTGTGGCCAATTTTTCGATCATGAAGTCATAGATGGAGGTTTTTTGGGAATCTACAGATGCTTGGAGATCTATGGAGGGGTTGAAAACAATGAAATTTGATGTAGGAGGGGGTGGTGGTAGAGGCTATTTGTTTCAAATGAAAACACAGTCTCATGTAATGTATCAGGTGGAAGAGTCTAAGTGAGGAGACACATAGGAAGAGGTGTTGTGAAATCATGTGGGCCACAGTGATGATCCAGAGGGATGGTAAAAACAAGATGTTATTTCATAATAAGTTCTTCATTTTAGTGGTGATTCACGAGGGTTTCATTAATGAGTTTCCTATATCACCATTAGTGGTACATCCTAGAATTTCTATAATGAACCATGGTTTGAGGATGTAGCTTTGGTGGCCTAGGACGAAGTAGGTAGTAGAAATGTTTATGGTGACGTGCTTGGTCTACCAGAAAGTACAACCCTTGGATATTTCCAAGTGGAAATGAGATGAAGTGATAATTGATTTCATCATAGGTTTTCACAAATGTCAAGGAGGTTTCAATGCCGTCTCGGTGATAGTGGATAAACAGATGAAATTGGCTCATATCTTAACGACCAAGGAGTATGGAGCATTGAATTCCATGACCTAAGTGGTATATGGATGAGGTGGAACAACTACATGGAGTTACACAATCAATTTTCCCTGATAGGGACAAAAATTATAACTCATGGGTCTAGAGGGGATTGAAACATGATTTTAGAAACAAGTTACGCCTCACCACTAATTTCCACCCTTAGACATATTGGCATATAGAACAGACTATCCAGATGCTGGGGGATATGTTTTGATCATTCATCTTAGAATTTGGAGGACATTGGGTGTGACACCTACCCTTTTCATAGTTTTCTTATATTAATAGCTATCACTATTCTATTAGCATGAATCCATTTGAAGATTGGTATGAAAGATCATGTCATTCGCGATTATGCTGGACAAAGGTTGGGAAACACTTGTTCTTAGTCATGAGGTAGTGTAGAGAACAAACGAGAAGGTTCAACTACTTCATGAAAGGAGGAAAGAAGAACATTTTAGGAACATGTATTATTCCAATCCCAATAGTAGGACCTTGGAGTTCGAGGTTGGTGAAAATGTGTTCTTGAAGGTTACCCCTTAATGTGGGTAGTGGGGGATCGAAAGTGAGATTAAGTGTTCTCCCAAGTTCGTTAGACCCTTTGATGAGTTAGAGAGAGTTGGAGAGGTGTCATATCATTTGGAATTTCTACCATTGTTGGAGTGGATTCAATTAAAATTCTATGTCTCTCTTCCTCTTCGGTATCTACACGATGATTCAAATTTCAGTGATTGGGTAAATTTTGATATTGAGGATGACTCGACATTTGTGGAGTGACTAGTGGAGATCTAGGATCATCGAGAGATGACATTGCATGGGTGGACCATTCCCTTGGTTTGTTTGTTGTAGAGGATTTGTGGACTATATTAGAGTATATGGGAGAGATAGACACATATGTGTACCCAGTACCGAATGTTTTTTGAGTCTCCCTTGCTCTATTTTGTTTTTAAATGAAATGTTTGAACTTTGTTTTATTAGGTGAGTTGTTTTCCCTTTTTTTGAGGTGTTTGTGGTGGGTTGTGGGATAAATTCAATACAAAAAAAGATGGGATTACCAGATAACTAAACATGAAACATTAATTAAGACGTGATTAACCCCCTTTGGGTGAGTCAGTACCACCCAGATTAGATAGTATCTACACATGGAGTTCAGAATTCATGGATTCCTGTGTTCGGGATAATGAAGTTCGTTGGCCGTAGTGATCTTTGGTTTGGGCTGTGTATATGTTGAGATGGATACATGGTGGATATTTGGATGTGTGGTTCTGTGTGAGTATAGGGAATTGTGGTTATAGATGTGAGGTTGTTCATTGCATTTGTGGTAATTTGGGTTGGTGTGTTTAGCCGGTGGTGGTGTTTGAGGTATGAAGAGATCCTTGAGAGTTATATCATATGGTGTTTGTTCAGAACCCTTTTTATGGGGATGGTTTTGTATTCATAAGGGAGATAATCATTTGATAGGTATTTGATGTAATGGTCTCTGTTTTCTTGGTCTATTAAATTGTGAGTTTTGGTCCTTGGAAGTGTTTGGAGGTGGATATGAGTTTTAGAGAAGTCTGGGTTTTAAACTATGGAAGAAGGGGGATTTCACAATGTGTAATTGGATTACATGATTTTAAATTCTATTTTCATGGTTTTTCATTGAGATTTTTCCACATGTAATATTTTGGGGTTAGAAAAAAAATAAAACATAAAGGTGATGCTTTATTGAGAGAAAATTGAACCTCAGGCATTACATGACATTAAAGGGGATTACCCATCATATAATACCCATATAATGTAGTGTTTTTTAATTATGTTTTGGTCAAACCATCGTTAATTAATTTAAGGTATCATTTTCCCCTCGTTTTGGGGAAACCCTAGGCACCCGAAGTGTTCTTTCAGCCATTTACCTCCCTCTTCGATTCATTGATCCCAGTGGATGTTTGTTGCTTATCTGTGGTCAATTTGTGGTGAGTTATCTTTTATTTATCATCAGTTTCCTTTTTCTTCTTCTTAGGGATCACTTATGGAGGAGTTTCTTTGGTTTGGGGTTTCTTTGGGTTGAATTTTTATGGATACATAGTGCAGTGTAGGTTGATTCAATCTTGCCTTGGTTCATTTGTTGTTTTCAAGTGTTCTTCCTTGCCATAAGGTGAACAAAAATTTGAAAGTTTCATTTAGATGGTATTTCCATTAATTTTATTTGTTGTAAATCATGCGGGAGGTTTTCACTTCCATTTACAAATAAATCATTGTTCTTCAATCCTAATTGAATATAAAGATTCAGTTAATTGAAATTGAGGGTAAAATGTATTTGTTAATTTTCTTTTACAGCCTTGAATTTGTTTATGATTTCGTGATTGTTCATTCCTGAAGCACCATCAATAATTATGGCCATTGGTGGCCCTGTTTGAGCACTAAATATATTATGGAATGCAGGGTTTTTACAATTGGTTGCACACTTTTATATGAAATTGGATTAATCACATATAGTCAGGTAATGAATGGATTCCCTAGGAACATACAGTTTCTCTGATAACTCCGGAATTAATAAGTGGAATTAAATAAGGTATTACTTATTGAATCTAAAAATTGGGGTATGTGTTAGAATTTTTGGTGATGTGATGTGTTTGTGGGTATATTTTGGTTTGTGTTGTAGCTTGGTTGGGATAACAAATGTGTGTTGTGGGATGTATTGGGTTGTGTATTGGGATCTTAGGTTGAGAGATTGATTGATTTTGGAAAGGATGAGAAGTGTTGTGCAGTTAGGATACAAAGTTGGTTGTGTGGTAATGTGTTACCAGATGGGTTTTTAGTAGGGGGTCTTTTCAATTGATATATTACCTGAGCAGGATGAGTTGAAAGAATGACCATAGGGATTGGTATGAGTAACTATCTTGGAGTTTTCTCTATGAGTAACATGGAAAAAGCTTCACCCTGTATATAGATATAGATATATGGTATATCATGAATGGTTGTTAAATGTAGAGGGAATTTAAAGACCCTTTATTTTATCAGGGATCTTTACCTTTTGAGAACTTTGTTTTCTATTGTGTATTGTGCTTAGCAGTTTCTCAGGTAGTAAATGAATAAATAAGAAACTGATTAATAAATCATGGAATGGATTGGGTTGGTTTGAGTAACATGAAAAAATGGTTAATTAAATTGATTGGTAATGTGAATGGGTTTTGGTCTTGTTGTGTGGTGTTGTGCATTTAGGGGTAGCAGTGAAGTTGGAACTATTGTGAGTTAGTTGTTTTTTATAACCAATCTATTGGGCATGAGTGGTTGGTATTATATAAGTATATAATTTTATTTTCCTTGTGATTTATATATTCACACCACCCCATTTTAGCACTATGTCTCCAACACCACCATCATCACAGGGGAGGGAGTCTTTCCTAAACATCCTGGTGGGAGGATGTATGACTGGCCACCGGCTCTTCCCTGCTCACTATTCTATGTGGCCATTAGCCAATATTCTTCAAAAAGGTTGTGGTTTTTGAAGATCATGTATGTGAGTGGTAGTAGGGTTTTCCTAGGTGTCTTTTGGATGAGATACGTTATACATTCCCAAGTGTCTTTTGGATAGATGTGGGTTATGGCCTAGGTTTATGCAGGCAGGATGTGATGTGGTTTGTGGGGCACGTGTCTGTCAAAATAATGTGATGTGGTCTGTGGCCCAGATTTCTACAGGAGAGATGTGTTGTGGTGTGTGGCATTGGTGTCTGCGGTTGTGATGCGATGTGGTTTGTGGCCCAGGTGTTTGTGGGTAGAATGCGTTGTGGGTTGTGGCATAGTTTTCTTCAGACTGGATGTGATGTGGTTTGTGGACCAAGTTTCTATGGGCACGATGTGGTGTGGATTGTGAGGCAGAGGTGTGTATGGGCAGGTTATGGAATGGTACTTTCGGATGTGTTAGGAGTGTGAGGAAGTTTTCCATTAATCAATATTAGCTAATCAATGGGAAGTGGCGTGAGGTACCCTATTATCGATGTGCATTATATTGCATTACTTGAATTTCATTATTTAGTGAGCATTCCTTTGTGAGGTTGGGAAGGAAAGTTTTCCAGTTAAGTGACTTTTTGGTTCTCATATTTTCTCATAGAGGCATTATTATGATTCATTCACTTGTGCATGAGAATGTTTGGGTTTCCTATGGAGTAGACCAATATGCTCACCCTATGTATATAAAACTACTTCTAGGTTTCTAAGAAGATTTTGCGGACTTTACAAGACCATACTAGCTTAAATCATGATAGTTTATGTATCACTTCTTAGCATTACTTTTGGTATTTAATTTGGAGACTTTTGTACTTGTAATAGTTCTACTTTAGAAAAACATAAGCGATGGTTTTTGGATTTCGTTTCATAATTGTCTTGGAGTTGTTTTGGGGATGAACAATCTTATCTCCCATTCTTGTTTACCTATAATGGGTAATGCCTCCCATTATTTGATAATTTTATACCCTTAGTTCTATCTGCCAACCCGGGCCCCCCTAGAGGGGGGACTCAGGGGTCATTATCTCCCTTTCTACATTTCCAGCCAAGGAGGTGTATCTTTAGAAAGAGGGGTTTGTGACAATATGCATGTGTGTATGTGTATGTTTCCGTGTATGTGTATGTGTATATTTTTATGTGTATGTGTATGCGTATTAATGTGTACATATGTATGTATATGTGTATATATGTGTGTATGTGTATATGTTTGTGTATGTTTATGTGTACATGTGTGCCTATGTTTAGGTGTATCTGTATGTGTATGTGTGTGTATGTGTATGTATATATGTGTATGTACGTGTACATGTATTCCTTTGCCTAAGTATGTGTGTATTTGTACATGGATGTCAATTTACGTAGTATGTGTATGTATACATATATATGGGTATGTATGTGGAAGAACGTGTATGTAATTCTCTATACCTGTATGTGTATGTGTATGTGCATGTGCATGTGTATGTGTATGTGTACGTGTATGCGTATGTGTATGTGTATGTGTATGCGTATGTGTATGTTTATGTGTATGTGCATGGGTATTTGTATGTGTATGTGTATGTGTATGTGTGTATGTGAACGTGTATGTATGTGTACATGTATGCCTATGCGTATGCATTAGTGTATGTGTATGTATGCTAATATATTATGTGTATGTATGACAATGTATTTGTATGTATGTTCATAGAGGTGTATATAATTGTATGTAATGGATAATAATTAATTAAAATTTTATATACAATCAACACAAACATACATCAATAATTAGAAATACAATTATTATTTATTTATTCATTATTATTTATTTTTTATGTTCTTTCAATTTATGTAGTTAATGCTACGAAATCACTTTTTTTAAAATAATTTTGTAATTTAATCAATTTTCACACATTTTTAATATCATTTCATTTTTCCCATTTTTTATATTAATTAATTTTTAATATTTTTTGAATTTTTTAATTTATTAAAATTTACACATATTTATTTATTATGTTTTAATATTTTAAATATGTTTTTAATTTATAAGATAAATATTTACTCATTTTTAGTTATCATGGTTTAATATTTTTAGTATATTTAAATTTTAGATAATTCATTTCTACTAATACAATTTAATTTTAATATTTTTTTAAAGTAAATATAATTAATTTTTCTTAATTATGGTTATCAATATAATTAAAATATTAATTTATTAATTTTATTAATTTTATGTGTTTGTAATTCGTGCAATTAATGTGACAAAATTATTTATTATTATTATTTTTATTTAGTCAATTTTATTAATATTAATTTATTTAATATTATTTATTCATTTTTACTATTTATAAATTTTTAATATTCTGGAATTTGTATCTTTTACAATATTTATTATAAATAATTATTTACTATGTTTTAATATTTTCAATATGTTTGTAATTTATATGACTAATATATTTTCAGTTGTATTTATTATGATGAAATACTTTCTAAATGTTTCCCATTTATAAAATTTACTTAATTAAATGTTTTTTAATATTGTTATTATTTAAATAGTTAATATACTACATTTTTAATAATAATTTATTTATATAATTTATATTTTTCATTTATTCCTTTTAATTTATTTATTTATGTGTTTACAATTTCTCTAATTAATCTTATGAATTATTTTTTAAATACTATTATAATCAATTAAATTTTATTTATTCATTTTTAATATTACTTTTAAATTTTTATCAATTATATTTTTTTTTCAATTTAACAATTTTTAATATTTATCAATACATATATAATTAATATGTTTTAATATTTTCAATATGTTTTTAATTTATATGAATAATATTTTTCATTTTTGTTTATTAAGTTAGAAAACTTTTAATATGTTTGAAATTTTTGTAATTAATTTATTTAAATGAATCTTTTAAATAATTTTTGTATTATTATTCATTTTTAATAACATCGTTATTTATAATAATATAATTATTTATTTATTTTTTTAATTCAATGTTTCTGTTTTTTGTAATTTAGGTAAATAATGTTATAAATTCACCAATATAAATATATTTTTTTTTTAATTTATTCAAATGTATTTCTTAAATTTTAATATTTAATCATTCAATATTATTTATTAATTTTTCTTTATTTTCAAAACATATTCATTTTTTAATATTTACTTATTATGTTTTATTATTTTCAATATGATTGTAATTTATTTAAATACTCTATATAAATGCATTCATTCATTATTGGGTAATTTAAACAGTTTTTATATTTCATTTTTAATAAAATTATTATTTATATTGTAAATAATTTTTATTTCATTATTTTTTTTAATTTTTTTCAGTTCTTGTTTAATCACCTAATTTTTTTTTATTTTATCAGTACTAAAATGTAAGCATTGAAAAATACTACATTTTTTAGCACATATTGTGGCCTTATGATGTCATTTTGGGTATTGAATGGTTATCCACAGTCCATACATATATTGACTATTTAAGGCATAGAGTGTGGTGTGTCTGCGATGATGAGACCGGTTTTTCAGAGGAGGGTGAAGAAAATTACTCAACAGTTGGTTCACCTCACCCTCGGTGGAGTAGATGATTTGAGTCCTTGGTTTCCTGTAGTAGTGGAGGTGTATGAGGGTGTATTTCTTAAGGATTTCCCTGGATTACCTCCCCACAGAGAGGTTGGCTTATGCATTGATATGTACCCCGCGACGACACCATTTTCAACACATACATATTAGATGCATCCCACAGAGCTTAATGAGTTGAGGGTATAGCTTGACGATTATCAGAGGAATGGTTTCATGAGGCCCAGTGTTTCACCGTAGGGGACCGGAGATTTGTTTTCCAAGACGGAGGACGACCACTTGAGGTTATGCGTGGAGTTTTGGTGCCTGAGCCAGGTTACCATGAAGAATAAATATCCACTACCAATAATTGAAAACCACTATGATCGGATGAAGGGAGCAAGTTGGTTCTTGAAGATATACCTCAGGTCTGGCGATCATCATCTTCGTGAATGAGATGAGGATGTACTGAAGATAGCCCTCAGATGTCGGTATGACCACTACGAGTACTTGGTAATTCCATTTTTCATTACCAACTCCCCAGTATTTTTCATGGGAACATGTAAAGGATCTTTCATCTCAATCTAGACCGGTTCATCATGGTCTTCATTTATGAAATCCTAGTGTACTAATAGTCTAAGGAGGAGCATGCAATACACTTGAGGATGGTACATGATACACCCTGAGAACACATGTTTTTTTGGATGCTCATGAAGTTCAAGTTCTAGATTATGATGATCCACTTTCTGGGACATGTATTTTCAGAGGCTGGAGATTCAGTGGATTCAGAGAAGATAAAGGGTGGTTCTTATTTGGGATCCACTTTAGAGTGTGACTAAGGTGATGATTTTCTTGGGTTGGGATGGGTACAATCAAGGGTTTGATCTTGATTCTTTGCAGGGTAGTAGTACCCTTGACATCTTTGACATGGAAGGGACAACCATTCTTATAGACAGAGAAGTGCTAGTAGTGTTTTTATGTTCGGAGGCAGAGGTAGATGAGCACCCCAATCTTGATACTGATAGAGGAGGGAATTGGGTAATGTAGTGTTATACGATGCGTTACGTACCAGATTGAGTTGTGTCTTTTTGTAGGGGAATTTAATGATTATCTACGATTCATGATTGTTGAGACAACATGAGTAGAACTATGCGGCCCATGATCTTAAACTTGCTATAGTGGTCTTCTCTTTGAATATGTGGTGACACTACTTTATGGGTGAGTGATTTACCATCTACTCTACCCATAGAAGTCTTAGGTATATCTTCTCCCAGAAGGATTTCAACTTGAGAAAGAGGTGGTGGCTAGAGTTCCTCCAAGATTATGACTTCGAGATTGTCTATACTCTTAGAAAGGGGAATGTGGTGGCAGATACACTCAGCAAGAGATCCAGTTTGTATATTCTTAGTGAGGAATCATAGTAGTTATCTATGATGAGGATACCTTTTGTGGATGATAATGGAGTATGTTATTTTCAGTTAATGGTTTTCACCCTTCCACTCTTATAGTAATTCATGGAGGTATGGCTAAGGGATATTGATTTTGAGGCTCGACGTGCTCAGTTATCCATAGGGAAGGCCCCTGATGGATATTCTATAGGTGGGGAGCATGTCATCATTTTTAAAGGATGCACTATTATACAAGTGGAAATGTGGGAGGAGGTAGTGAGGGAGTTCAACACATCCTTTTTGGCGGTACATATGGGTGTGGAAAAGATGTACCCGGACCGTCGATGTTAGTACTAGTGGCCGGGGATGAAGAATGATGTGTCATAGTTTGTTTCATGGTGCCTACCTTCTCAGCAAGTGAAGGCATAACACTAGGTTACCACTAGATTGGCTCAGCCAATCGAGGTGCCGAAGTGGAAGTGGGATGGAATATCTAAGGACTTCGTTATGGGTTTACCATGTACATATGGGAAACAAATACCATCTTGATGAATTTTGATACACTCAACAAGTTTTCCCACTTCCTACTTATCCAGGAGCAGAGTTCCGTAGAGAGCATGAGACACCTCTATGTGCAAGATATAGTTTGACTCAATGGAGTGCCCCTAATGATCGATTTTGACCATGATTTTCATTTCAAATACAGACTATGGGAGGGACTAAAGGAGGTGTTCGTGACTCAATTGTGCATATGTACAACATTTCATCGCCATACGTATGTTCACAAAGATAGAATCATCTAGGTTCTAGTGGACATGATATGTGCTTGGATCATGGACATTGTCCATAGTTGGGAGGATATTCTAACTATTGTATAGTTTTTGTAAAACAAAATCTTCCACTTCACCTATAGTTTGGAACCATATGAGGAACTATACAAAAGACCATACATATCACCACTATGCTGGACAGACCTAGGGGAGCCTGCATTCATGGGTCCAGAGTTGGTACGAGATACCATCAATATGGTGCAGGTCATCCAAGAACATATGTGGACTACACATAGCTGAAATAAGTCATATGAAGATAGCATATAGAGGAAGTTATAGTTCTAGTAGGGAGACCATGTTTTCCTTAAGATATCCCCTAGAAGGGGATTGTAGAGATTTCGATTAGGCGATATGTAATCATCAAGATACATCAGCCCGTTTTAGATACAGAGAAAATTTTTTGAGGTGTTGTACCGTGTAGATCTACCCCCATAAATGCATTAGTTTTAGGATTTGTTTCAGATGTTTCATTTAATGAGGTACATGCATGATACATCAAAAGTTATCTACTAGCGTGATCTGAAAATTGGTGATGGGGTGCCAGTTGGGGAATACTTAGTGGAGATAGAGGATCAATATGAGTGGATACTTTATGAGATTTTTATTCCTCTAGTGTGTGTTCTGTGGAAACATGAGAATCTCCAAGAGATCACTTGGGAGTAGGGGGTTCAGATTCTTGCTCAGTACCCCCATATTTTTATAGAGTATCAGTTATTTTTTATTTCGGGGACATAAATCCCTAAGGTTGGGAGAATATAATGAGTTTTGTTTTTCCCCAGTTTATTTTTATCAATTAATTAGGAAAATTCTGAGACCATGAGCTGAGACAGAATGCGATTTCAAGGCCCAATGTGCATAGAATGGTTTGATAAAAACTATTATGTTTTTAATATCATGTGTAATTGGTTTTCTTGTAAGAGTCGAATAACTTCTAAACGAGTTCTTGGATCATAAATCTGAGTGTACCATTGTGTTTAGAATAGTGGGTTTACTATAGGTGCCACTTATATTTAGTTGGTGCGAGTCTTTAGTGAGAAAACCTGAAAAGGAAGTAACCGTAAATAAGATTATTAAAAAAATTATTTTATTTTAATATCCTAATAAATCATGAATAGTTACTTGGATTGAAAATATGAGGCCACCGTTGAATTTTTAATGTGGAATTTTACTTAGACATGGCCTAAAATTTACTCGTGTGGCTCGATTGTGAAATATAATTTTTAGGATTTTTAAAGGAGAATAAAATAAACATAAATTTTTTATTTTATTTCTTTCTGAAATTTTGCAATGATGTAGCGACACTGAGATTCCATGATGTGGCAACCCATTTTCCTTCATAAAATAAATAGTATAGTGTGGAATCAACGAAGTGACATGACGTTGGTGAAAAATGTTTTCTTCATTTAATAGCATGACATGAGTATGAGATTAGATTTACAATCCTAGAGAAACTCTATAGAAGCTATGGAGTAAAGACTCTAGCGGATGATGAATGACTATGAACGACATATCACCAGTGACAAAAAGCCCTCCAATTCATAATATCTCACCAAAGACGTTGACACAATGATCAATCTCAATCAACAACTGATCCAAACCCATGTAGGGTTTTATTTTTAATTCTTTCCCCATTATTTTTTCTGATAATGAACACAGAAAAACCCACGAACTTGTTGATCCATTGTTTGATCATTTTTTTCCGGATATGTAGACTGTAAGATTTAATGGGATTATACCTTAGTGATTATAGTTTTTTGTTTTAACCCCTTTTCTAATAGGATGAATGAAGGGCAAAATAAACAAATCCAACATTCATTCATTGGGTGTTCATGGTGTTTTCTCCTACCATGTGCTGGCATTCTTCGCCGACAGACCCACTTGGTCATGTTAGGATTTTTCAGGTGGTTCTGAATGTGTCATGACAACTGAAGCGATTAAAACACATTTTGGATCTTGTTTTAGTGAAGATGGAAACTCAAAGATAACAAGGGGTTAACTGTTTAAAAAAATGGGGCACTAGTGGAGACAAGGCGGTCCACGATGATGGGCATGGTCTAGAGAGACCATACTGGTGAAAGGTACCCTCAAAACATGGGCTCGGGTGGTGACCAGGGCCACCCAAAGGGCTTTCATGACCGACACGTGGTGGCAGGTCGTAGTCTAGTGGGACAGTAGCGGGACCCCGTGACAAACGCCATAGTGTGGGTCACGCAGTGGTCGTCCTCATTAGCAAGGTAGGGATGTCGCAATAGCCATGTTCGGGTGGACCATACTGGCCCACTGAAATGGGCTGGGCTGGATCCGGTGGGTTAGGCTGGTGAGGGGCTGGGCTGGTCCCAGTGGGATAGGTCTGTCTGATCTGGTCGGACCAAACTCATACCCAACAGACCACATTTCACTAAAACTCGGATAACATTAAAACTATATGTCCATTTGATGATTTTTTTGTGTTGGGACCCTCAAAACGAGGTGGAACATTTTATATACTCTAAGGGAGATCTCATGGACATATTTTTAAAACCTTTTTGGATCGAGGAGTTTGTGCTCCTGTAATGAGCGTGATAAGAGAGGAATCCAGTGGCTAGATGTGACCTACAAACTGTGTGTCGCCAATGAAGTGTGTCTCCGGTTACCTACATAGAGTGTGTCTCCTATAGACTGTGTAACATATGGATTACATGGTGTATGTATCCTATAGAGTGTGTCTCCTACACCCACGCAGAGCGTGTCTCCTCTGGAGTGTTTCTTTTATGCCTACACGGAGTATGTCTCCTATAGAGTGTGTATTCTATGCCTATGCAGAGTGTGTATACTATAAATAATTGGAGTGTGTCTTCTTTGATTTAAAAATCCATGGAATTTCTTCATATTTGAATGAATGATAAATATATTGGAATGAGATGACATTGGTGACTCTCTTGACTGTACTTCATAGAGGATACACTTAGTGTTCCAATTGGAAGTCTACTTTGTGTGTTGCTTAGTGGTACACCTTTGTGTTTTGGGCTCCCTTCATAGTATTATTTTACTCACTAAAGCATGGGTTTCACCCGCACATGTTGTGTATTGTGTAGATGACCGATATCTGCAATGATAGTTATGGTGGGCTGGAAAAAAGTTTCACTTTGAGGCAGGACTCATAGAAGAGGTGCACTTCAACCACTCTTCATATCTTTTGTACCTTCCCTTTCGGTAGGTTGTTCAGTTAATGGATTCTAGGAGCATGTACTTTTCTCTTTTTGGGCTTGTATAGAGGAACCATTTACTTTAAATTTGTAAATTTTAATCTATGTGGGTTTTCTTAGAAATATACATTCATGTATTCTAAGTGTTCCTGATTTTATCAATTTTTCATGGAGATGGGTGTGTGTACATGTATATGGAAAATTCCTCCCAATTATGGGATATGCATACTCGATGCTTATCTCTTGCCCATGGACTATGGGAGGAGAGATAGGGGTTGTCACATAACGGGCCTCGGGAGAAGGTTTGTGACAATATCATACCATTAATGATTTGTTTATAAAATTTTATCACCCCTTTATTAATAATTTTATTTATTTAAATAATGGTTTTTGAGTGATAACTGCTTCATTTTCCAAGCATATTTTAGTTTGATAGTCCATGTACTTATACTTTGATCATGGTACCATAATTTATTAAAATTTAATCAGGATATAAAAGTAATTTATATTAATTAGAAACATATTTATAATCATTCATTGAATGCGGAGAAATAACAAAGAAATACACCGTTCACAGAGAAAATATGATGTATGTATGCATGAATGTTGTTTTAATTTATCAACTGATTGAATGCAATAAAGGTAAATAATAATTCTAATTTATATATTTAATATTATATCATATAAATTATATATACTGATAAATTATATTCTTATTTCCATTTATTTTAAATATAAATGAAAAATAAATCACATCAAATTGTGGAGATGGTAGTCCATACATATACTTGAGTGACATTATCATTTTTCAGAAGTTTATATGATAAAAAGGTAGAAATGATATTGTTATTAAGGATGTATAATTATGTAATATATTTCATATATAAATATTATACCCATCCTAATACCCATATATAAAATATGGTGTAGAAATATTAGTTGTTTCACTAAGTGGAGATGGTAATTCATACATACACACAAGTGATACCTTCACTTCTTGTTTGATAGAAAAGGGGATGTATAATTGTTTTTTTATAATCAAAATAACATTTAAGAATATTTAGGATAATTTATAAATTGTTTTATTATTTTTATTATAGATTTAGAGGAGGTAATAAAGAATATAAAAAGAAAGTGATCAGTTAGTGTGATTATATGTTCTTCATGATGACTCCTTTAGATTCTCTCTAACTATCTCTAGAGAAAGTATTTTGGTAATAAAAAAAGTAATTTAATTTTTATAGGGAATTTTAGAAGATATTTTTTTTATATTCTAGTCAATATAGTAGGTTCAAAGTGGTGTAAATAAGTGATGTAAGGGGGGTTATTTTATAATTTTCATGAGGGAAATATTTCGAATTTCCAAAACTATTAATTAATAATAAATTCAATCTCAATTAAAATATCTAGAAATGGAAGGGGACTCAAATATAAGGTTTTATAAGATTTTAATATCATAAAAAATATATTTTTTAGTTCTTTTTTGGTGTAATGTTAAACCTTATCATTTTTAATAACCATTAGTTAACCTATTATAATTTTTACTATGGAAACAAATTATTTATTATTAAATAGTTAAAAATTTTTATTTATAAGATTAAAATTAGACCATAAATCGAACATATAAGAAAATTTATACCATATCATATTAAATTTTTATTTTCAAATATTTTTAAATATTTTTAAATAATTTAATAAAACATTATTCTCATTTAATATCATTATAGTAAAATTTGAAACTATTCATTATGTTGACTTTAAAAACATCAAGAAAACATTTAAAATTAGAATTTTTTTAATATATCCATAAAATGTAAATATCATATATATAATTTGTGTATCAACATAAATATATCAATATGTATATATATTAATACTTTTAATATCATTGATTTTATTTTTCTAGTAATTGAATAATTATTGCACCAGTGTTTTGTAAGAATTTACATTAAATATTAATTTACTAAAAAATTAAAATAAATTAACATGATGAATATAAATCCATTATATTTAAAAATTATAATTATAGTGAATTATTTCATTTGGATAAAACTATATTAAAAATAATATAGTTATTAAAAACATGACTGTGACATGTTTGAAATTTCGTTAAATAAAATAATATAAAGGTCGTAATCTTATCAAAATGCCACCAAATGGTCATAAATTAGACCCTTTAATGATTATGAACATTATAAAATCTTTAAATAATATTTATTTTAGTTTTGGGCTCATTTAACAGTTCTTATCATTTTATTTTTAACCTAAATTACACAATTTACTCTTTACAAGGATAATAAAAAATTGCAACAATTTCTATTCATATTAAAAAAATAAAATGGAACTATTTAAAAAAATTCCCTCTTGAATATAAATATGTAATATAGTTTTCTAAACTCAAAACACATATTCTTTATGATTTTAGTAATAATTAAACTAAAAAAATGTAATGAAACTTGTTTTTCAGAAAAATACATTTTAAGTAAAAAAAGATTTTTATACGTGATTTAAATGAACATATATGGATTATTAAAAATACAATAGAACTTATTTTACATTGAAATTATTTTTAAAAAATATTTTCTTAGAATATTATTTAAAAAATACAATTTTTAATAAAAAGTTGTATTTTCCACTATTCACTAGATAAATAATTTTTTCAGAAAAAATCTCAAAAAATAAAAATAATTTAATTTTTGATAAGTTTAAAATTAATTTCATTTTATAAAATTAATTTCCTAAGTGTTTCAAAAAAATTACAATATTAATTTTCTTATAGAAAGCAATAAAAATCAAATTTTGAAGAAAACATTTTTTGAAGAAATAATTTACTAAAAAACGTGCATATAATTTCAATGAATTAATAAAAAAAATTGTTTTAAATCTAAATTTGGCATATGTTTCATAATATGTTTCTTTGTATTCACACCCTCTAATTCAACGGGTATATTATAATAGTAGTTTTAAAATAATAATAATTTCATAGTATAATTCGGTTTATTTAAACTCAATATTATTTGAAATGCATGATATCGAAGAAATAAAATTATTTAAAGGGAGATATTTCATAAAAATATTAGTGTGTTAGAACGTGTGATTTTAATGTTTGAGTACATGACTAAAAAACTAAATTTTGTATATATTCTAATAAAGGCATCACCCAAAGAAGAATTTAATCATCATCAAATTGATATTTTAGTTCAATTGATTACCCACACTTGAATTAGTGTGGTAGTGGAACCCTGTATCCTCGAGGTGTGGTCTGTTTTTCCCATGTATTAATATTTATTATTTACATTTATATATAAAACAATGTAGTTTCTTTTTTGGTCATTGAAAACAGTTGAAAAAATGACTTTATAAAGAATGGGTGTGAAGATGATAGGGGGATAAGCACAGAAAGGGGGAGTGTTGAATTTGAAGATTTTGAAGATGTTCATTTAATGACTATATATCACAAAAAATCGGCTTCATGATCACCGTAATTTCTGATTTCAGGAATGAAGTTATTTATTAATTAAATTTTCATGCTACTCAAGTTTCTCATTACTAGTGTGGATCATGCGGGCTAAGCGCGTCTATTGATTAAATATTTGATTACTATCCCAAATCTCAAGAAGTGAATTTGGTTCAATTATAGAATATTACAACGTGTTGTAAACACATTGAAAAAATAATATTTCAAGTGTTATCAGAAGGTGATGATTTTTCATGAAATCCAAATGGGGAGACTATTAGGAAAAAATCTCCCAACATGACATTGAAATGTTTTTTAGTTGACTGTGGTTGTTGAAAAGTAGTTTGATTGGGTCAGATGTAGAGTTCTCGTATGATTTTTTACTTGGTATATTGAAAAATATTTAGAAAAAAGTTTGGAATCACTAGCTATGATATAAGATTATCCATGTACAGTGTGGTGTTTTTTCCTAGTGTTTTCCAGTTTTTGGGGTACAAAATTTCTGGGAAGGAAGAATATGATTTTAGATAAGGATAAATTCTCATATAAAAGTAGTATCTGTTAAAATGGATTAATTTGTTTCATAATGTTTTGATAATGTTTAGATTCTATGATTACACATCGAAATATGAAAAATTATAGTGTTTTGTAAAAGTTATGAATCTTCATGAAAGTTAGAGCTATGTGACACATGTAGTGCTGAATGAGCCCATAAAATACATATGTTGTTTAATGATGACAATGAGTTACACACTAAAGGTATAACAAGTCTTTTAATATCAATGAAAAAATAATGTTTATTACACATTCAGAGGCATGTGTTGTAGTTACGTGAAGGGTTGTCTACTCCACAAATAAGTGGATACCATAATCATTTTAGTATCCCAACCCTTGGAAAATACAAAAGCTATGAATCACCTAAGATTTTATAAATCTATTTTTGTGATTGATGTAATGAATCAAAAATATATTGTGTGTTCAAAATGGAATTGTTTCCAAAAGACCATGTTACTTCCGAAAAAATCCAAAAGGTTCAAAAAAGATGATAGTTCTCTAAGGACTCAAATAGTTTCATAAAATTTAATGTTTCATGATACAAAATAAAAGGTGTGTGAATGATTATAGAGTTGTGCACATGTCATACAATGGTTTTACTAAAAAGACATTGTTTTTTTTTACTTGTAAGGATTTAACTAGAATTACTATAGTAAATTGGTTTTCATAAAGTGGAGTAAATTATATATCCATGATGAAACAAATGAGGTGTAAATTATATTGATTCAAGTGATAAGAAAAGAATATTTCAAAGGATTATCAATCACTATTCCATTTAGAGAGTAGTGACTGATCAAATTGTGAATGGTAGTGAACAAGGACGGAAAATGAGTTTGATCTGAACTTTGTAAAATATTTTGATTTAGTGGATTTCGTACATAGGAACATTACATTGGTATGATCCTTGTAAGTAGCTCATTACAGGTGAAAGAATAATAATTGATGTGTCTTAGACCTAATTTCATTTTGGATAAAAAATTTCTATGTGAAAGGGAGTGTAGAGTGTTGTTTTTAATGGTGAAACATGATTCAGAGGGGTAGTTATTTTATTCTTTCGTACCCAGATTCACCTCCCCTATCTTGGAATTTAACCTATATTGAAAACAAAAATTATTTTGACAATATCAAGGATATGATTACATGTGTGAAAAATGATAAAGATCATCTTGAGGAAATGAAAGTGATTTTTGAAAATAGAACTCAATATTTTCTAAAACTATTTTATAAGTTAAATAGTTTTGAAAATATTATATAGTTTGTTGTTTGTACTAAATATGAAACATTTTATTCCATAATGAAGCTATATAATGTAAAAGACAAAAAATTATGAAGCGAAATAAGATTTACTGAACTACATTCTCTCTTTAATGATGTGCTACCTATAATGACCGACATTAATCAATCCATAAATTATACCTTAATGAAATATTTCATCTTATTGCATTAAAAAATATATTTTATATTTAGAGTTTTATAGAGTTGAATTTCCACCCTTACATAAGAATATATTACATCACAAAGTGAAAACTTCTAATTAGTATTGATTTTTCTAACCATACAAAATTTTTAAGGTATGACAAGTTTTATTTTCCTGAAACATATTAAAAACTTTTTACTTTACCACATCATTTCCACTAAAAATCCTTAAAAAATGTGAATTTTTTAATTATGGGATTATCATAGAATTATTATTAAGAGCCATATAAAATAATCATCTGAGTCCATGAATACTAATAAAAAAATTTCATTCTCAAAGTAAATTTTGATCAAAAAAATAAACGATTTATTACTCATGAAATCAACTTCCCTTGTGAAATGTTTTCATAAAAAATTTCACATGATTTATTAAATAAAAAATTAAAATTTTAATTTATTATTTTAAATTATAGAAAAGTCATGATTTTTTTAAAAAGTTATACATTTACCCTTAATAAGTAGCATATTATATCTTTTAAATAGATTCCCATTAACATGCCATGTAAAATCTAAAAATTTCCAAAAAGTCATAAAGAGGTTTAACTAAACCGTATAGTCAAATTGGGAAATCATTTCCATATCACTCTCACAAATAGAATAACCCACATGGTAAATTACAATAATATATTAAGAGAAACCTAATATGTAAACTCCTTTCCATTACCCAATGAGTTTTAGAGAAATATTCGGAACATATGTTCTTGTTTTATAATGGAACTATCAATCCTTGGGTTATAAAGAAACTATAAATCATCATAAATATTACCCATGAACCTTAACATAATTATTACACATAAATGTTTTCATAATTAAATTATTCTTTTCACCCATAAGAAAAAAACATGTATATTGAAATATCTATTCGGCTTAGAAACACATTTTGAAAATACATATAACAAGGGAAAAATTGTTTTCATTTTAATTAAACATGAAATATTATAAATTAATCCAAAAAAACGGCTACCAGAAAAATCAATCATGAAATATACCTTTAATTTGAAAAATCCTTTTCCCTTTTTCTAAAGAAAGATAAAACGTTCCGTATAAAATAAATAAAATGGTTCAATATGAAAAATAATTGTTAAATAATTATAAGATGCATAAAATTATCTTTTTAATTAGTTTATTTGAAGATAAATACATCCAAAAAATAATTTTATAATTATGAAAATGGTTGAAAAATATTTAGAAATTAAATCTTTGAAACAAATAAAATGATGCCTTTTAAGAAAAGTGTCTCTTACCTCAGGTCAAAATCATTAGAATAATTCATTAAATTCATGATTAACAAACATATATTAAATTTTTAACTTCTTAAAAATATATTTTAAATTTCAATATTTCTTTTATTTAAATTATAACAATGCTATATAAATTTTTTTTATCAGTTAAATTCACATCAGATGTTAAGAGGATATTCAACTCATATTTCCAAAATGACTTTGGTAGGTTGAATATGAAAAAATTGAAAATTATTCCATAATATAATGAATAATATTCATGAAATAATTATCATTTTAATATGTTAATTATAATTTTAAAACCAACTATGAAAAATGGTTATGAAAAATGAACAATGATACAATCATAGAGATGGTAGGCCTTATGTACACACGAGTAACATTCATATTTTTAAAAAATAATGATAAAAATATTATAATTGTTATCTTATCTTTATATAATTATAATTATATTATAAATACCATAATATTTAATTAAAAATAATAATATATACCATCCCAGTGATTTAGTGATGAAAAATTTCTCATTACCTCATGGAGGTGATAATCCACATGTATGCACGAACGACATTTTCATTTTTCAATGAATGTAAAGGTATGAAAAATATGATATATCAAATTTAAATAATTGTAATAATTTTTAGATTATATTAAAAAAATCACCATTAAAACCATCCATTAGAGTTGTGGATGGTAAATGAATTACATCAGTTTGCGAAGTGGTAGTCCGCCATACACACAGATGACATTTTAATTTCCATTTTAATAGAAGAGAAGATAGATATAGGTTATTCCATTTTCATAAGAAATTATAAATATATTTAAAATAATTATTTAATTCTTTCATCATTTTATAATAATTTTTTAAGGATATATATGAAAAAATTTGAAAAGTCTTATTTATGAACTATACATCTTACTCAGATAACCTCTATATATGTATACATAAATCATTCTTAGGCTAGTTTTCTGATCAAACCTAGACCTCTAGTATATGTGTATAGATTTAAGTAAAGGATATTAGAAGAGTTTTTATGAAACTAAAATCATTTTAGTTTTTAATTATTGATAATAGAATATTCCCTTATATAAGATAGGGGAGAGAAAATCTTGGAATTACTAAAATTTATAAATTAAAATAAAATTATTTTCATTTATGAAACGGCTAAAAATTAAATATTTACAATATTGGATTGTTATTGGGCTATATTATCTCATAAAATTAAAATTTCACAATATTAGACTAATGTTTTACCCTTATATCATTATTTTACCCCTCGTCTAATCTTTTTAAAATTACCATGATATCAATTTTGTTTACATTATAGGAGTTATGAAAGATACTATAAAAGGAAAATTTGACCATAAATGGATCTTGGTTGATATATTATATCATATACATTTATTTTGTTTAATAAAGGATTTCATGTAATTTTTAATCATTTAATAGAACACTGTTTTTTATAAAATATCATGAATTTTATTTTTAGAAACATTAAATTAATTTAACTTTGAAAATAACAAGAAAATAATGTAATTAAAATATAATATATTAAATTATTTATAATTTGTTATATATATCCTTAATATTAGTGTAAAACTAAAAAACCCATAAAGTATTAATATTAGTGTTTTAAAATTTATTTACTTGATTTTTTACTGTTTGCACAAGCATAACTTCGGCATTACATAAGCATTTTAGATAAATACTTCATCAACAAAAAATTAATACAAATTAACATTATAAACAATAATTAAATTTTCATATAAATATTTAGAACCAAATAAAAGTTGGTTTTATACTTATCAAAAAAAATTATAGTTATTAAAACGAAGAGAGTGTCCTTCTTAACATTGTATATAATTAAAATAATATATAATCCATTGTCAAAAAAAATTGACACAAAATATAAAAAATTGTAAAATTTGTTGAGACTCATAGAAAAAATGATCCATTTGATTTAAGTCATATTTAAGGGTTATTTTTATTCTTTATCATACTAATTTAAACTTTTAATTATCTATTTTACACTTACTTAGGTGACAAATATTTACTATAGATATTATTCATAATGACCAAACATAAAAGGAACATATTTACCATTTTAATCTATTATGATATAAAATATGGAATCCATTTTTTTTATTTTAAATTTCTAGAATTGGTGGAAACTAAATTTGGATTAAAACACAAAATTCCACAAAAGGGTTTTTTTTAAATGCATTTTAAAGCAAAAAATGAACTTATACCAAAAAAGGTATAATAATGATTTCTATATAATTAATTAGTATATTTATATTTATACGATACTTATTTGAAATTAACAATTTTTTTTATTTTATGTTAATTTATCTAAAGAAAAGAGATGAAAAGTTTATAGAAATCAAAAAAAATTTACTATTCGCATGAAAATCAATCTTCTCAAAAAATACAAAATTTTACCCTTATATAATTTTGATATTCTTATTAAAAAAAGATTTTAATTTTTTTAAATTGGAATTATTAAATTAGTAATTAATGATATTAAATTATAGTTCTTTGAAATAACCTTTATAATGAAAATATATTTGATATGTGGGAGACATTAAGGATAGTTATAAAAAACCCATGTTAAAGGAATTTGGTGAAAATCCCTAAATTAGTGCTAAATTTATATATGGTAATAATTATTCACCTATGAAAAAAGCTGAAGATAACTTTTTTATGTCAGCAGATAAGAGAAGAAAAATAATATGATGAAGAATAATGATTTAAAATAAAATTAATCTCAAAAAGAGTTAAATGGATATTATATACCTCACATATATAATGATCTTAGTGGAGATATGTTTTTGTATTATCATATTTAATTATTTGGAATAAATTATTAAATAATTTTGAAAAATATTGAATTTTTTAAACCATTAAAATTAAAAATTATGATTTTATCAACCTTATGAAGAGTCTTAACCTTACGAAGCAATATAGCCGAGTCTTACATTGTCCTAAGGTATGGTCTAAGTCTTTTTCAAAATTATAAAATCAGATTTCTATAAACATGAAAAAGTTATACAATACCATAAGAAGTCTAGGAACCTTACAAACATTTAAAATTATAAAGTTCCTTTGAAATATTCTAAGTACTATTATAAAACATAAAAACATAAAGAACATAATTGAATTCTCAACATGAACTTTTCAATGTTCAAGGATGTTTAAAAAATTCCTTTGGTAACCCTATGATGTTTATTTTTAACAAGCTATTAATCGTTATGACCTTTTTGAACCTTATATTGATAACATACCGATATTATAATTTTCATACTTAAATAATATTAGTACAAATATCAAACTAAAAAATTGATTCTATTCAACTAAAATCATCACATAATTTTTACAATAGTAATTATTCAAGTCAAACACATTTTAAAAACATCAAAAATACTATCAACATTTTTTATGTCCCTTTTAAAAAGTTAAAAAAATCCAAAATCATACTTTATAGAAAATTACAATGGGTTGTTCAATATCACCCTTTAAATTTTTTAGGAACCTTATTTTTTGTAGATTCAGTCAATAAATTATTTAAAAGAATATCAGTCAAAACCATTCTAAAAAGAGAAGTGTTTTTGGGACTATAGACGTGGATAATGTTTTTTTGATAAAATTATATCACCTAGTGATAAGAAATTATGGCCTAGTAAATTGATGCTTTTATACTCAACTCTATTTTTAGTTAAACACCATATTTTCCTTACCCTTTTTATAAAAAATATAGGATTATTTTATCAATAAAATAAAAATTTGTATCTCCCTCATTTAATAAGGATGTATCTCCCATTTATAGGGAAACATTGATAGAGAAGAGTCCTCTATATACCCACCTTTGAATTATTTTTGATAATTAAATACAAACATATATCTCCCCTTTTGATAATATAATACAAAGAATAGTGCTTAAACCTTATAAATTTTCTAAAGTGAGTGGGTAAGGATGAATATGGAGTTTTAGGCCCAATTCAATAAACATACCTCTTGGAATTTTCATTGTAAAAATGTCATCAATTTGATTTTTTTTGTAAACTTATTAACTTTTTGACCACAATTTTCCTTTAATTCTTTGATAAAATTATATGTTATGTTATTGTGATTTTATATAGAGTGTTTAATTTGATAATTTAATAGATAAATGAAAATTGAGGTTTTATATGAAATTTTGAGTGGTCTCTCAATATATAATTTTATATTCTCATACTATACCTGCATCTGTAACATTTATGTATAGTCATGTGTTTCTACAATATACTTTGCTTCTACTATACTCAATGAAATTAAGCTCCAATTTTTACTATAATACATCAAAATGATATCATTAATAAATAATTATTTATTAGATATGGAATTTTTTTAGTACAATATCCTTTGTAGCTTGGATCTTTAAATCCATCTAATTTGATTTCAGATATACTTATGTACAATATAAAATACAATATTGTGAACATAATAGATTATAATATTATTTTTGAAGAAAGTATGCTGGAATATTTTGTATCACTCAAATTTCATGATTAAATTGTTACAGAAGATAATATTTGTAGTCTTGATGCTGTAAGATAAAGTATACTCCCAATGATTTTTCCCATGTATATTTAATTAAAATTCAAGCATCATCATTACTCATATTTGTTATAATTTATATAGCGGTAGAGTCTTATTTTTAATCATCCATGATCAAAATTAACAAAATACTCTTGAATACTTATCTTAAGACAAAAAAGATATAATAATTATTTTGAAAAAATTGCAATTACAATAATTTTTTCTCTTCACTAGGAATAGACATATCTAAATTATTTTTATTCTTCTCATGTAATTCATCATTGTGATACACTTTATCACCAGTAAATATAATTTCATCTACATACATCATATTTGTCACAATACCTATAGGGTTTTCTTTCACATATAGGTTTCTATCAACCAATACATTTTATAATTAATTGTTTCTAGGGTAACTATCTATCATTGTGTAATATGTTCTAGGGGAATATTTTAAGACACACAAAGAGTGTTAAAATCCAAAACCATGTAAAAATAATTTTCTAGAATAAATCAATCAAGTTCTTTAACACAAACCAATTATTCTATATATTTATTCAAAAATAATAATGTCTCATCAATTTAATATACCGTTTACTTTCATTGAGAATCCAATAAATAAAATATTTTAATATTAAAAGAATTTTTTCCCATGTAAAATATTATATAAAATCTATATGTTCAACCTATATGTAGTCCATGAATGTTTATTAGTATGGGACCAATGCTATAAGGGTTTTGTTCTCTCTTGGGAGGATGATGGATCATCCCATAATTATCATATGAGGAATCATATGTTCATCAAATATGGCAAGTCCATAGTTTAACATCAATTTATGAGGATTTGGATGTTTTCCATCTCATATTTTTCATATGAGGCTATCAAGTTAACACAGGGTATGTATATTGTTTAATATCTTGTGCTAAGGATGATTGTTTTTTGTTCATCTCATATATATTATATGAGGCATCCTATGTTCATTACATATGATAATGTGACATATTAACATCACATGATGACTAAAATGATCTTTTCCCATCACATATTTTGCATACAACAAATCTGAAGTGTATATGGGGTAATATTATAACATAACATAATATATTGACGATGTTAGTATATATAGTATAAATACATAAAACTCATACTTGGGATACTATTAGTTTGCTATCACAGTGCTTGAACAATCGGCATAGTTGATAGTATGGGTTTGTATATTTTTTACCATGGAGTTTTGTTTTTCTAATGCAGATTTTGTGGGAAAAAGGAATGATAAATTGATATGAACAAGGAGGGAAAAGGATACTATTTTTCAAAAAAACATCCAATACAAACTACAGACAAGTTTACATCATGATACCGAGGTAATAAAGAACTACTAATGACTTGATGGTGGAAGATGGACCCAATGTATGAGGTCTATATATTTCTACATATCCCATGGGAATGAAATCAATCTATACATAGATATGGAATATGGTATGGTGGAATATCATTTTCTCTATAATGGAATCCTTTTGAACAATGACGTGATGAAAAAGAGAAGGTTGAATTGGTTTTCTGAAACTTGAGGTATGAATAAAACTATATGAATGAGGGGCCATAAGGGGATAAACACACATAAATTATGGTCATAACACTTAGACCTAATGGGGAGTTGGTACTTCAAGGATGTTTGGGTGCTGAAAAAGATTCAAAATCTAATGTGATGGATCCATAGAGTCCCTACGCCACACAAATAAATCCTGAATCCACTTTGACATAGTTTTGGGTCCTCCGGGTTGGACCAAGGGTGGGCCCCAAAAAATTGGTTTGTGAGGAGTATATGCCTGATATGTTAGATCTAGTCATAAATACATATCCCACAAATAATGGAAATCAAGTGACACATAGTTTTGGTATATGGAATTGTAAGAGACCAATTATAGAAGGACAATTTATCTCTAAAAATAACAAAACATCATCTCATATTTGGAATATGATGTATCCTATATTCATTTAATGATGTAAGGATACAGTTTAACATTTTGTGATAAGTATGTTTGTATTTGGAGTATCATATTATTCATATAAGGGATATTGTATTTATCATATAGGGTAATCCTACAGTTAAACATTGTGTGTTAAGGATGTTTTTGTTCATCTCATATGATTCTTATAAGGCATCCTATGTTCATCAAATTGGGTAAGTCTATAGTTTAATGTCAAGTGCAGAAGATGTTGGGATTTTTAGTTTACAATCATACAAACTGATTTAATGTTTCTTCTAGTTTATGGTCATTAATCTCAAATCACATGAAAAGTTTCTAGTTTAACGTTGTATGCCATGGAACATGATGTTCTTTAGTTTATGGTTATAGAGATTTTACTAGGAATTTTATATGATGCACTACTCAAAAAATTGGTTTTGGTTGGAGGTGTGAAATGCTCTCCAGCTAGGGTGATTAAAGGGTATGTTCATTTGAAATATATGTTATAGATAATGTGAGGTTCTTCACAATTGGTATCCATATTTAGTGGATTTTGTACGAGCATCATCTATGTTTTCGAGGCTAACACCATGTCACCCTGAATGAAGGATTGGTGGAGAGACCTGAGATTTTCTATATTTTGAAATTCAAGAAGAATTTATTTAGCGCATGTGATGTGTAAAATGGCTAGTTTACCCTATATGATGATATTAAATAATCTTTTAATGACTCAATTGGACTCAAAATAGGGAATTTACCATAGTATAATAATTTATTTAATTACAATACATTTTATTTATGGAGGAATATTTAATATTTATTTAAATATATATGAAATTATTACCATGGGTTTAGGTGGAGATATCTTTTAAACATTGTTATATTGAGATTCTAACTTCACAATTGATTCTAAAAAAAGTGTTTTTCATAGGAGTGTAACAAACCCACATGAGGTTCCAAGACTCAGGATAGATGTTAAATTGGAATTTAATCAACTAATTAATTACATAATTAATCTAGGTAAAACCATCCCCATTTGGGGGCTTCCTAACGAAATAAATACCAGATGTGTGCCTCTCTTTCATGAAATTGTCTGACCAGGATGTGGGGTAGAATCAGTTTCCACCAAATTTATTTCATGGTGGAGATCAAGACAAGATTGAGGTACAGTAGATTCTGAGAGTAGATTTGTACCTAGAGGTTCAACATTTATGCGATGAGGTAGTTTGGTTTTTTAGTTTTATTACATGATACACATAGATTAATATGTTTCATGTTTTATATCCCTATTATGATTTCTAAGGACCCTATAGGGCTCAAACTATATAAAACTGGAGAAACATGGTTTTTTATGAGGTTTAGAGGGGTTTCCCATTTGGAAACCCTGACTACACGGTGCATGGTTTTAAGAACACACTCCATGTGTTCTTCTCGTTCATTGAAGATGGATTTTTTGGAAGTACATTCCACGTAGATTAAGTACGTTCGGTGTAGTAGTACATTCCCATGTACCTGGACATGTGATAAAGTGCATGGTAAGAATTGTTTTTCCAATGTACAAATCAAGTAATATGGTTACGTGTTGTGTAGTAGGATCTAGCCATGTTGCCACATACATGGGAAAAAACTCCATGTGAGGGGAACATGGTTATGTAGTAGTACATAGGTAGACCCTATATATGGCCTTATTTCATTGTAGTATACGGGTAGACATCTTGTCTTATATTTCTATATAGATGTACATGGACATGTACAAACTTGAGATTACACACCCTATAATCAGAAGTACATTCCATGTACCTTTTCTAGCATGGGGATTTTAGGTGTTTTGTGCCACGTAGTCAGAATTGGACTTAAGAGTAGTCCATTTTGAGCTTTTTTTCTTATAGATCAAGATTTTAGAATCATTTATGATTATAGAGGTTGTTTTGATGGTGTATTAGACCAATATAGTTCAGAATCTAGATTTCATTGAGGTTCATATTAAGAATCCTATAGTAGGTTGGGTTTTGAGCTACGATGCCCTGGAGAGGGTTATGTACTTAGTGATCAGCATGGCCTGATTATAAAATGGGAATTATTTTGAGGTTCCATGGATGGATCTTGAGTGTTTGTATCAATTAGTACATATTGGGATATATTGTTTTTTCCATGCACATTGGTACAAGTTGTATGATGTTAGAGCATTGGATGTTCAGATTCTATGTTTGAGGGTCATAGTTGTTTTATCCTTCGAGATGCGTTGACATAATAAGATATTGGTTATGGTCGGGTACCATTATCGTGTTTAGTAGAGTTTGAGTTACTCTTTAGGATTCCCCTAAGAGGATAATTTCTGAACAAGTGATCATTGGGTTTCGTAGTCAGCTTTTGAGAATTCCCACAATTAATGGTCCTGATTTTGTAATATTTTGTTGGTGTGTTGTTGATTGAGGATCAGTTGAAGGACATTGAGGCCCTCTTGAGGTTATTTATTATATTGGGCTTGGCTTGAGGCCTTGTATGAGAAAGAGGAAACCCTTATAGGGTGACTTTATCTTGCTATGGTCATCGGTCCATTTTAAGATCTTTTAATGGAAATGGGTGTTCAACAAACCCTTATTATGTTTGCTATAGGTTATGAGCATTGATTTTTAGTTTATTCCTATAAGGATATTGTGATATGGTTGTGTTTCCATGTTTTAGATCCTAGTTTACTATTAATGGATGTGATGGATGTGAGATCTTGATAGATGATCCACAACTATGGTTCTAGATATCCATAATTGAGAATGTTGGACAAGGTGATTCATATCGATATTGATGGTTTGTTTATCATTTGAGTGTTTCAATAAGGTTTCTAGAATTTTATATTATACTATTGAGTATAGTAGATGTAACATTCCATGTTTTTGGATATAAATAAAGATTAATTCTCAAGGAAAGTATAATATACTATATATATTATAATTCTTACCAAGGCTATAAACAAAAATAGAATAATTTTTTTTATTTTAAAGAATGATTCTCTAGGAAATGATGGCATACAAGATAGTATAGAAGTTGGACTCATGTATTTCATCCACAATTTAGTTTCTGGATAGATTCTCTATGTACAAATTTTTTATCTATGATGTAGGTGTTGGACTGATGCTCCATACATGATTTATTTTATTTAAGGTTTATTTGTTGGACGGAAACTTCAGGCACTATTATTTATGATATGAAGGTTAGTTTTCATAAATATGTTCTAGGTTTGGTAGTGCTTTTTTATGGTACCTGGTATAGATGTGTATAGGTTCTATGTGTTTTAAAATTATTGGTTTTGTGATTACATAGATGGAGATGAATTATATTATTTTCCTAGATGATATTATTATCAAAAAATGTGTCACCGAATTCATTAGGTTTAGTTTTGGATTCCATGAATAAGGATCCCCCAAGTTATTTGGGATTCATGGTCATCAATATTTTATCAAAGACACCCCAACCTTGGGTGAAGCAGGTCTAGTTGATCGAGTTCATGAACATAAGAATTGATGGTGTTTTTATTTATATTTATTTTAGGTCATGATTTGTCTAGCCTATGCATATTACAAGAGAATTCAGTTATAGAGAATGAATATTGGTTTACTATTGGGGTTGGACTACTAAGAATTATTTCTCACTCCATGTATGTTCAACTCAGTGTTCACAGAAACCATATGTTTTCTTTCAGGCTGAGCATAGTTGCATGATGGATAGGTAAATGACCATAATTTAATGGTTGAAAAAGATTCCCACGTGGAGTATGAGGATTGTGATGGAGAATCTCGACATGGTTCTATAGAATGGGTATGTGATATGTATTAGAGTTATTAGTGGGGATATATGTATTTATTTTTTAGCTGTTGCTTTTTATATCTTATTGGCCTAGTAGAATATCGATGCTCTATATTGGGCATGGCTATTTGAGACTTTAAAGTATTTCATTTTATTACAACATTTTTCAGTCTCAATTTATTTATTCTTATGCATTATCTAATGTGTATGATGTTTGCTTATTTTCTATTGGTTTTTCACACAGATATAGAGGTATTTTCTCCTTATAGTTCCACCTTAGACCACCTCTAATAGGAAGTATCTTGTGGTATAAAAAGTTGTTTGGTTGGGGTCACATAATGAATTGGACTAAGGAACGATTTTTATTAGAATCTGGGCTGGCATGTTAGAAAGTGTGATCAGAGGTGTTTAATTTCATATTATTTCACAATTTTGGGGTTGGTAGAAAATAGATATCGGAATGTGTCAGAATATATGATGGATATCAGCTAGGGATTCATGAACACTTGTTCTGATTGGGAGTCCAGGTTACTGGGGATGATTTTGATATTCTTTACATTTGATGTTACAATTTAATACGATTTAACCTTGGTTGATGTACATGTTGATTGTATTTTATAGATTATTATGGATTTCATAACCATTCCCCATTATGAAGAATCCAATTATTTGATTTTGACTCTTAGTCTATAAAGGGAATATTCCTCTCAAAAATTATGATAGGCACATAGTATCCAAATGTTACGGGCCTTAAAGTTTGTGTTTTCAAGGATTTAACTCTGATGATAGGATCTATGAATCAATGGTGACATGCTTGATGATGAGGATGCTAATGCAGAACTTCTGTATAGTATGTTTACTGAGCCTAATTGGTGAGCATGGGTTATGTTTATAAGCATTTGACCCATTTTGGAAAGTTTTTTATTGAGGCTGGTAAGTTGGACTGGTCCTCCAGGGAGTGGTATGATGGGTAGATTCTTGGAGAGGGCAGTTTCTATGGTTCTCATCAATTAATTTGATGTGTGATTTTTTTCATATGTGAGACCCTAGGGATGGGTGTTTTGGTACGTTAATATTTTTTGATGTTAGGAAGAGATCATATTTGATATCTCGAGAGTTTTTCATTCTATGAGTTGGCCTAGTTCTAAATAGTTATACCTTATGAACATACATGAGTCTTGATAAATAGGTATATGTGCGGGAACCTAGTGACCTTTATGGATGTGACTCAATATTAGGGATTTAGAGTCATTGACATTCAAGGGTAACCTGTGGGGGGGTCTATTGAGTTATAAGTGATTTTGGGTGCGTGAAGATTAGATGGATGTTTTCGGAGGTTTGATTGTGGTGAATGAGAGGTGAATCCTTGAATGATGTTTAATCTCATTGGATGCCTTTTTAGAAGAAGCACTTGTGTGCCAGTGTTTCTGCATTGTTCTTGGTTTCAAGAGGGGTTGGATTGTCTAGGTTTCTAGACTAGTAAATGTTTATGAAAACATGTTGTTCTTGATCCATTTAGGTTATATCAGTATCAAAAAACATGATGAATTTTTAATGGTTATGGATTTTGGGATTTGTTTTCCTAATATGAGACTCAATGGAATCTATGGAAGATTTTTTGTTAGGTTACAGAAGTTCATGTAATGGTGATGTTGTAGTGTAATCTGGGATTCACAAGCATTGGTGATGTTTTGTGTCATTTTTATTGTGGATTAGACATTGCAGGAGTGTATGACCAATGTTATTGAGGTGAGTAGGCATCCATGAGTAGTCTACTACCCACTGTGTGTGTGTTGAGAGGATTGTGGGAATAGAAACCCGAGGCCCTCAGAACGAAATCATGAATCTCCCAAATGTATAGGTTTATGGTGGTATCTGTCAATAAAATATTATTGAACTGCAAGACTATAGTTGGTCATTCTCAATATTTTGACATCATCTTGAGTGTGATGAGAGATTATAAACTATACACCATGATATATTGATATATCAATGGGTTGATAAAGTTCATCTGGGGAGTTTTCACTCAAAAAGTGGTGCCTATGACACTGTATGGATGGATTGAATTGTTGGAAAATTTTTAGTGAGTTCATCATGAGGAATAAGATATTTTATAATAATACGGGTTTTTTTCTTGGAGTTCAGGAATGTGTGATGGTTGATGTCTCATTTTCTTGCTCTAGTGGGAGAAAGAGAAGGAAATTTCAAGTTCCATGTTTTGCCTATGATTGGTTCATGGGAAATGAAAAAATCTATTTTTTATGAGTTAGTAGTGATACTCTTATGGTGGGGAGTATTAGACCATTCATGGTGATATGAACATTATATTGGTAGAGTTTATGTTGTAGTGGAAACCAAATTGAATGGGTTGGTGGACCATTGAGAAGGTTTTCTGAATGGAAACTACAATGATAGAAAGCATAATTGACTGGAATATGTTAGTGTGTGATTAGTTTTATAGGGAGAAAACCATGAGATTGATGATGATTTTTTAATGATATAACTTATCAAGATGGATGGGTAAAGTTAAGTACTATCCTTGTGTTTTTAATGGTCGAAAGCAATGGCTTTGACGTTGATGGATTGTAATCTTTATCGAAGGAGTTATGCAGTTAAAATTGGTTGACATCTTCAAGTAGAACACAATATTTTGAGCATGATTTGACAACCAAGATGAGTTGGGATGTGTGGTTGGAAGATCCCAGAGTCTTCTCGTAGATGAGAAGGTTTATGTTGATGAAGATTTAGAGACCAGAGTTTTTATGGATTTTGAAATTTGAGTAGAAATTAAGATTTATGTTTTCTGGTTCTCATGAGGAGTAAAATAGTAATTTTATCCTAGCATATAATGTTAGGTAATTTTTATAACCACATTGTTATACATGAATTAGGGTGTTTACACTAAGATAATACTTAAGTGTAATAATGACCCATTCACATTAAGGAATAATATTTAATATTTATTTCATTAAATATTAATTTTTTCAAATCGTATTTCAAGGTGATATCTTTTTTAAGGATCATTTCATTGATATTACAACTCTGTGGTTGATTTTGGAATGAGGGGGTTTGCTTAGGTGATGTGTAAACCTGCTTTGAGTTTTGAAACTCAGGATGGGTGTTTATTGGGCATTTGATTAATTAATTGAATAATTAAATTGGTTAAAACCCACCCCCCATTTTGGGACTTCCAACGCCTGAAAGGTAGGGTATGATCCTCCCTTGTGCATAATAATTGGATTAAAAGTGTGAGGAGAATGATTTTTTGACGTACAAAATTCAAGGCATAGATCGATACTGAATCAATGTGTAGCTACTTATGGGAGTCGATTTTGACCCAAAGCTTCAAAATTTTACCCCATAAGGTGTGATTATTTTTGAATTTATGTGACAATTTATTTAGATTAATTTTCATTGATGTTTTAAATCCCTATTATGAATTCTATGAACCTTAAATGCATCAATCTATATCAAAACGAGGGAAAAAATTGTTTTGGGATGTTTTCAAAGGTTTCTAATTCAGAAACCCCAGCTACGTGACATGTATTTTTAAAAATAGAAACCTTGTATTCTTCCCATTTAAGGATGATGATATTTTTGGAAGTGGACACCATGTTCTTTATCTGAACACCATATTTTAGTACATGGCCTAGTATCTAACAATGTGAATGAGTACATCAGCAAAAAAAAATGGAAGGTACTTGTTATGTAACGACCCAAACTTTCATTAATGGAAATACCTCTTAATCTACTTAAAGTTCTCTTTATGTAAAATGTTATTATAAAATGTCAAATTATTTGGTTTTATGTTTTTGGATTTTAAAATTCTTTTATGAATTGTTACCATTGCTAATATAGTTTTTGAACAGTGATGACATGATTAGTATAAATATAGGGCTTTAACAAATCCAATTTATTCAGACAATGGAAGTTATGGCCTTATCTAGTAGACATGCCCCATACGAATCCCATTTGTCAGAGCTCATAAAAGATGTTGGGTATTTGGGATTCAGTCTTGGCCAAGATGAATCCGAGCTTGAATATGTTAATCTCAAGTGGGACTGCCTATGAGAGATGTGGAAGTTGATAGAGATTACCCCGAGCAATGTTTTCTAAGCCACCCCAAGAGTCTGTCACCATCGTACACCATAATCTTTGGTCTTATACGGGTTTCATAAGGGATTATGTAACCGTAACCTAGTACTATGGTTATGTACATTATTTTTTTAAATAATAATGAATATACTTTAATTTTAGTATTGTTACCATGTAAATAGTTTTTGAAGCACAAATAATATTTTTAGTAAATGTTCAACTAAGAAATCTATTTTGGTAAATTGATGGATTTTTTAATTAAATAATATTTTAATAAAATATAATTTTTATTATTAAATTAATTTTTATTAAATATAAATGATATAATAATTTTATAAATGCAATTGTAAATTTTATTAAGGTTTGAAATCCATTTTTGTCAAAACCCCTGAATTTTCGATAAATGAAGGTTTTTATATTAAAAGTGAAAATTAACATATTTAGAAAATTATTTAGATAAAATGAATATTATTTCTGGAATCAGGATGTCAAAATTATCCACTGGTGAATTCTTCATTATTTTCTAAGACAGTCAATTTTTGGGCAAAAATTAGATATGGTTTAAATATATAATGTGTTTTATGACATCATAATGACCCAATAGTGATGTAATAACATACTATAAAAATTATTTTCTGCCAATATATGTTTTACCATTAATATATTGTGATTTTGAGTTTGTTTGATTTATTTTACAAAGTTCTCGTGGGCCCTTCAATACTTTTTAAACATTTTATCTTTTCAAATTTTTTCCTTGGGTGTGTGACTCACCTATACATAAGAAACCCCATTATTTTAAGAAGTTTGGACTTTTTTACTTATAAAATATTGTTTTCCACTTCCCTTTTCCAAAAACCATTGGCAAAAACCATGGTCGGGTTTGTGTTTTGGATTAGTAAAATGTGAGGTGTCCCAAACCTAAATAATAAAGAATTCCCTCACCCTTCCTACATAAAGCCACCCATGTTTCCACATCCTCTTCATAGAAAGCCTTTGAAATTCGTCCAAACTATACTCTCCTCTCACTAGAATCCTCCAAAGGTGCCCCAAGAACCCATGAAACCTCTCTCAATTCTTTGGAATCACACTTCCAAGTAAGGGTTTTTCTTCCTTTCTAATTTTTGTCCAATATTTTTTAAATTGTTCTGCCCTTTCGATTTCAATTGTAAATGTTGGGGTATCATTTCATACCTCCCCCATACAGACCTCTTTATGTTTGAATGATGGGAGACCCATTTATCTCTCATTAAATGCCTCCCATGTACATATGTTAATATGCCGAAATTCCAAAAATAATTTATCTCTCCTCATTTACATTCAAGAAATACTTTTGAATCATGAATATAAATTCCATTACATTTGTTGGGACACGTATCTATATGACCCCCTTACTTTCAATGTCATTTAAATATTATGGGAGACCCCTTTCTCTCTCATCAACCATTTTTATGAGTTTTTATGTCATGTCGTCATGCAGCCAAAATTACACTGCGCTTTTCGAAGACAAAGTCATTCTGTAGTAAATACCATGCCCATTTCTTTATCATGTTTATTCACCTTTATCCACATTTACTTATTTTTTAAATAGTGTCATGTATTTATTCCATATTCTTTTATTAAGGAATAAAATATTATGTCGAATGATTCAATGTTTTATGATCCATGTGGCACACTTATGCATGAAATGAAATATTTAAGATGGGTGTTCCCTGATAGCACTCCAATGCATTGGGTGAAGTATAATATCATGATACATCATGTGAAATGGGTGTTTAGTCATGATAATTCAATTGAAACAAGGTTTTACTCGTGATTCATGTGAAATGAGGGTTTACTCATGCTTCATGTGCAATGAGCCTTGGCTCATTCTAATTCCATGTTAAGTGTTGTTTCCACAATTCCATGTAATGATGCTTTGTAATTACTTTATGTTTATTCTACTCATGTGCTCTATTGGTATTCCTATTGTCTAAAATGTATTGTATTACTCATGTTATTCCATTATTATTCCCTTACTGAGCTTTATAGCTCACCCTTTTCTTATGCATGTCCTCAGGATATCCCATGAAATGCTAAGTACGAGGGAATGTAGTGGTCAGGTAAAGGACTTTTTCAATTAAGATTTTGTATTTCATGTTTTAAGTTGCTATGTAATGATCCTAATCCCCAAATACACTAGATATATCAAGGTTCTATGTTTTATAAAGTGAATTATATGTAATAAATTATGTTTAATTGTGTAATAAAAAAAGTGTTGTCATAGTTTTAAACATATTATAATTATATTTTTTATATATTTAACATAATTTCAGAATAATATATATAATTATATAATGAAAAATAAGATACATTAATCTTAGAAGTGGTAGTCTGCCCATATATAGAAGCAACATTTTCATTTCTCTAATGGATGAAAATGAAATAATTTTGGTAAAGATCTACAATTAATGAAATATTATCATATAAAAAATATATTTTTTACTTATAAAATTCATCCTTATGTCAACCCATGTGTGGTGGTGATGAAAAATTAATTACAAATCTTCAAGGAATCAATATTCTACAGTTACAAACGATTAACATTTTCATTTCCCATAGGATGGAAAGTGTAAAAACCTGAATAGAGAATTGGAACATTGTTTTTGGTAGTCTATATTACAAAAAAAACTTATTTTTTCTATTATTACATTAATCAATGATTTTAATTGATAAATTACATCAGATAGAAGACTAAGTCTTAGAGAACAACAACATACTATTAATATTATTTTTAATATGAAAGTTATCGCCTAAATAATATAATTGAATGTATGAGTATTATTAATTAAATTATGAATATATATATATTTTACCAACTTTTAGTAGTTATATTTTCATTAGAAATAAAATAGAAATCATTTTAAATAAAATGAAATATTTTATGAAAAAAATATTTTTTCTAATTGACGGTCTATTTGATCCTTAAAAACCTAATTTAATGTTATTTTTTAATAATTATAGAAATCTTATATTGTAAAATGAACATTATTTTTTAAATTAGAGTATCATAATTATCTTATAAATTTTTTTGAATCGTTTTGGGAGGTCTCCTATTTCAATGAATAGTGAAAATACTGAATTTTAATTGAAAAATGCCAGTGGTTTAAATAATGTATAATTTAAAAATATATTTTGAATTTGTCTTAAATTAAATTTATTAAATTTTTATATCATTCAATACAATTTATTTCATTTAAATAATTTTATTTTTAAAATTGGATATTAAAACCATGCAAGCCTTGAACATTTTCTCTTTTAAAAACTCATATTCTCAGTGTGTCTCTAGGACAAATCTAAAATTTAAAATTTTCACTTGTGTGAAAAAAATTTGAAAATAAGGGATTATATAATATGATTAATAATATATTTTTATTTCTAATAAGGTATAATTAATATTTTGTCGAAAAATTATTGTGAAATAAGAAAAATTATTTACTATAGTTAGGGTAAAAACTAATTTATTAGTGGTTAAACTAAGAAGATAATTGTCAAAATTACCTAAAAACTTGTAAAAATGAATAGGTTGGAAATAATTCGACCTCAAATCCTGTATGATTGATAATAAAAAAATTTGGAGGCTTATATCAAGATAAAAATGATGTTATTATTGAATATTCCCAAAATATTGAAAGTTTTCCACTTACCTCAAATATAAAAGGCCACCAAATGTCTTATCTTCTTCACAACCCCACACCATTTTTTTGAAAAGACCATACCAAATAACATCTAAAATTATTTCCCCTAATCTTTTAACCATTATTTATTGAATAGAGACAACCTAGGAAGGATTTTGGTTCAATCTTAAGGGTGATACCCAGAGAATATGCCACCTTATAAAACAAATGTATTATTTTATTTCTTCTTATACCTCCTTCAATTTTTATTAAATTAAGAAAATATTGAATAAAACTATGTTTAAAGTATTGATAGTATCTTATGTCAATATAATGAACTTCAGTAATCCCCACATCCACCAAATGAGTTATGAAATCATCATTCTTGTGTATGGAAGACTAGTGCCTCATGAACCAATGTCACTCGTTTTTCAAATACCACTGCCCATGGTTGGGTATGATGATAAATATAAATAATATATATATGATTATTATAACATAATTATTTTTATGAGTCATTTTATAATATAAATTTTTTTTACTTTCCATTTTGTAAGGGATATGATAGCATCACTTGTGTGTGTAGTGGACAACGACATCACAAAGTGATGCAATTCTTCTTTCACTGATTATTTTCTTGGAATGTGATAAAGATAAAGTTAATTATTATATGTTATATACATGAAAAAATTATGAAATTAATGGACTATTATTCATTATAAAAGGATAATATATAAACATTTAACATTTTAATTTATACCTTTTCACTCAATGAATAATGATAATGTTGTTCATACACGAGTGGACCACCACGTCCACGAAATGATGTTAGTATTTTTTCAGCACCAAAACAAATTGATGATATATATAAGTATATTTTAGGAAATAATATGGTATTTATGATAAAATTATCATTTTTAATGATAATATATTTCTTGCTTCATTTCCACAATGAATGTTTAAAATGGGAACATTACTCATGCATATGTACGACCCATTATCTCTATGAGCATAACATAAAACATTTTTCATAAATAAAATTCATGATTGGTTTTCAAAAAAACATTTATGTAAAAATAAGATATATATTTCATGATTATTAGTTTGGATAATATCTAACCATACAATATGAACAATAACTAGAACATCTATAACAAGGAATACATGAGAAAACAAAGCAATTAACCTCCAAAACAATTAAAATAAATAAATATTATTAATATAAGGGGGGAGAATATGCTATAAAAGAATCATATATTATATTATAAATAATTATTTACTTATTTTCTATGTAAATAACATGTTTAAAACCACTATACAAGAGGCTAAAATATGCTCAACAAAAATGAATCGTGAGTTAAGAGAATTTTTGTCAATTTCCCATCATCAAAGAATTTGTTATGTTATGAACATAATTTATTTTATATGGTGTATATAATACCCCTTAGACATGTAATATCATGAATACCACATCATTAATTGTATTTTAATTTTAAATTTGAAATATTTCATGTAACGGGGGTTTTGACTTAGAAGTTACATAGTGGTAAAAAATTATTCATAACTCAATTTCATTTCATTGGATTATATTACTCCATCATTTCCTTTTATATTATAAGATTATGCGTATAATGAATTTTAATTTTTTTATGTTTTATTTCACCTTTTTTATTTGTATTTACAATTGATTCATATAATAGATTCATTTATTAATTCTCAATTCATCATTACGATCACAATAATAGATTATTTCAAAATTTCATTTTAATCGATGTTATTTATTTCTTGAATTTATTTTAATGGAAATTGTTGTACCATTTCCATATAAACACATTTAATTTATTACTCCAACTTTAATTCATGAGATTTTTATGTAATAATATAAATTTCTTACACTTTGATGTTAAAAATAATTGATAAATAGTTTCTATGAAAATCAGACTTTATTTTTTCTTTGATTGGAAATCCATATTCTCCCAAAACCATGTTTTGTATTTTTTCTCTAAAAATGTTTGTATTTGATAATAAATGATTTTTAAAGAATTATTTTAAATATTTTTAATTTTAATTTTTTTGAAAGGAATATTCTTCTCCTTTTTTATAGGATTCACTTTTATGACATTTATACCCTGTAAATGTACTGTTCATTATAACTTGTACGAAATACATGAAATTTGACACTATCATGACTATCATTTCCTTAAAGATTACTATAATTTTGTAAGGGGTTTTAAGGATTTTTTTTTGAAAAATTCTTGTTTTAATGCTTATAAGTGATGATTATTTTGTTACCAATGAGATTATTGTTTTATGATAATATATTATTTTTAAGGAAAATTCGATGAAAGTTGGATTAATATAGAAAATGTGCTACCGTGAGTTAAAATGTACAACATTCAGTTCAAATGTGCTACCATTACTTCAAATGTTCCACATTTAGATTAAATGGGTTCTAATTGGTTCTAATCTCATACCATTGATTGAAATTCTCAAATGTTAGTTCAAATTTTCTAATGCCTTAATTTTCTACTTCGAGAGCTTTGCTACAACTATAATTTTCTACTACAATAATTTTATAAAACTAGATGTTTCTACTTTTAGATTTTCTCAAACTAGATTTTTTTCCAGCAACATCCCACGCTTCCATGGCACACTTCTCTTTGAATAATAAAATAGCTTATGTCGTACACAATTTAAAGTTCTAGCACACCACGACCAATCAAACTAACCGTTATGAATAGTAATACCCACTTTTTAAAATTTTATAAATATTATTTTTCAAAAAGGATTTCATTTTTGGAATCGGAATATCAAAATTATCGTATGGTGAATTTTGGTATTTTTCTAAAAGCTATCCATTTTTTGATGAATATTGAAAAACACTACGTTAATGTTTAAAACCGACATTTATTAAAATAATTTTTTTTATTTAAATTTATGTTATAGTTAAAATAGATACATAATACCTATATTATTTAAAGATAATTCATTGGAGTCATTTTATAAAGGGATTAGATGTATAAAATTTTATTGATTTTCTAACATCTTCTAGCCACCTTCTAGGCACGTTTGCAAATTTGTATAAAAAATAATTTTACCGCTTCTATGAATTGAATTTCAAAAATCTAAGAGACGTGGTTGACATTAATAAGTATAATTCGGTTTAATTGGATGAGATTAATTTTTTGTGAATGATAACTTTTGAATTTTATTTACCATGATTAAAATTAAATGGGGTAATTAATGGAACAAATGATAATATAATTACCCTAACACATGTCTTAAATATATTGGATAATTTTATTTAGATCAAAATAATCCTTTGGAACAAAATTTGATCCTTTTGGTCTACATTAATTAGATTAATACATTTATTATTATTTTATTTAAAGAAGAGTTGAAAGTGTTAAATTTAATGTTTAATAAGTAAACCATTTTTAATATAGGGTTATACATAAGATAAATCCAACTATAAATGTACATCATAAATATAAAAATATTTCCTACATAATGGTATTTTATTTATAATTTTTACACATTAAATAATTAAATTCATTTATGGCACATTGATGATGCAGTAACTACCTTTTAATGAATGATTAAAATAATCGATATTAAAAATATCCAAATACATGTAAATTGAGAATTTAAATGCATTAAAATAATTTTATATTTTAATATGACATGTTAGGATTTATTTATTTATTTTTAAAAGTAATCTAGTTTTTTTACTTTCAAATAAACCAAATACTAAAAAGTGTCAAAATTGATATAAATGAGTTTTTAAAAAAATAATATATTATTAAATGATATAATATTCCAAAAAATATAAAATTCTGCCAAAAGACTTAGGTAAGGTTAGATATGTCAACAATGAACCACTTGGGGTTCGCTTGGCTTTTTATAGTATATTTATCAACCATTTATTATAATAATACAAGAATACATTGTAAATGTTAAAATATTTAACTAATCGTTAAAACAAAAAGATAAGGTTAATATGGTGACCTAACCTGTCTAAAACCTATTGGTTGAGACGTTTTTGACCAAGACCCACCTTATCCTCTAAATAAACACTTTTTTCCATTATTAACTAAATATTATTGTATAATAAATTAATATTTAAATGTTTTCCTAAAGTGAACCTGACCTCTCTTATAAAAGGGTACATCCCCTTATCATAATATCACACCACCAAATCCCTTTTTCATGGCCAAAACCTACTCAAATATCCTCCCAAATATTTTAACATTAACCTAGAGGCCTTAATTTTATCTGAATATATCCTATTGAGCCCTTTTGATCAAATAAAAAGGAAGAATCTGAAGAAGAGGTAGTAATTTCATCTCCTCTTTTATAGTTATTTTCTTCTTCCACATATTCATTAATTTTTGTTTCCATACCAAAAAAATAACTCATGTACCTTCTAAAAATTTTATTTTATTATTGTACAACCATATTCAATATTCTATCAATCCTATGAATGATAAAGTCACCATACGTGTATACGTACGACTTACCGTCTCCACGTTGTGGTGTTGTTTGTTATTCAATAATTCATTATTTGTATGGGTATAAAAAATGAGTATAATTGTTGTAAATAATAAATATAACATGTTAATGATTTTGTATATATGATATACCATCCAATTAAATATGATTTTACTGTCAATATAATGATATTGTCTGTTGTGTGTATATACATATTATCATCTCCATGAACGCGATGAGATTCGTTCACCATCTTAACCATTCAAAAATAATTTTCATTTTATGATTAAAAAATAATTTTTTTTGAAATTAATATCAATATGTATATGAATAAAATAAATATATTCCATATGAAACATGTCTTACATAACAAAACATATGAAGGAAAACGAATCAGTTAACACCCAAAACGATGATTCTACTAAAATATCATTAACAAAGAAATATTTGAATATCATACATGATATCATATTTATGTATGTGGTTCTTGTATAATTTAATAACAATGATTTAAAAATTATTTAAGAGGTTAAATTACCCTAAACTAAGGAAAAGTAAATGGTAAGGGTTAATTTTAAAATCTCTTTATTTATCCGAGGTTGTTTATACGTATGTTTCTATAGGGACTTCTTTATCATCCACATCAAAGTTTCTTAAAAATGTATTTCAACACATTTTTTTACAATTTCCTAGAATATTGATTAATGTCATTTATACCCTTGATTGGCATTTTATAATTTTTTTTAAAAGTAATCTTACCATCATTTTCCAAATAAGGCATTTTATGACCATATTGACAAATTAAGCTAAGAATGTTATTTTAACTTATACGGAGGTGTGTCCATTTTCAACCGTTATAAGTCATTCGAAGATTAACTTACAAGATTATAAGAATATTTTAAAAATTAATTTTTTCTTTTATAATTACATGACTATTAAATGATTTCAAAATAGAAAGAGATATTTCTATTAAATAGTTTTGATTTCATCTATGTCAACATACTTTGATGGATTTTACAGTTGTTTGAAGTTGATTTATTATGATACAATCTTCGATATTGTATTGATGGTTTTGTGATATGTTTGAAATGGATGTGTTATTTTTATACCATTCATGGTTTATGGTTAAAGTATTAACATTTCTTATTCTATTTTTAATATGAATGTTTACGTTATGTTTCAATCTTTTCATATGAGGAATGCATTGGAAATAGAATCTGACGGGTGGAGCCTGCTATAGCTACTCTATGCATTGATAGGTTTCATGAGAAAAAAATAATGTCTTGGCACAAGACCTTGGAAAAAGCTTATTTGTATTCTTGGCACGAGGCATTGACTATGTGGTTGTGATGTCCGACATTATGCATTCCATCATTATGAAATTATCTATTTATATTACATGTGATTATTCAACTAGTAGAATATCCATGTGAATAATTAAATGGAATTATTTGATTTATTGTTTCCATATTATGCCGAATTTTAATATTAAAAGGCTTTTTTTTTCATCTTATACATTTCTATTAATGTTTATGCTTATTTATGAAAGTTTCTTCTATATTGTAATCCTTACTGAGTATTTGAGATCACCCCTTTATTATGTTATATTTTTTCCCAGAATTTGAAGATGTTTATTAGGATTGAACTATAGGGATATGATATGTGATATGAGTGTGTACAATGAAGACAAAATATTTATTTTATTTCATAATGTAATGTAAAAATTATGTATATATCTAGTACTTCTAAAGATATTAAACTAATAAGTCTTTATAGACTTATCCTCTTGTTATCATGCCAATGTTATGTAATAATTACCATCTCTGGGTAACTAGGGTCAGGGCGTAAAACTAACACAATATTTTCAACCTCCAAATGTGCTACCATTGGATGTGTTACTATTGGATTATTCACCCACTGGATTGGGCCACAGTTGGCCTATTCTACCATTAGAGACAATATTCCATCAGCTTTCTACCATTTCTATTGTGAGTCATGTAGAGAACCATACATGACGTACATGAACATTACTTTTGGGGAATAATTAATACATAAAAAGAACCAACACTCAAGTACCATAATAGTTTAGTGTCTTTGGAAACTCGGAACAAAATATTCTAATCATGGTGAAAGATCTTAAACATCTCCCATAAAGATCTTCCCCTTTTTTTTTCTTACCTATAACCTTTCTTTATATCCTTGGGAAAAGAAAACATATAAAGGGTGAGCTCAAATTCTCAATAAGGGTAATCATGGAGAAAATAAAACGAACCATATACATTTGAATTTATAAACATGAACATAATGGTTACACATCAAAATCTTGAGCAATGAAATAAAACATGGCAATAGATAAGGCATAGATCATAATGGAACATAAATCATGATAAGATATCATGGGAATAAAACATTTAATAGTGTCAAACCATTAATCACATGATATGATTTCCATAGTAGCCAAGGCATTGCTGCCAAGACCATCTTAGTGGACAAAGACCCTTTCTGAATCGATTTCACTCCTCGTTCCAGTCCTGTATCACTGAACCAGATTAACCTACCATTCGAGACATGTTTATCTCATGAGATATATATCTTTCCCTAATGCATTGGAGTTAGATATAGTTCCCACCCATCTCATAATGAAATCATTCTTTCATGGGCCATAAAATAAACATAAATCATTCATCATAACCCAAAGAATAATATGGGTTTCATAAACATCATCCCATCATGACATAATACAAATAAAAAATGGATATCATTTCATCATAATAAAATTCAAACCTTGTAAAAAAATAGAGACATTATACTTGAAACATAAACATACTAAATAATGTCATCTTAGATAGAAAATTGTTTTCATAAAACACTTGAAATGAATTATTGAGTTAAATATACTTTCTTCTTCAAAATAATTTTCTTTGCACAAAGTTCCACACAATTTTAAAAGAAAAATATTTTATTGAAAATAATCGTGAAACCTTGTAGAGTAATCTTCATGAAAATTAGGCGTTATGAAACCGTAAAAATCTGTTCATTCCGTATGAGTTAAAAAACATTCTCCTCGTACTTTTTCCGGAAAATTCAAAAAGTTCATCGTATGGTAAAAAAAAGAAATATTCCTTTCATAAAATGTGGTAAAAGTCAAAAATTGGTAAAAAGTAATTTAAAAATACATAAAAACACTTTTAGAAAACATGTATATGGATGATAACAATAACCCCAGTAAATACTTACAAATAAACAATCTCGGATAATAATGAGATTGGAATAATTATCCCTTAACTTAGGTCTGATATGCTTCGTACGTATCCGAACCTCCTGTATAATGATTTAAATAATGTCATTGACTTATTAAAGAATCATATTCATTGTTATGGTATCATATATGGTTCACTTATGACTTTATATCACCCGTTCTTTTGAAAATTCCATGTTAAAGCAGCGTTTTGGGTAAAATCGTTATATTTATCATACATGTTTAGACTTGTTGTTATTTATATTATTATTACGTATATAATGATTTACTTACTTCCAGAATGTAAAACATGATTTATATATCATATATATTCACTATATATATTTATATATAATAGATAGATGAATGAAATGAAATACACCATTAATGGAGACGACAGGCCGTAGGTACGCATGAACGCTGTTTTCCTTTCCTTATTGACTTGAGTGGAAGTAAGTATATGACACACATATATATATATATACAGTAGCTTAATTATGTCATATATTTCATTATTATTCATTACTTATACTTTATAATCATTCTTGATTTGTTAACAAGGAGAATGAATCTCATCACGTCGTGGAGATGGTAATCCGTACGTACGCACGAGCGATGATATCGTTCCCATAATTATTGAATCAGAATAATTAGGATGTTATAATAACCATATATAGTTATTCTTTATACCATTATACCCATCCAAGTAAGGTGGTGGTGGAAAAACAGATTACACCACGGCGTGGAGACAGTATTTCGTACGCACGCACGCGTGGTTATTTCATTTTCTGTAGGATGGATAGAAGGTGAAATGTGGTTGTTTCATATTTATAATAACATATCACTATATTAGTGATACTTATGATATTACTTTATAATGAAACAACTAAAGAATAGGAATTTTAAGAAGAATGAAACTTGAATGAATCGGTGGAAGAGATTACCTCTTCTTCGAAGCACCACATGTAAGCTTCCTCTTGAGGCACTAGAGTTTGTATTTGTAGGAGACCAGAACCTATATAATGTTTATAGGGAAGTTTATAAGGGAAATGGTCAAGGTCTGGAAGATCTTGAAGGCTCAAAATTGTGTAAATAGAAGTGTAATGAGATTCCCTTTTATAAGGGAGGAGAGGGGCACCTTTTGAAACCTCAAAAATATTAATTTATAACAAATCAAACCCCACATAAAAACTTCCAAAAATGGCTCATATTAGATGATTATATGAGATAGGTTTGTAATCTCATCAACCAATAAAATTTAGACATGTTGAAAATTTATTTTAAACCTTATCAACTTGATTTATCCTTATTTAATATATTTAATTTTATTTGTATTAATAAGATTCTAAATTTTAAATTGTTATAAATAATTACTTATGTGTTGTGAATTCTCATTAATTGGATAATTAATGACATTTTAGAGAATATAAATTTTAATTTATAATTTTTAAGTATTTTTTTTTTGATTTTTAAACAATTATATATTATGTTATTTTTATAAAATAACAATAGTGTCAATTTTGACACAATTCATTTATTTGAATTTAAATAAAATCCAGCCAGACGATATGTTCAAACTAAAATATTAAATAGATTCATATAATGTCATATATATCTAGAAAATTTTTCGAGCATATTAAATGGTTCATAAAATATTTTTTTTAATATTTTTAAAACCATTTATTTGATATTTCAATGAATAAAATAATTTCAACATCACTATTGTGTCACCTTTAATGATAATTATTTAATCCCTAAAAATTATAAATAAATTCACATGATTTATATAATTTTATTATATTTCTGGAGACTATTCATGTTCGATGATTCATGAAGTTTATCACTAAATTAAAATTATTATACTTATAAGATTTAAGAGAGTGACATGTTGTCACATTCTTTGGTTTTAATTATAATTAAAATATTTTTATCGTCAAAAGTCTATAAAATGAATATAATCCGACCCTTAGGTGATATTGGTAAACTTTGTGTCATAAAATATAATTTTGGAAGGTGTTAGGGTAATTTTATAATCTTATTTTTACCCTTGATTACCCAATTTACATATAACTACAGTAAATAAAAATTACAGTAGTTACTATTCATAATATCAAAGAAATAAAAGTAACATATTAAAATAATTTGGACCCACTGAATTCAAATATAGAATCAATTTCTAAAAATTAAAAACACAGAAGTTGCAGTATTTAATTTATAATTTATCAAGTTGTTAAGAAAATGGGTTTTAAAAGTTAAAACATTGCCAAAGATTGAAATTTTTTACCTAAGAATTCAATGAAAAATTAATAGTAATGACATAAATTATATTAAATGGTAAAAATATTTTCAATTTATAATTTAGGATCATTAAATATTATAATTTAACTATATAAATTATTGCGATGATTTTTTTTTAAATTAAAATATAACGGGTTTTTACTATTCATTAAAATATGAAAGTTATCAGAATAATATGAAAAATTTATCCAAAGTATATTTTTATATCCTGATTCCAAAGAATAATTTTATTTTGTCAAATTTAACTTATAAACATATACAAAACTAGATTTAATGTGGGTGCGCCATCAAAAAGCGGCAAAACTGCACTTTTTTTAAAAATACTTATTTTACCTGAAAAATTTATATTCTTCTCATACCAAGTTCTAGAAAATTTGTAAGATGGATAATAATGTTATAAAATTATAAATTTAGTTAATATTATTCATAACTGCTAGTCCATAATAATATTATAACAATATATCATTGTTTAGTGAAACCCGGTATTGCGTACTACACACACTATCGAGGAATGTTGCTCTGGCGTGCAACACATGCCCAGAATAGTGTTTGCGTATACTGTAAGCTCATAAGTGTTCCATATAGCACAAGAAAATCTTGGTGTAGCGTACCACACAATAAATCAATAAAATTAAAAAGAATATTTCTCATAAAATATCATGGTGTTACATTATACCCCCCTTAAAAGGAATTTCACCCTCGAAATTTGTCGGGGTTATCAATGGTTTACTACTTAAAGTTTCTTTCATAGAATCCCACATCGTAAAAAGGAGTTATAAAACTTAATTTTAAAAAGTTAAGTATAAAACATAACGGTTACCCAAATTAACTCATCACTGGGTTTCCCCACAGGATAACATAGGTGAAAATATGGATTTGGAAGAGAAATCTAACCATCAAGTTCTGATAAAGAGTGGTAGAGACCATGTATATAAGAATTCCAACAATCACAAAGCTATAATTTTTTGATGATCTAAGGTACCATCTGATTCATCAGATAAAAGAGCACTAGGACAACAATTTTGGCTTTCAATATCATTTCCCTAATGCTGAAAATTTTGAATTAGAAGAAATACTTACTTGATTATGGTACAATATCACTATTGTTTGTGTCTTGAACAAATTAAACTTCATCTCTTAAAGAAATAATGTTGAATTTGACTTCCATGAAGTGTTAGCAGATCATGCGATAAAATGATAGGTCATTCCATCTGTGTCAAACATACGGTTAGAAAAAGTTATATACATAAGTTCATATATGGCGAGATTCATCTATATAGTTCCTAAAATGGACTTATACTTCATCTATAATACCACTTAATAAAATAAAACTAGTTTTTACTAACCAGGGACTTTATTATAGGTCATTTGTAGGCGATAAAGTCCTGTCACACTTCGGTTGTGGGTTCGATTCCCAAAACCTTGTCCGACGCGACGGGTTTTCACCCGTCCTACAGGTTGTCACTTTTTCTAAAACTACATTATTATAACATTGAAAAAAGATCTATCCTTAAACAATACTAGCTTATGTATGACTTAATTTATTCCCATATTTAGGCTTATTCAAAATACTTCTGTCCAAGCTCATTGTATAAAGAAAAAAATTACTAGAAATGTCATCTACTAAGAATGTGAATACCATCATTTATCCCCCATATATCATACAATATATCTTGTTGGTCACATTCTAGACATATGAGTACTTTAATTATGTATTCTTTTGAAACATTAATTACCATAAAACCATAATGAAAACATGAATGCTGTCAAAAGTTAACTCCTTCCACATACCGAAATCCCAAAATTCTTATATACTCAAACCATGATATCAAAATATCATTCATGAGATCATTAATACTATCAAACATCTCATTATCTCTTTATCCCTTCATTATGTGCATATCATGTACTTTCCAAAAATATTTCAATCACTTTTCATGGTTACCGATACCATATTATTATAGAAAACCACAATGGACCAATACACAGATATTTCAATATACTATAAAAGTACCTAAACAACATTATTCTTGAATTACAATACATAAGCCATTCAATCCATCCTCTTCAATAACTGGCAAGGAATAAGTCCTTCCTCTATTTATTAGTAACTTCTTAGGTTAGGGCATTGAGTTGGGTAATTCCCATGTCCTCCACAAACAAGACATTGGACTCTAAAATAGTCTGTCACTCTATGACCATTTTCTCCACATGGATAACATCTTCCCCTCCATTTGAGTTATTCCTCAAGGTTCTTCTTCCCTTTTTAGAAATCTCAATCTTTCTTTCTCTATGCACCTCACCATGTGAATATGCATAAAATTCCATCATCCTCTTATTTTATGACTTAAGAATACAATTAAAGTTCACCTTGTAAATCATATATCGTGATGATTGATTCGGAATAATCCCAATATCATTATCTCCAGGAATTACAAAATTTCTTTGATCATAGTCACCAATTTGTCCATTGGAATAAAGGTTAACAGAATTCATTCTCGTTCCCTCCATTGACTAAAACCAGAAACCATATTCTGAGAAACAGTTAAAATAACGAGGAACCACTTAATCATAAAACGTCACTTATGGTATGTCTAACTTATCAAAACTTCTATAATCTATGACACCTTAGGTTCAAACTAAGTTTTTAATGATCTTCAACATAATTCTGGGACTCTAACCTATATGTATAATTAACCTTAGGTACATCCCTATACATACCTTAGAAATATCTCTAGGGATTTCACTAACGTTTTCGAATCCAAGTTTCCAAAGGTTAACTAATCCTTTCCTCTGATACCAACTGTAGAGACCCCTACTTGACGTACATGAACATTACTTTTTCAGAATAATTATTACATAATAAGATCCAACACTCAAGGACCATAATAGTTTAGTGTCTTTGGAAACTCAGAACATAATCTTCTAATCATGGTGAAAGATCTTCAACATCTCACATAAAAATCTTCCCCCTTTTTTCTTACCTAAAACATTTCTTTATATCTTGGGGAAAAGAAATCATATAAAGGGTGAGATCAAATGTCCAGCAAGGGTAATCATTGAGAAAATAAAACAAACCATATACATTTGAACATATAAACATGAACATAATGTTTAAACATCAAAATCTTGAGCAATGTAATAAAACATGGCAGTACGTAAGGCATAGATCATAATGGAACATCAATCATGATAAAATACCATGGGAATAAATCATTTAATTATGGTAAACCATTAATCACATGATATGATTTCCATAGTAGCCAAGGCATTATTGCCAAGACCATCTTAGTGGACAAAGTCCCTTTATGAATCGAGCTCACTCTTCGTTCCAGTCCTATATCACTGAACCGGATTAACTTACCGTTTTAGCCATGTCTATCTCATGAGATATAAATCTTTACCCAATACATTGGAGGGAGATATAGGTACCACCAATCTCATAATGAAATCATTCTTTCATGTGACACAAAATAAACATAAATCATTCATCATAACCCAACAAATAATATGGGTTTCATAAACATCATCCCATCATGACATAATCCATATAAAACAAATGGATATCATTTCATCATAATAAAAAAATTGTGTAAAAAAATAGAGACATTATAATTGAAACATAAACATACTAAATAATGTTGTCTTAGATGGACAATAGTTTTGATAAAATACTTGATATGAATTCTTGAGTTAAATATCATTTCTTCTTCAAAATAATTTTCTTTGAAAAAAATGCCAGAAAATTTTAAAAGAAAAATATTTTATTGAAAATAACCACTAATCCTTGTTGAGTAATATTCATGAAAATTAGGCGTTATGAAATCGTAAAAATCTGTTCATTCCGTATAACTTAAAAAAACATCCTCCTCGTACTTTTTCCGGAAAAGTCCAAAAGTTCATTGTATGGGAAAAAAAATATTCCTGTTATAACATGTTGTAAAAGTAAAAAATGGGTAATAATAAATTTAAACAAACATAAGTACACTTTTAGAAAACATGGACATGGATGAAAATAATAACCCCAGTAAATACTTACGAATAAACAATCTCGGATAAGAACGAGATTGGAATAATTATCTCTTACCTTAGGTCTGATATGCTTAGTACGTATCGAAACCTCCAGTATAATGATTTAAATAATTTCATTGAATTATTAAAGAATCATATTTATTATTATGATATCATATATGTTTCACTTATGACTTTTTATTACCCGTTGTTTTGTAAATTCCATGTTAAAGCAGCGTTTTGGGTAAAATCGTTTTATTTATCGTACGTGTTTGGACTTGTTGTTCATGATATTATTATTACTTATATAATGATTTACATACTTAAATAATGTAAAACATGACTTATATATCATATATATTCATTTTATATGTATATATATTTATTAGATAGATGAATGAAATGAAATACACCGTTCATGGAGACCGTAGGCCATACGTATGCATGAACACTATTTCCTTTCCTTATTGAATTGAAAAGAAGTAAGTAGATGACACACACACACACACACAAACACACACACACAGATATATATATATACATAAATACAGTAGCTTCATTATGTCATATATTTCATTATTATTCATTATATATACTTTATAATCATTATTGATTGGTTAGCATGGAGAATGAATCTCATCGCGTCGTGGAGACGGTAATTCGTACGTACGCACGAGAGATGATATCATTCCCATAATTATTGAATCAGAATCAGTATTATGTTATAATAAACATATATAGTAATTATTTACACCATTATACCTATCCAAGTAAGGTGGTGGTGGAAAAACATATTACACCCCGACGTGGAGACCATATTCCATACGTACGCACGCATGGTGATTTCATTTTCCGTAGGATGGATAGAAGGTGAAATGGGGTTTTTTCATATTTATAATAACATATCAGTATATTAGTGATACTTATGTTAACAATTTATAATGTAACAACAATATAAGAATAGGTTTAAGAAGAATGAAACTTGAAAGAATCAGTGGAAGAGATTACCTCTTCTTCGACGCACCTCTTGTAGGATTCCTCTTAAGGCTCTAGAGTTGGTCTTTTGAGGAGACCAGAACCTCTATAATGTTTCTAGGGAAATTTATAAGGGAAATGGGTATGGTTTGGCCGAGCATTAATGCTCAATATTATGTAAAGAGAAGAGGGATGAGGTACCCTTTTATAAGGGAGGAGAGGGGAACCTTTAGAAACCTCAATTATATTAATTTATAGTAAATCAATACCCACATAAAAACCTCAAAAAATGACTCATATTAGAAAGTTATATGAGATAGGGTTGTAATATCATCATCCAATAAAATTTAGACATGTTTAAAATTTATTTTAAACCTTATCATCTTGATTTATCCTTATTTAATCTATTTAATTTTATTTGTTGTAATAAGATTCAAAATTTTAAATTGTTATAAATAATTACTTATGTATTGTGAATTTTCCATAATTGGATAATTTATGACATTATATAAAATTTAAATTTAAATTTATAACTTTTAAATTTTTTTGTGATTTTTAAACAATTTTATATTATGTAATTTTTGTAAAATAACAATAGTGTCAATTTTGAAACTATTTATTAATTTGAATTTAAATAAAATCCACACAAGAGATATGTTCGAACTAAAATATTTAATAGATTAACAACATGTCATATTTGTCTATAAAATTTGTATAGCATATTAAATAGTTCATTCATATTTATTTTAATATTTTTAATACCATTTATTTGATATTTCAATCAATAAAATAACTTCAACATCAATATTGTGTCACCTTTAATGATAATTATATAATCCATAAAAATTCTAAATAAATTCACATGATTTAGATAATTCTATTATATTTTTGGGGAATATTCATTTTTTAAGTTTCATGATTTTTATCACTAAATTAAAATTATTATACTTATAAGATTTAAGAGAGTGACATGTTGTCACTTTCTTTGGTTTTAATTATAATAAAATTATTTTCATTGTCAAAAGTCCATAAAATGAATCTAATCCAATGCTTAGGTGATATGGGTAGACTTTTAGTCATAAAATATAATTTTTACAGGTGTTTGGATAATTTTATAATCTTATTTTTACCCTTAATTACCAAATTTACCTTTAACTGTAGTAAATAAAAATTAACGTAGTTACTATTCATAATATCAAAAAAAATAAAAGTAACCTATTAACATAATTTTGACCCATTTAATTAAAATATGGAATCCATTTTTTAAAATTGAAAACATAGAAGTTGCAGTAATTAATTTAATATTAATCCCGTTGTTAAGAAAACGAGTTTTTAAAGTTAAGACATTGCCAATGATTGAAATGTTTTTACCTAAGAATTCAATGTAAAATTAATGGTAATTACATAAATTATATTAAATGGTAAAAATTTATTCTATTTATACTTTAAAATCATTCAATATTATAATTTAACCATAAAAATTATTGCGACGAAAAAAGATGTTTTTAATTAAAATATAGCGTGTTTTTACTAATCATTAAAATATGAAAGTTATTATAATAATATGAAAAATTTATCCAAAGTTAATTTTTATATCCTGATTCCAAATAAGAATTTTATTTTGTCAAATCGAACTTATAAACATGTTAAAAAATATATTTAATGTTGGTGCACCATCAAAAGGCGGCAAAACTGCACTTTTTTGAAAAATACTCATTTTACCGAAAAAATTTATTTTGTTCTTATACCATGTTCTAGAAATTTTGTAAGATAAATAATAATGTTAGAAAATTAAAAATTTAGTTAATATTATTCATAATGGCTAGTCCATAATAATATTAAAACAATATATCGTTGTTTAGTGAAACCGAGTATTGCGTACTACACACGCTATCGAGGAATGTTGCTCTGGCGTGCAACACAAGCCCCGAATAGTGTTTGAGTATACTAAAATCTAATACAGTGTTGCGTATAGAACAAGCCAATCTTGGTGTGGTGTAAAACACAAGAAATCAAATAAATTAAAAATAATATTTCTCATAAAATCTCGGGGTGTTACAAGTCAGATTCAAATTTAATTCCTAAAATGACTATTTTATGGGAGTTAATGAAGACAACATAATTTTGTTTTATTAAGGATTATTCATAAACCACTCAATGAATACATTTTAGAAAATGTAGGTGGTATCATGTTCTACTACTCTTTTATATGACTCATGATATATTTATTATTATTATTCTCTGCATAATTAATCCTAGAGAGCTATACATTCTTGAAGGATCTCTCCTTCCTTTAGTGGGGTTTATTTACATATATTTTTAATACATGAGAGTATAGAATTTTGGAACATAGATAAAATAAATAAACAACCATAAATTGAATCAATAAATTTGTGTAGAAATTTTTTAAAGAATCTAAAGACTGAAAAATTATCTCCATGACACTCTCATCATTATAATTTTCATAGAAACTTGATTAATCTTGTATCCCAGTAGAATATAAAGACCCTTGAGAATATGTAGCTATTTAGATAGAGATACACTACATATTTACTCTTCTTCATAGTTTCTCTCTCTATATTAGTTTTTACATTTAATTAATGTGTTATTATACTTTTTCATTACACACTAACTCTTTCAATTAAAATAAAAAATACTTGATATTATTTTAACCTTTTTTTATTTTTATCAATCACGAAAACTGTGGAAGCTTTTACAAGTGGAATTTCTGTATTTCTTCCAAAATGTGACTATGGATAAGACTTTGATCATTTAAAACCAATGTAAATTTATTTTTATTAACTGAAATAGGAAGAGGATTGAATTATTTAATAATTTTCCTATAAGTACATGATATTAAGGGGCAGGGGATTAAGACACAACCTGAGACTGAACCCCTTTTTTTTATTCTACTATGTGATCTTGTTGTTTTGTTTCTATATTTCTAAGACAAATATACATTTTTTATTTAAATATGTTATCAAAAAATTTACATGGATATTTAATCTTGGGATGTGTTTATATAGTGTATTTCATTATGTAAATTGGTTTCAAAATTTAATGTGATATCAAATATTGTTTAACTGATCCCAAATCCTTCTCTGAGAAATCATTTGAAAGATAAAAATATTTTTATTATAATTTTTCTGATATATTGGGTATTTTTAATTATCTTTTAGGACATTATTTATGGTTTTAATATTAATTTAAACTTGGTACTCAATTTATCTCCCCTGATGAGTTTACCACACAGAACAATATTTGGCATCAAAGGAATTTCAAATATATTTTCAACAATTATTTAGTTGTCCTTTTATGATTTAAAATTTCTATTATTTATAAATTTAATTCTTAATGGATGATATCAAATAGGGATCTACTTCCAATAAAACTATTTATTTTAATGGCACAAACTATGATATGTGGAAAATTAAAACGAAAATTCATATGAATGAATTTGTTTTGAAATATGGGTTATCATTAAAGAAAAATATAATTTAACAAAGAAATACAATGATAATTTGGATCCATATGACTAAATAAGATTATAATAATAATTTAAAATAATTAAATTATCTATATTGTCGTTTTTATGAGGAATTTGATAGATATTCGGTATATACAACATCTTTTGAAATTTGGGAAACATTAGCTGTTTAACATGAAAATTTAATGTCAACTAAATAGTATTAAATAAATATAATTATTTTAAAGTAGATCAAGATTAACCTATTTTTTATATGTATATCTAGTTTAATGAGGTCCTGAACATAATTACTCCTTAGGGAAAACTTATTTTTGACAATGATCAAGTGATTCACATGTTGGGGTGTCTAGAAAATAGATAGAGAGGAACTAGTGTTAATATAGGAGTAATGTGTTGCTATCATGTAACCTATTAAAGATATTATTGAAAAGATGATGATGTGTGAGGATTAAATCAATGTAAACCGTGAAGAAGAGGATGGAACAAGGAAGAAATTGTTAGCCTTTAAAACCAATATGTCAATAAATGGAGAATACTAAAGCTGATAAATCAATTAATAAAGATTCACCTACTGATTATAAATAGGAAATAGTATACATGGATAGAATATTAAAATAAATATATAAATAATACCTTATATTAGTATCCTAGTTACAAAAGAAAATATGACAATAAAGTTAATTTGACAAACGATATGAAGAGAGACGAGACTATAAATGAGATAGAGTTTTATGATAGTAAGAGGGAATGCCATGTTAAATCTGGTCACCCTAAATTAAAATCTAATAACATATTTTATTAAAAGGATAACATATATAATAAATACATGAATTAACCTTGGAGTGCTTCGTGGGACAGTTCATGTGATTTAGACTCAACTTAAGAGGATAAGTATTATAGAGCTAACATTTGTTTTATAAAATGCACATCTAAGTTATATAATTTATTTCTTATATTCCATATAAAAATTTATATATAATATCGAGATGAAATAATGTTGATTAAATTTATAATGAATATATTTTTTATTAATTTAATATGTTGGAGGATAATTTTGATGATATTAAGGATAAATATAATATTTTGAAGAATCAATATAATTTAACTGATTGTTTTAGAACTAATATTAGTATTGGGGGAGAAAAAAAGATCATTTGTTAAAAGATGTAAATGTGTTAGTCTTATCAAATGAGAAATTATAGAACCATTTATAAAGATTTAAAATGGTATGAATACTCTTACCTAGATGCTTGGAAATAAAACATCTCCTAAATACACTTATAGAATAGGCAATTATTCTAGTTGATAAGAATAATTTAAATTAGTTTTATTCCTAGTTCTAGTTCTACAAGGCCTTTTACCCTTTTATTTTATTCTAGACCTAAAAATTTATTTAATTATGAATGTTTAAAATCATCATTAATAAACCTATTATTAAATAATGGGTTTCTAAATCATTCATTACCAATATTTATGGTCCCAAGAAAATTTGGGAACTGAAGTCAATTTTGGTGTAAAATTAATTTTGTCGAAAACCTTCATGAAAATACCCATTAGAAACATATCATACTTAGATATTTTCCATTCCAAAAAAATGACTGGATGTTATTCTATTTTTAAGAGCTTGATCAAATTTGATGGTGGAAAAGTCAGTTTTTCTTACAATGATAAAGGACAAATTATTGGAGTTGGTCAAATCTGTAACTCTAACACTGTTCTAATTTCTAATTTTTTATTTTTTGGTGGATTGAAGTATAATATTTGAATCCTCTAACAACTACATGAATATGGTTTTCATGTTTAAATTTAAAATAAATCTTTCAATTTTTTTTGACTCTATAAATGATTTTTTACTACCTTAAGAAATAATAATTTTTGTTCTATAAATATAGTTTCATTATTTAGCCAAAATATTTCCTTTCTATGTGCATTTCAAAAAGAATATTTAATTTTTCATAGAACTATGGGCCATTTTAATATTCAATCACATAGAATATTCACCCGGAAATGGTTAGTATATGATCAACCTAAACAATAATTCCCTAATGATAATTTTTTTAATCCATGTAAAAAAAGGAAAATTATAAAAACAAATATCAAAAATATGAATCATGATTCATTGTCTCAACACCTAGAGATAGTTTACATAGAATTTATTGGACCTTATAGTGTTTCAATATTAAATTGGAGGCATTGTGTTTACATTCAAATATATGAATTTTCATGGTATTTTTTGGTATTATTTCAAGGACAAAAAATTGGGGTTTGATCTTATTTTATCAATAATGTTGAATCTATAGAATATATTAATATACTTATAATTAATACCCTAAGATTTAACTATGGTCATGAGTTTGAAAAAAAATTATTATTTTTCTCCCAAAATGGTTATAATTATAACATTTCTACTACTAGGACCCCACAGTAGAATATTGTTGTAGAAAAAAGGATTAAGATCCTGAATAAAATTTCTTAGACCATGGTCAGTAAGTATGAATAACATTTTAATTTTTTGGGAGAAGTTATAAATAAAAAATTTAATATAATCAATAAAATTTTAATTGTACCACTAGTTATGAAATATCCTTGTGCATTATGTGATGGTAGATAAACAGAGGTTAATTACATCAAAGTTTTGGGTTCAAAAGTCTTTATTTTTAATACTAAGTATTATCATGACAAATTTAATTCCATGTGTGATGAGAGAATTTTCTTAGGATATTTTTGTTCTCATAAATCATATATATTATTTCATAAACGAATAAATATTGTGAATGAACCTTATCATCTAAAACATAATGAAATAAAACCACTTGAGCCTAAAATCCATTTAGACAACCATTAGAATGAGCTTTTAAATCTAAATATCAATGCCAATCCGTCTAAAAATTATTGGAAATAAGAAAAAAATCATCATGTTTTGTAGAGAAACATGAACCTAAACCTGAAACTATAGAATATAATGAGATATCAATACATTATTTTTCTAGAATGGTTAGGACTCATAGATATGAACCTTTATATTATGTAGTTGGATATATATATAGATAAATAAATGCATGATATTATATTAGAAATCAGGTTGAACATGAATAATTCTTTTCACAGCTTGAATCTAATAAAATCAATGATTAAATTAATGATGAATTATTAGTGACAGAAATACAAGAAGATCATAATCAATTTTATGGATATAAATTGGTGTAACTAGTAGTTAAACCTAAATACAATATTCCAATTTTCATTATATGAGTATTTATAAAAAAAATTGATGAGTCAGATGCTAGAGTAAGAAATAAATCATAGTTGGTTGCAGATGGATATAGTAAAGAAGAGGATATTGACTATGAAGAAACCATCACACCATTTTATAGACATGAATCCATCAGAATACAACATTCTCATAGAGAACAATTGGAATTCAGAACATATCAAATAGATGTCAAAAACCAAAGGAAGTTTTTTCATACTGTTGAGGTTATTTTTATAGTACAATCAAATGGATTTCAAAATACTCATATTCCAAATCATGTTTTTAAATTAATAAAAATATTTTTATGGTTTGAAATAGGATCCTAGTTCTTGGATTGATAGGCTCAAGTCTTTTATGACATCTGAAGGTTTTTAAAATGGAACATCTTATTCCAATATTTTTATAAAATGAATTTAAAAAATATAATGTAGTGGTTGAAATTTATGTTGATGATATTATTTTTGGATCCCTTAAAATGTATTTGGGTACCTGTTTTTCTGAAATGATGTATTGTTAATTATAAATGAGTTTAAGGGGAGAACATAAATTCTTTCTTGGTTTTCAAATTTTACAAAATAAATATAAAGTTATTTTTAATCAAAGTAAAAAAAATACAATCGAAATAAATTTGGTTTGGAGAGAACTAAAAGTAGTGACACTACAATGAGTAGCATGTGTAAGATGGATTTTGATGAAACTAGAATGTTAGTGGATCAAACCAATTATATAGGTCTTTTTAGAAGAATAATAAACATAAATACTATCTAACCATATATTATTTTTAGTTTTTGTATTTGTGTCCATTTTTAATTAAATACAATGGAATTACATTTAATTATTGTAAAAATTATATTTAAATACCTTGAATATAAATCCAAATTTGGAATATTACACACTAAAGGGTAGCAATTTGACATAGTGAGTTTTTTAGATGTAAATTTTGATGGTTACAAGTTATATAGAAAAATCACATATCAAACATGTCACCTTTTGGTAAATTCACTAGTATATTGGTGTAGTAAAAATAAATTTGTGCACTATTTACTACCGAGGATGAATAAATAGCTGCAGGAAGTTGTTCTACATAAATTTTCTGGATGAAACACACATTTCATCATTATGGATATAAATGTATACATGTCATTATAAAATATAATAACATATGTGTGATAAATTTTCTATGAATCCCATGTCTCATTCTTGGAAAAAAATATTTATGTAAGAAATTACTTTTAGAGAGATAATTTTCATAATGGTGATATAACTTTTTAATTCATAGGAATTCAACCACAACATGCTGATATTTTTAGGAACATAAAATCATATTGATTTAACAATATTAAACATTAATTTGTTATGATAAATTCTGGTTAATACTTTATCTTTTAAAATCCACCATTGGTGATCCACCATTGTAAGGTCAACTATTGGGGACCCACTATTAGTGATCCACTTTTAAAAGATAACCCATTTGTGATCTACTATTAGAAGATCCACCATTTTCGATCGACTGTCGGAATACCCACCATTGGAGATCCATGATTGGGGATCCAAAGTTGGGTGATCCACTATTGGGTGATCCACTATTGGAAAGCCCCTCCATTGAGAATATTTTGGTCTATTATCTATTTTTTTATCATTCAAATATTTCTATGATAAACAATTTATTTATTTTATTTGTTTATATTTTATTACATCATCGATTGAAATTCCATAAATGATCAAATTAAAACACAAATAAATTTTTTGTCTCTCTCACCCATCCCTAATATTTGAATAATTTAAACTTCTCTTATCTCATAAATTTCACACTTTCTTAAACTATTCCTTCACCATTCAATTCATTGAAATGGTGGGAGTAAATCAACCTTCAGTGTCATCTCCATAAGGATCACAACCTATGAAAAAATCTCATGGAGAATCAAGACATGTTGTAGTCAATACAAAAAACCCTCAAATTCTGAGTCATGTGGTTCCTATAGAGAAAAAATTAGATATAGAATGGTTTTTGTCAACATAATTTATTCAGAATATTTAATCACTTTCCAAGAGAACGGGTATCCAATATAATTTTTATGTAGTTTCATTCAAGTTACATATTTGAGTATTCGAAAAAAATGGAATCTCAATTGAATATGTCGAAGCCTCAGAACAACAAATGACCATTAAGATTATGTATAGAAGCTGTGATGCTTCCTTTACAATTGTTTATGTGAGGTGTCAGGTTGCAGATGGATCTGAGTTGCAGAATCACATTTCCTTATATCAACATGGATCCTTAAATTGGTTTATTGGAGGAAAATTTTATACAATAGGTGTATCTTCAAAAAAAAGTGGAGGGATTCCTTTTTCAGTGAAATAAATCCAAGAATTTAATGACTTTATAGAATTAAAAGTTCTCATGGACTTGGGTTTCTCAAGAAATAAATACAAAAGGTGAAATAATCATACGGGTGTGAGGATAACTTGGTGAAGGCTAGATTGGTGTCTAACCAACTCCCAAGGACTAGACTACTTTGTGATGACATTGGTCACTCATCATAGTAGATCAACATCAAGTCATTCCCCATTATTTATTAATCAGAATAAATAGGATATTAGGTATTAACATTTCATTTACTCTTCCAACTGGCACAATGTTGTAGGTTTTTTGAAGATGGTTAAAAAATTATGGGATCAATCTATGAAATGTGACGCTTCAGGGGGGTGAAACAACTAAACCATCTCATAAAAGATATCCATCAATGGGATTTAAACTAAAGAGATTAGGGTTGATACTTGGAGAGACATAAGGAAGATATTGTAAAGATGGTGGAAACATCCTCAACCTGGTTGGAATGAGGATATATTTTTCATTCCGACATAGAAGCATAATATTTTGGATGAAAAACTCATCAAGGTTGAACAATTCTGCAAGGAAAGATCAAGAGACACATGGATAAAAGAGGGTGATTAGAATAAGGCATACTATTATTCTTAATTTAAGGAAAAATAGTTGAAAAAAGGGATAATTATCATCTGGGGGATGGTTCTTACACAGCTAATGCGAATGTGGATGGAAAGATGGAATTAGATTACATCGAAAAATTATTAGTAGAAATTGTTAATCATACCACATGTAGTCAAGAATATGCATTGGAAGAATATTATTTCATGATTTGTATCCCAAGCATGATCGAGGATTGAGATAATAAGTTTCTTTGGTCCATTCCTGAAAATTATGAAATCAAGATATCTAGCAATGAGTTTCAAACAGAAGGGATGAGTCTAAAGACCTGGAGACACATAAGGAATAAATTGTAAAGATGGTGGAAAAATCATCAAGTTGGTTGGAATAAGGATAATTTTTTCATTCTGACATAGAAGCAGAATATTTTGACAGAAAAAATCATCAAGGTTGAACTGTTGTGCAGGTAAATATCATGATCCACATGGCTCAAGGAGGGTGATTAGAATAAGGAATACTATTATGCTTACATTAAGGGAAAAATATTTGAAAAAAGGGCCAATCTCTAATTGGGGGATTTTTCTTACACAATTAATCTGAATTTGGATGGGAAGATGGAATTAGATTACTTTGAAAACCTGTTGGGGGGACAAGTTAATCATACCACTGGGAGTCAAGGAGATGTATTGGAGGAAGATTCGTTCCTAATTTGTATCCAAATAATGATCTAGGATTGAGAGAATAAGGTTATTTTGGCCATTTATTAAAATGATGAAATCAAGATATATAGAAATGGGCTTTGAATAGAAGGGATGAGGGTTGGTACCTAGAGATACATAAGGAAGAAATTGTAAGTATAGTGGAAAAATCATCAAGCTGGTTGGAATGAGGATCGTTTTGTTATTCTGACATAGAAGCCAAATATTTTGGCTGAAAAACTCATCAAGGTTGAATAATTGTGTAGGTAAATACTGCAAGACACAATTATCATGGAGGTTGATCATAATAAGGCATACTATTATGCTTACATTAAGGAAAATTATTTGAAAAAAGGGCCAATCTTCAACTAGGGGATGGGTCATACACAGTTAATGTGAGTGTGGATAGGATGATGGAATTAGAAAACATTGAAAACATTTTGGTAGGATAAGTTAATCATACCACTGTGAGTCAAGGAGATTCATTGGAGGAAGATTATTTCATGATTTGTATCCCAAGCATGATCAAGGATCAGGAAAATATGGTTATTTTGGATATTACTGAAATTGATTGAATTAAGATATCCAGTAATGGGATTCAAATAGAAGGGATGAGGGATGAGACCGAGAGGCACATAAGGAATACATTATAAAGATGGTGGAAAAATCATCAAGCTAGTTGGAACGAGGATAGTTTTGTCATTTTGACATAGAAGCAAAACATTTTGGCTGAAAAAATCATCATGGTTTGACCAGTTGTGCATGGAAATATCGCAAGACACATGGCTCATAGAGTGAGATCAAAATATGGCATACTATTATGATTACATTATGGAAAAATATTTGAAAAAGGTCCAATATACAACTGGGGTATGGGTCTTACACAGATAATGTGAATGCCTATGGGAAGATGGAATTAGATTACATCAAAAACCTTTTGGTAGGATAAGTTAATCATACCACTGGGAGTCAAGGAGATGCATTGGAGGAAGATTATTTCATAAATTGTATCCCAATAATTATAGAGGATTGAGAGAATAATTTTCTTTTGGACATTCATGAAAATGATGAAATCAAGATATCTAGCAATGGGATTTGAATAGAAGGGATGAGTTTTGAGACCTAGAGGGACATAAGGAAGGCATTGTAAAGATAGTGGAAACATCATCAATCTGGTAGGAACAAGGATCATTTTGTCATTTTGACATACAAGAAGAATATTTTGTCTGAAAAACTTTTCACAGTTGAACGGTTGTGCAGGGAAATATTGTTAGCCACATGGCTCAAGGAGGGTGATAAAAACAAGGCAATCTATTTTGCTTACATTAAGGACAAATATTTGACAAAAAGGGCCAATTTTCAACTGGGGTATGGGTCTTACACAGTTAATGTGTATGTGTATGGGAACATGTAATTATAGTACTTCGAAAACCCGTAAGTAGGATAAGATAATCAGTCCACCAGAAGTCAAGGAGATGCATTAGAGGAAGATTATTTCATGATTTGTATTCTAAGTGTGATCGAGGATTGAGAGAATAAGGTTCTTTTGGACATTCCTAAAAATGATGAAATCAAAGGGGTAGTGTTCAGGTTGAATCAAGTAAGTGCATCCAAACCAGATGGCCTCCAAGGAGATTTTTTCATGGTTTCTTCGGAGACCATTAAGAGATAGATGAAGTAGGTGATGATTTATTTTCAGATGGGGTGATTTTTCTTGAGATTTGTGTGCTTTAAATGTGATCATCATCCCAATGGTCAATCATCCCACATCATTGGATCAGTTCAGACCGATTTTTTTGAATCAACATTTAAAAAACCATTAAAAATCATATTAATAGAATGACTAGCCTGGTGAATCCTAGAGTGATTTAGAATGAACAACATGGCTTCATTAAGGGTAGATCTATTCAAGGATATATTTTCATTGAATGAAAAATCATCTAGGATTTGAATAAAAAAATACTTTGGATTTAATTTCATCATAAATTTTGACATGAGAATGACCTATTATAGGTTATAATGGATCCTTATCATTAGGGTGATGCGAAATTTTGGATTTAACTAGTGGTTTTGTTACCTGTTCTTTTTATGCTACGCCTCCCCATGGCTTACAATAAACCTTATAGGGAAAGTGACTCTGTTTCTTAAAAATTGTATGAGGGGTGAGGCAAGGTGACCCCTTGACCCCAACCATTTTTATCATGGCTCAAGAGGATTTCCCTATAAATTTTAAATAGAGGTTCGAAGAAGTAAGCATTATGCCATTTAGAACATGATATGTGGATGTCATAGTTTCCCACATAATATTTTATGATTAAATTCATATTTTTCTTAATGGTAGAAAAATTTCAATTAGTGAAATCAATAAAATCATGACCCCATATGCGAATATGAGTGGGAAGAGGGTTAGTCAAATGAAGAGATGTGTCTTCATTTCTAAAAAATGTTCTAGCAGCAGAAGTCATATTATCTAGAAACATCTTTGTATTCAAAAGGGGACACTCCGCCCTAAACTACCTAAGATTCCAAATTTCCATCAGTAGAATAAAAAAAGGCATATTTTATGGTATTATCAATAGGATCACATGGATAATTAGTACTGAAAAAATAGATTACTCTCATTTGGGGGATGAATCTTATTGATCAATATTGTTCTTACGTCAATTCCAATGCATGTTCTATCAATTATCAATCTACCTAAGTGAACCATTAATATATTGGAAAGTATTATGTATTATTTTGTGTGGGATGAAAATTAATGTGGTCATTATCGTTGAAACATGGTGGATTATGTGATTTTGGGACCTTAACTTCTAGAAGTAAAACTAGAAAGGGGTAAAATTGTTCATCCCTGGCTTCCCTGTTCCCTAGATCACTTTCAAAGAGGTATATAATTTTACATATTTTATCAGAGATATTATAAATGATTCCCATATATCATTCTATAAATAAATTTTCTTTATTGATGAGGCGGATAAATGCATTTTTTCTAGAGAAACAATTGGAATATTTAATGTGCAGGATTACAGAAAGTGGGTGCATAGTAGCAGCAGTTTTCATTGATGAGATTCTAAATTTTGTTAAAAATAGCTCTCAGGAAAGATAAATTTTATGGTTTTTAGGATGTGATACTTGGTGCTTCCCAGTGATGAAAATATCTAGAGGAAATGGGTGTTCCTGGATTTCAAATGCCCCTATTGCAGCTCCCTGCAATAGGAAACATCGATGCACCTTTTCTTTGAAGTTTAATGGGCTAAGAGCATATGTAATGTTATGAGTATGGGTATGAAAAAATAGGATCCCACACATTCAATATAAGAACAATTTTAAGCATGTATACATTGGGTCAATTACACAGATTTGAGCTGAAATATAGTGTGCTGGTCATCTCAGTGGTATGTTGGTCACCATGGGTGGCAATGAAAAATTCTAGACATAATGGGCCAATTTATTTCATGTACCTGTTCGTCAAAACAATGATGATGCTAGCTGAAATGGGTGATCTCATCAATGGCAGAATATATATTTCTACATGCATGGTTTTGATGGATGAATATGGTATTTTAGCAACTAATCACGGTGAAAGGATAGTGAACTGGTTCAACTGGAAGCCTCTAAGAACATGAATGAATCTAAACATGGAAAGGGCATTCAATCAGGGTGTCATGAAAGGTGATGGTCTGGTTTGAGATAGAAGGGGATCATTTCTTTTTAGTTTCAACACCATCTATAGTCCAGGGAGTTTGATCAGTTTGGAATAAAGAGATTTAATTTCTACTATAATAATATGAAATCTATATAGCATACAAAATGATGAGGATGAGTTGGATTCCTTATTTCTGACGGGGTTCATCAAGGAGAAGTTCTTTCTTCATTGGGAGTTGGTTGATTCCACCAGGAGGTGAAATCTCTTTCTTGGCTAGGGCACTCCTGTTGATCATACTTGGAGGGAAGAAAACATTACAGTTTATGGGATATCCATCAATGGTAGCTATGCTGAATTTTTTATTATTTGTAATGTTATTAGGTTCATACCTGATGATTGGAAGTTCTTTTTCATGGGTGATTCCCTGAGCCTTTATCATAAACTCCCTCCATAAGTGTTTCATAATTGGGTGTTTGTGTGTTGTTTTTTGATAATAAAAGTAAATTTTCATTCAATAAAATGATTGTTACTCATGGTGATTTTGGACTAGGGATGCTTTAATGATTTTTTGGAATTATTATCAATTTTATCTGAAGTTAGATCACGATTTTTACAAATATATAGAGTAAAACACTGGTAAAGAGAAATATGACATTCATAGTATGATAGATTATAAATAGGTTAAATTTTCATTAATGCAATGGAAAAATTGAAAACTTTTTCCTCCCCAAGGATTGTATTATGACTATCAAGGTTGTATACCTTGTGATAGTGAGTAGTTTTCGTTTGGTAATGCACTGTAGGAGTTGATTAAAAACAAAACTGTAATAAGACCTACTGTTATAAAGCTAGATAGTGAGTGTAGAGTTCTTTTTTACGTTCATTTAGTATATTCTATCTCCATGGAAAGGGAATTTCAATACAATGATATATTAGATTGTCTTTCTTTTATTACATATAAAAAGATTGTAAAAAGTAATCTATTTAGATATCATATGTTTCACATGAAGGAGATGTGAAATTATTCTTCTAAATTGAATTATCTGATTTATCCTAAGATAATATTAACTGTGTTAGAAGGAAACGGATTTCTTGGTGAGAATAAATAAGAAAGGGGTATGTTGTGGTGGTTTTATTAACCAAAATTACTAGTAAAACAATGTAATTCAATTGGAATATCTAGTTGAAGAAATGGGTTAAGTATAATCAAAATCTTTATAAAATTATTATCAAATGGAACACCCAATAATATCCAAGAATACAGTGTAACCTGGCTTGAATATTAATGAGATTTTTGATTATTTAGATGAAGAAGTGGAATAAAAAAAGGATACTGAAGTTGAATTAATGATTTTGTTGAAGAGGGATGTGACCAAGGCTTGGTCAAGAGTATTTATGTATCCTTTGGTCCTTCTAGACCATTAATTTTTCTTCTTTATAGGGATAGTCTATTGTATGAAAGAAATGAAAATGATACCAAAGACTTAGGAGATGAACAAATTTATAGGTCTTATTAATCAATTAAATAATTAGTGGAATTATCTAATAGTTATGAAGATGTGAAAGGCGATGGACCTCATGACTCAAAAGGTCATGATGATGATGGTGACAATGTTGAGAGGGATTAATCACATCCAAATCCTATCTTAGTTTTATCTAGTTCTGTGGAGTGATATGGTTCTATTTAGTCAGATAATGATACTGACTCTTTTACAAATGATTCAATGGAATCAGTTGAGGGGGAGGATGGCATATTAATGTAGTCAAAAGTCAATTCATAGGTATGAGAATTCCTACTCTGCTGAGGGTGGAAATGGATCTATGGGGGATAAAACTCCTATTTCAAAGATAATTGGACATTCTTGTCTAGAGATTGATGAAGATGGTTATAATGATTATGATTATATAAGTCTACTTTATCATTGTATCATTTCTTTCATCGATGATATTTGAATAGATACAAATGTATCTTTATTGGAGTGGATTGATGATGCTGGTCACCTTTATGATATTCCTTCTAATACTCTAGATATTATATCAAAGTATTAAGAGGCTTTCATTCTTAGTCACAAGAGAGTTCCTTCCCATATTACTTCTGCTACCTCTATTCCTTCAGACTATGTGGCAAGAGTTGATTTTGATAAATTTAGAGAAATATTGATTTATGGTATCATTGGAGTTCTAATATCTTACTATCTTATTATTACTCAACTTAGGGAAGATGATAAAGTGAATATAATTGATATTTTCTTATTCCATATTCATCCCAAAATGATTTTCAACATTTAAGAAGTTAAAATAGAAAACAGAATATTTTCTAGTGAGATGTTATCCATGATGTCTATTATGGGGGTGATGAGTTTCACTCTTAAGAATAGTTAGAAAAATCTTTTGTAATGTTTACATTCTTTTTCACCACTTGATATTACCTCCTCATCCACTACTCTACCTCCCACTTCCTCTATTGATGGTATGATTATCTGAGAAATAGTCAGAGGGGAGTTTCATTCCATCATGGGTGATCTAAATAAATCCCATGAAGAGGACCTAAGGAAAATAAAACCTCACAATAACCATATATATAAAATGGTATGGGAGTTTTGAATGATGATAGACAAGATTGAAAAACTATGACTAAGGCTATCAAATAACACCTTTACACAATATAAAAAAACATGTGTTGGATTCTCATTTTAATTTTCTAGCTGAGAACTTGAGAATTCCTCATATCATTAGGGACTTCATGTTACAAGTAGATCAAATCAAAGTCATATATCCTCTACAAATGCAATTAATGGAAGAGAAAAAAATTATTATCTCATTGTTATAGATATAGATGGAAACATCATCAAGGAAACTGTGAAATTTATGAAGCCATTTTTTAATATATCTAGGACAACTGTTGGGGAACATATAACTATTCATATTCTAGCCCTTATTGTCTCCCAATATTTTAATCCTCTACCTCCTCAGTTTCATCCATTCAGTACATCACTAGCTGAAGTCGTTTGAAATCTTATTAAAGTGGTGATCCAAGATCTTTCTTCCTTTACATATATATGCTCAGTTTCTACCTCATTACCTCATGCCTTTGAAAAAACGAAAATCCCCTCTTGATCATAAATCCCATATAATTTGAGGGTAAATCTGACTAGTGTTGATCTTTTATTATGGTTATCTATATTTTCATCCAGATTTATTTTTGGATATAATATTTTACTGATTTAATTAATACAATTCCACTTTTCATTCTTTCAATCAATGAATGTGTTTCCATTTGTTATGTTTTTAATAATCCAAAAGTATTAGAAAAACATTTTAAAGTTTATGTTTTTAATTATTTTTCATGTGATTCATTTTCAACATATATAACATTATAAGATTTACATGTTATGAATATATCAATATGTTTAATTCAACTACTTATGACTCTGTTTTTTTCCTAGCTTCTAAAATTACTTGATGTTTAATCATAAAAAAGGTGGATGTTGTTGGAACCTGCATGTTTTGATACCCATAAATCCTAATTACTCTGTTACAAAAAAGATTAATATTTTATAATTTTATTTTACTGTATAAATAAAATTGGAAGAAAATTGGATAAGTGTATAAAATGTTCCATTTTCAGTTAAAATGATCTATTTTTAGTTCAAATGTGCTGATGTTTGTTCAAAATGTGATGCCATTAGTTCAAATGTGATACCCTTAGTTCAAATTTTAGATGACCATAATTTTTTACCAACATAGATTTACTACCACCATACCATTATACAACAATAATTTTCTACTGCTAAACCTTGCTACTACAAGATGTGATACAACAATATGTGCTACTTCATGGTGTGGTACATCTATATTTTTTGATTCCAGATATTCTATCATTGGATGTGATACAACAGGAATGTGCCACCACATGTTTAGGAGCCTATTGGTCTATGATACTATCAAATAGGATCAATCATTATATATCTACCATTTCAATTTTTATTCTCATTAGAATATAATTCCACTAATGGATAGTTTATGAGAGTTAATGAGTACATCATTACATGGTTTTGTTAATGATTATTCCTAAACCACTCCACCGAAGCATTGAAGAAAAAAGAATGGGTTTCCTTATTTTTTACTCAGTACTAGGATTCAAGATATATTTATTATTATTATTTAATGGATAATTATACATAGAGGGATATATATTCTGGAATACTCTATCATACATATAGCAGGGTTTCTATACACACATGAAGAATAAATGCATTTATGAAATTGAGGAACATGTATAAGATAAGAAATCATTCATACACTAAATCAAGATATATATGTTGATGTTTTTAATTGTATTAACATATAGAAAATAAGAAATCTACGACACCGTATTTCTTTATTTTTTTAGAAAAACATATTTTAAATCATAACCAAGTAAAATTAGGGGACCCTCAACCATCATAATATATTAAAACTATGAAACCCACTTATTTCAATATATCCCTTTTTCTACTCTCTATTTCATGATTTACATTTTAGAAGTGTGATATTATACTATATTTATCAATACACACCAACTCCTTCACTTAAACTGGATAATACATGATATCGTCTCAAAAATATTTTATTTGTTCACCCACGGGAACATTAGAAGAGGACATGTGTGGCCTGTTTTTTTCATACCACATTTAACTATAAAAGAGGCTTTGGGATTCGAAATCTAGTGTTATATTGTTTTTATTAACATATCTAAAATGTTGATCTAATTATTATTATAATAATCTTCTTGAAATCATGATATTTCTATGTGGAGTGGTATATGTCCCAACTTGAGACTATACCCCTTTTTTATTCTTCAATGTGATATTTAGTTTTATTTATTTACGTGAAAGATAAAACTATATTTGTATTTATATTTGTTACCAAAATTTTACATTTATTATAAATTTTAACCTTTGTTTAAATAGAGGATTTGATTAAGTAAATTAGTTTCAAAAGATAAAGTGATATCAAACATTTTTTAACTAGGACCTAATACAACTTTGATAAAAGTTTTGAATGATAAAACATTTATCATTCCACTTTATTGATTAACATAATGTTTTTAATTATCTTTGCATATTTTTTTGATATATTTCTAACAAAACTTTTATTTGGGAACTCAATTCACCTACCCTTAAGTTTCGCACTCTGACCAAAATTTTTTCACAATATTCTAGAAATTCTTAGTTTTTAAAAGTAATTTTAAAAGAAAATGATTTTAAAAATCTATTTTAAGAATAAAAAGAATATTTTCCTCAGGAATTAATTTAAATATATTTATATTATATTTATATTTATAAATGATAATAACCCTTAATTTTATATAAACTCAACATGGGATTTATTGTAATTATACAATTATGTTTCTTACTCTAGATGGTTCATGATTATTTTCACCAAATATATTATTAACATTCATTTACATGATTGATTTTTGTATTCCTTATCTTTACCTTGAAATATTCACTTTCCTATGAGAATTGAACATCAAATCTACCGTAATTGTCCATATAATTTATAATGGATATGATTATTTCTTAAACTATATATCATCTACACATATAGTATTATTAATTATCCCCCTATAATAGCATGAATTACTAAGGAAACTTCACACCTATAGCACTCTATTGGGGGCCTTCCATGATACAACCACTTCTATCATCAACGAATCCACATCTACTCCCTACTGGGATACAACATATCCCCTGAAATGGAATCCTAAATCCCAAAAATCAAGCATATATAACTTCCCAAAAACCTACTATTGATGAAGAACTCCCCAAATAGTGTGTATATGCATTGTATGCTCCTCCTTAGATAGAGAGTACACAAGGATGTTGTTGATGAAAACCACTATGAACTTATCTAAGAACTCACATAACATTACGGTCATCAATCCCACGAACACAACAGAAGCATCTATCACATAGAAAGATAATAAAACGAACTCATAATGCCCTTGACGACAACATAAAGAAGTATTTAGGATATCATCATCCTTCAAACACATTTGATGATATTTTTACTGCAATTCTATCATTGAGAACCACCTTGAACCCTTTATTTGATCTAATAGATCATCAATCCATAGAATAGGACATTGATTCTTTACTATCACTTTGTTTAAGCAATGACAATCGATGCATGAACACAAACTGCTATCAAGCTTCTTTACAAACAAAACTGGTGCACCCCACGATGGAACACTCAGACGAAAACACCACACTATAAAAAACTATCATGCTGTACATGAAGCTCCCATAAATCAGAAGGGTACATTCCATATGGAGACATAAAAATAGGATACTCTCCTAGTAGAAGCTCGATCCCAAAATTGATGTCTAATCGAGGGGGTAATTCCACAAGTTATTTTATAAATACATCAGGGTACTCTTCTATGAACATAGGAATATCCAAAATATTATCATCTAAATAATGTAGACTCAGCTCATCCATCATGCATGACAAATAAAGAATGCACTTATGACCCATATGAGGAACTCGCTCACCAAAAAACATAGCTGGCTCTCCATCAGCATCGAAGAACACCACTTGCCTCCTGAAACAAATCCATGATAGCCTGCACCAAATAAAACCAATAAATGCCAAGGATGAAATCATATGTTTATATGAATAATCATAAAAAATATCCCCAAGAGGGGTGATGCCCCAACACTAGGTCGCAGTCTCTACATACTTTAATCAAATTAGCCCGACCTCCAACTACCATAGTCAATGCCAAGGGTACAAAAATCCTCTCAACCTAAAGTCCCAAATAATGGACAAGGGAAGGTGTTATTAAGGGGTACATCGCTAAAAAATCAATCAAGGAATACAAAAATGTAAAAAAATAATAAAAGGGTACCTCAAACGATGTCTGGATTAGCAAGCGCTAGAAAAGCTAAAGAATAAAGCTAACCATGACCTATCTTACCATAATGACGACCACCACCACATAAATTCTCTACTATTAGAGGATGAGGAGTGTGACGGGGTTATCCTCCATGACCTCTATTACCACAATGATGACCACTACCACATAAATGATATACTATTAGAGGACGAGGTGTATAACAGGGTTGTCCTCTACCTTCACCTTTTCTCTTTGCTGATCCACAACTGGTGCAACCTGTTGCTGCAACCACGGCTAGAACTGCCTCAATAGAAGAAACTTGAGCGGAACACCTGGTGAACAATGAATTCTTTGAAAGGTTGGGCACTCTCACTACTGATGAGCCCAACCAACAAAAGAAAACCAAGTTCAGGATACAATGGAATAGATTTGAGAGCTATTTCCCCCATAGAAAGTAGATGATGAGGGTTGAGACCTACCCCTATCTGAATGAAAACTCTTCGGACATGAAAACTGAAAACACCAAACCACATCTCTGCTTTGAGATGAATCTTGACGACTCTCCTCTCGTGAAGAACTGGTTCTGGCTAATTTCCTCTAAATATGATTCTTCCACGCCAAAACCTCAGATGTTACATCAGTATAAATGGGGTGTCCTGGCATGGGATCTCTAGATAAAAAGCCTCCTCGAAATGCCTCACCCTAGCCCTCTCATCTAAAAATAGGTCGGAAGCTTATCATAAAAGGTCACCACAACATATTCCAAAATCTCACACACTAGTGGTTCCCTGCCGATGTGTAAGGAGCTCATGGTGAATGGACTCCTTCGTGGTCGAAGAAAGATACATGACTCTTAAATTACCTCAAAACTCCTCCAATGTGATCCCAAACTCCTTGCGATCACTGAGGAACAAGAACCACCACTGCCTCGCTTCTCTACACGACATCATCAAAACCAAAGACTATCAGTTCTCCTTCTAAGAATAGATCTAACGAAAGGCTATATAAAACCCCTATTACTAGTATTCTATGAATTCATTTGAAATGGAGCCCTCACACTTCTATAGAATATGGTGCGTAAACTATCAGAGTGTCCTCCTCCAAGTTCCATCTTCGTCAAGCAATCCCCTACAGTGATCTTCTTGTGCAACCTACTAGACATCTTCTATGAAAACTGGATGAGAACATCAACCTAAAGCCATACCTACAAAATAAAAAATAGGTAGAGAATGTAAACATAGAATATGGAAGTCTTGACATTAATTAATTGATTTTTTTGTTTTATTCATTTGAGGTTATCTGATCCCCAGGTCTACTCATTCAAACTTAGGCACAAAGTAGGCTGATGGATGATCCTTTCCCAGGTCTCTACCCTACAACTAGTATCACCTCATTTAGTGCACACTATAAACATAACGGCTCATGCATCATTTCACAGGGCCTCTAATTCCTACGTCTTATCTAGTATCGAATGTATAAATCAATTTCTAGAATTTACTGACATCGTTTCCCTACCAACACATGAATCCTCACATGTTCCTATCACCAAACTCCATCTCATCCCTCAACCTAATCTGTAGTACCACTTTTTCACAACCCACTACCCCATAAGGTGTACCCCTCTTAGGCCGTCAATGTGAGAAGGGAGATAGCGACCCCCCATGTCCCACATCCAGTAGGCCCCAGGTTGGGGACTAGCATCGAGGGTATATTAAACAGAGAAATGGTATCCATTACCATATAATAGAAAACATGTAGAAGAGAGAGATAAGATAAAATCCAAACAACTCCAACTCAGACTACAATATAAAATAAATCCTAATTACACATATGTAATGTCATGGAAGGACTACTACAACTAAAAGAGAAAACTGCATGTTCTAAAAGAAGGTAAAAAAAGTAGCAACCACGAAGCCCTAATAGCTCTAGTAACCCCAAGCTAGTAGTAACTGGCCTGATCTCCAAACAACTCTAAGAGACCTAAAAAACAATTTAGATATATATAGGGTGAGTATAATAGTAAAATTCGAAGGATCCTCCCTAGATCCACTCATGCAAATGTAATGAAATTATGCTAAAGCATAGTGAACAACAAATGAAACAAACTTATCAGCTTAAAAAATATACAAAATTCCCAACATCACTATGGATACTCTAACCAAGTATCTCATACAAGATTATATATATTAAAATATATAATACCAAGGGTTACCCACTACCACTTATCCACTATTTTCCACTTTGCACCGACATCAAACTACTTAATCATCTCTCTCCAAAGGGTTTGCCCGTAGACACTTGGGACGAGCACCAAAATATGAACCTCGTGAAACACAACCACTACGTCGATGTAACCAATGTATCCGGGTGGTTTCTAAGAGCCACCACATCTCTCATCACATGTATTATACATCATGTATTATACCACAAGCCATTACAACCCATACACCAAGTAAGGATCCTCAAGCCAACACAGCCTATACATGTTACACCAATAGTAGTCGATATGAAAATATATCTAGAATATATGTGTGTGAATAACCATAATCCATTACAGCCCTGTACTCATATATATGGGGAGAACTATCCACTGTGCCTACCAGCACATGTATCTACTAATATAAGAGAGTAGTGCCAAAGGGGTAGTCAACCATCCATCATCCCACTAGAATTTTTGGAAAAACACCCCTGGGGATTAGAATCCTTAAAGTGTAAGTTCCCCTGACTGATGTGCTGGATTAGCATATGGAAACAAAAAAAGTACATAATATAATATAGCTCACAACCATATAATAGTCATAACCTAGTCTTATACTCAAATTGATGTAACATTTCTCGGACTCCCAGCTACCACTACTATGACTAGGTATCCAATAAAAACCCAATCATTTTAAGAGCTTAATTTCATTAATTGATTCCCTATTTATCAATTAAAAATTATTTTAATTAATTATTTAATCATTTATTAACCATTAATAATTCCACATTATATTTCCTTCTCCTCACACCCAAATTCCACTGTTCATTTAAATTTCAATGTCATCATTTCGTCCCAATAAGCTCCAACCCCATGGTTTAGCATCATTTATGCAACCATTTATTAACAAAATTATGACATTCCTAAATTCCATGAAAATATAGAAAAAAATATGTGCCACTAAACACATGGGGGATCAACCTGGTGAGTAGATGAACTATACGTTAAGTGTTTTCCACCCATAGCAGGAGTGTAGACCCATCCTTCCTTGTGAAGTTAAACACAGAAAGCATGTGTAATACCATGCACTTCTTCACCCATTTTGTAATGATGGAATACAAAAACTACCTTGAGCAGTAGGGAATGAAAAGAAGAAAAAAAAAACCAAAAAGATTTAGTAAAAATCCACTCATTCAAATCCAACCTCTTTCACCATCTTTAGTGTCCTCCTCGATACCCTCATGCATAACCCAATGTATCTCACCACTCTAGGAGTCGACTAATACAAAAACCAATGAGACATACTTCCCCCACATATCAGAATAGCAATCTGGGCTCACATCACAACACAAGCACCTAGAATCAAACATCATACCAACTGGGCTCTTGTCCCTTAAACAAGGTATTCTGCCTTCATAAAAAATGAGTTCTCACAACTCCATGTATAAGGCTATTTGTCCTTTATAAGAAAGAGGGAAACTCAGAACCCTACTAGGAGTTATTTTTTATTAAAAACATGTTCTTTAATCCATATTGAATTAACTGATTCATTATTAGTAGGTTTTACATTGGAAAACCTAAACGGAAATCTATCATAGCTTCCAAAAATTAATTAAACAATTAATATGAAATGAATTTAATAAACAATCACTAAAATAATCTAGGATTAACAACCGACTAGAATAGGCATGCACATCTTCATCTATTTTATTAACTTCAAATTATAACAACAAACAGATTCATTTACATGTATAATTACTTTTATCCATTTAATTATCAATTAATTCAGGATTTATCTTATATACCAATTTCATCAAAAAAACATGCTAATAAGAAAATAATTGACAGCACACTATCCCTCAAATGAAGAGGAAAACATTTATCATGGTGCAAAGAAACAACATGCGACGAGACCAATAATTTTAATCTGGTTCAAGTATTTAATTTAGCCAATTACATTTCAATAAAATGAGAAAAACATTCTAACTTTACTATTTCAAGTAAAATAATAGATATCCAATGAATCCCCTATCTCAAACTTTTCCTGATGTTCTTCACATGATAATAGATCGAAGAAATGGATCACGATTTACTTCCCCACAAAAACAATATCTATAAGAGGATGTCGTGGCACAACCACATTAACACTAACCAAAAGAAACTCCCATAGAACAACAGATATTAGATGACATAGAATAGAAAAGAGAAACATGGTAAAATAGATCTAAGAAAGCCAAATAACAGAGGTACATCTTACCTCAGATAGAAGAAAAATTGAAGAATAAAGCTGAAAACCAATCCTAGATGAAAGAACCCCCAAATATTGAAGAGGTAAGAGAAGAGGGAGTTGTCCAGATCGTATGTGGTTGAGAGGGGGTGTGCTCAATACAAATGGTTTGAAAAACCCAAGTGGCTAGGTGTTATTAAAAAACCCAGTGGTGGGGAAGTACACGACGTTTACCTCCTCGTCATATTGTGTAATACCTCGAGGTGATATATACTAAAAAACACATTGCCTCGATACTTCATTTTATTTTTCTGAAACCTGAATGTTATACAATATCTTCCCCTTTGCAACATCATATTGTCCCCCTATTTCCATATTCTCATGACTGAACTTCTCCAGACGTCCTCTAAGCCTTCTTTGAGAACCTGTGTTTTCGAAAAAATGCAAAGGGTCGATCCACATGGATCTGGGACCTTACAATGCTCGATGACCATAATAGTATATTTGTTTGGGAAACATAGAACAAAATCTTCTAACATAGTGACAAATATTCAATGTTTCCTACAAAGATATACCCATTTATTAGTTATTGTTAAAATCCATATTTCGAATCTAGTGAGAGAAAACATAATAAATGGTGATTTTAAATGATTATTAAAGGTATATAATGAAATTATATAATCATAACATTTACATAAGTGTGTGAGAATAAGAGAATCTCATTTGAAAATCATGACCTAAATATCAAAGATGAAAATCATGTGACACGATATAAATATTTTAAGTTCGTAAGACAAGAATCATAACAGAATAAACAAAATAATCCATGAATAAATAACTAATGAATAAGACATATAAATTGTGGCATACACATAAGAATAAAAAATATTATTTCAAATATATATATAAATACCTTCATAACATGTTAGTCATGGGATACAACCAGTTTACCTTCTTTGAGATTATGATAAAAACCCATGTACCATATTATTATTCTATTTTGGCTATATCCCATGTAACATCCTGTTTTCGGGCTTGGAATACATACCATGAACACTATTTTATTGTCTCAGGATATGACTACTATATCCTTTATGCATTTATAACACTAACCATTACCCAATACATTTTAGGGAGATATAAGTCCCCCTATATCATAAGGAAATCATACATACGTCTTCTGTATTTTCATAAAAAATCATACCATAACCCATGAAATGAAATGGGTGACATAGACATGTAATCATATAATAAAATAATGAAAAATATAGGTTTCATAATCATTTCATCAATGCATAACCCATGTAAAGAAGTTTGATTCATAAGAACATAATCTATGAAAGACAAACAAGTTTCAGAAACATTATGTCTCTAAAATATAAACATTTCAAAAAATGAAAATAAATGGAACCATTTGAAAAGTTTACAAGAAATATAAGATTTACACCAACATATGTCATCTTGGATGGAAAATATTTTTAAAATATCTTTGGAAAACATTGTTTTATTGACATATCTTTTATTATTTAGAAATTTATTTTTAAAACATGAAATCTTTTGAAAAAAAATTCATTAAAAATAATCTAGAAAAACAAGAAATTATGATTGAAAAAATTTAAAAGATTTTTTAAATGTAACAAAAATAGTAAAAGCATTTTTTTAACAACTAGATTTTTAAAAAATAACAGTATTCTTTAAAAATCATCTAAACACATCCTAAATCATAAAAAATTTTGAAAATATTTATATTTAAAAAATAAATTAAAAAAATTAATGTTCAAATACAAGTAAAATTGATTTTTCAAAATATTATTACTTGAAAAAATGGAAGGAAAGATTCTAGGTAAGGAGGACCATGATAACGACTAAATCCATACATTCCAAACATGTATTGCAAAATAGAGGTTATAAGTGCCTCCATCAGAATACAACAAGAATATTTTTCATTAAAACTATTTTTTAAAAAGTTAGAACATGTGAAAAAATTTACATTGAACATTATTGGATAATGGTAAACAATTTTAATATCATTTTTAGAAATTTATTTTTGAATAAACATGGATTTTCGATTGAAAGGAGTAGTAATGCTAGATATTCATAAAATAATTTTCATAGTTATATTAAGTACCAAGGAGTTATAAAATGGTACCATTACTTGTATATAAAATAAATAACAATATGAGAAGAAACTTCATTGGTTTTTTTGAGATAATGGTCATATTCTTTCATCAATGGAAGCATAATCATAAATAGTCTTGATAAATGATGATATTGTAGAAATAAACTATTACCCATTTGGTAACATTGATTCATACTCCACATAAAATTAATTTATGAATAAGATATCATGAAAATAATTAGATTCATGATATAAAATGTCTAATGAAATTATATTAACCACTTAATATTATATAGTTTAATTGAAAAACATGTTTCTCAGTGATGGAAAAGATAGAATAAAACTACATCATATATTTGGTAAATCATGAATGGTAAAACCCCATGAAATTGAGGAAATAATGTGGAATTGTAAATGAAAATAAATTTATGTATAATAATCTGTGAATAAATTCATGTGAAGTATTTAATATATAGAAAATAAATGGTTGGTGAATAAGGCTTATGTCCCATATAAAGAAAAGAGAGTTGAGAAAACCCTTAAAACATGAGTAATTTTTGAATTGTGATAATCATGAAAGAATAAAATCAATTAAAACATTGAATATAACTACATAAGAAAAACTAATTATATAACATGTTATATGTAATTATATACACTAGACAAGAGATGACAGTGGGGAATATGGATGAATGTCACAGAAATAAAATTTAGATGAAATTACATTACATTAAGTCTTGAATTTATTCATACACATTTAAAAAAAACATTATAATAAATATAATTATATATTTTGTTTATGAATATATAGTACATATTTATTAACAACATCATACTAATGTTACGTTTCATGTAATTTCCGCTTTGTTTTTCATATAAGTTCGGAATTCTTATTATTGATCATATTACATAGATAATGATTTAATTATTTCTATATTTGAAAAAAATATTTATATAAAATATTTATTTGTTATTTTAATATTAATAATGAACTATAAAATATGGATATATATTATAATACACCATCCATGGAGATGGTAGGCCATAAATACACATGAATGTTTTTCTATTTTATTATCGTCTTAAAAGAAAGAATGTAACTGAAATGTATATATATATATATAATAATTAATCTATCATTATTATTTCATCCATATCATATATTTTCACTAAAAACACCATTAATATATTCCATGTAATGTGTGAATGAATCACACCGCTTTGAAGAGGGAGTAGTCCACACTACTACAAACGATGTTATTGTATATCCACAATATGGAAGGAATGAAGTTTTGTTATATAGATAAATTAGATAAGAATAAAAAAATTTAAATATAATATTTATCCTATAACATAATGTTTCTATCATAATGTCTAACCATGAGATGTGGTAAATTAAAAAAAAGATATAATCGTTTCATGAGGTTGTAGTTTGGAATACACAAGAACTATATGTTCGTTAAACATTTGAGGGAAGTGTGTGTAAGTGTATGTCAAAACCATAATATAAAAAAATTCCATTATATTGATTATATTTATGTTATTATGTAATATTGGGATAAGTGTAATTGATTTGGTGGAGAATGAAAATAAAGGAAATGAGATTAATGAAGGATGCTACTACTACTACGGGTAACTTCTTTTGTATTGCACTAAAGGGCTTCCTTGGATGGATTTATGACCAAAAAGTGGATTCCATGAATAAGGTATGGATTTAAAAAGCTCATTTTATCAGTTTTTGGGAGATCCATAGGGCTTGAGGGGGGTAAATATGCAAGAGGGATGACTGCCTTTTTATAATAGAGGAGGAGTGGCATTCTTGTTAATTTTTGAAAATGAAATTCCACCATTTTTTCCCTATGAAGAGTAAATCCAATTATTAAATTTTTTTATCCATGTTATTAGAGGATTGATATATTTCCCCAAAATGTATTTTAGAAAATTTTATAGGTCATTTTGGCCATTACGATTACGGTTTAGTTCAATGTGAATATAATTTTTCTTTTAATCACAGTAATTAGTTTTAATCACTTTCACTAATATTTTTGCTAAAAAAATATTTTTTGGTATTAAAAATTTTTAATTATAATGATCAAAAATATTTAATCCATTTTTTTTATTTTAATAATATTATTAGTAGAGATTAATTTAAATTTAATCCTAAAGATATAGAAAATAAATAAGGGTTTCAAATTAAAAAACGTTCAAAAGTTGGAAATATTTTTATATCAAATTTCAAGGTGAAAATTGATTCTAATTACCTAAATTGGATTAATTTATTTAAAATTGATATAAATAATCTCTAAAACAAAACTAGGATTTAATTTTACAATATGAATAATTTAGATAAAAATTAGTTTTTCATTAAAATGAAAATGTTTTTCACTATTCAAGAAAAATGGAATGTTCTCAGAAAAGAATAAAAATTCACCCAAAGTAAATTTTGATATTATAATTTCACAAATTATGTTCATTTTTTGACATTAAAATTATAAATGTACCAAAAATCCGATTTAAAATGGGTTTTACATTAAATGGTGGAAAATTACCTTTGGGAAAATATAACTTTTTATTCATAAAATTTTATTTATATTTATCTTAAACATTATAAAATATATTATATGAGTATCAAAAATATTTTTTGAATATATAATATATAAATTTTATTAAAAACATTAATCAAGTGTTTTTTGTTGAATTTATTTAGATAAAATTGTGTTTTTACATAGAAAAATAGTTTTCATATAAAAGTAATTCCTCTATTTTCAAATAGGTCTTACATTCACTTCATGTAATTGATAACAAATAAATTAATTTTATATACATGGGAAAACCATATTTTCAAAATTTAGTTAATCTTATTTTCAAATTCCATTCCAATATTTAGGTGGTAAATATAATAATATTTTAATAAAAATATTAATTGTATATTATAGTTCCATAATTCTCGGCCTTGTGTGTAACAGATTCTATCCAAGGGACATAGCATCTTGTGTAGCACCAGACAAAAACAATTGTTTTTCCTCCGAATCTAATTTAATTATTTCCTGTAGTGAATGATTGAATTTTTTTTTCTTATAATTCAATCAACACTTAAGTAATTCATATAATTAAGATATATTCAATGTTGCGTTAAATATAAAATATTTTAAGATTTAAATAATTTGAAAACAATTTATTCACAAAATATTGGGGTGTTACATTATACCACACTTAAAATTAATATCACCCACAGAATTCATATTTTTAATTAATGGTTTTATACTTTAATATTCATTTCATAGAAACCGACACCAAAAAATTGAATACAAAATCTTATTTTAAAATGGAATGTTGGAAACATAAAGGTTACCCAAAGTACCACATAACTAGATTTCCGTATAGGAGAACATAGTTGGTAAGGGAATATTTATAATGGAAGGAAAGAATAAATAATCATAGTGATTGATTAATATCCCTAATCACAAGAAAGTGGGTGATGCATATAAAGTTGACAATCACAAAACCATTAAGTGAAAAAGTATGAAAAATGTCATTGATATGATCAGAAATAATGATAATAGAGAAAAATATTATTTCCAAAATGGTTTTTTAATGTTGATTATTTTTTTCACATGAAGATACACTTACTAGATTTTATTCACATTCATATGTATAATCTAACCCTTTGGTTGTGTCTTGACTAATTTCAACTTCACCTCTTTCTACAAAACATATTGTGGATTTTTATTCATTAAGAACCAATTTATTTTTAGATCCATTATTTTTCATCACATCATTCTTTAGTTTCCATAAAAAAGGGGTTAAAATATTTAATCTGATATGCATGAATCCTAAAATGTTGATATAATACATTAACATCTCAAAATTCATCTGAATTCTAACTTAAACATTCTATAAATGGTTAACCATATAAACCTTATAAAATATGAAAATACCAAACATTATAAAAAGGTCATGAGATATTCCTAAAAATGATCCCCCATATATCAAAAACTTTCTCTTGGTTGTCACATTCAAATCATGTGAATACCCTCATCATATATTCCATTGAAACATGGAAAAAAAGTAAATTACAAAAATTCCAATTAAAAAACATGCATTCTTACTTTTCATAAGATTAATGGATATATTACTTAAGTCCACGATGTTTTAAAATTCATCAATGGTGGAAAAGAACAGTATTTCAAAAAAAATCAATAATGAGTTCATGGATAATCAGTACTATCAAATTTACATTATCCATATAAATCATCTCTTTTAACTAGCTAAACACATTTGTCTCAACATATTAAACACATTAATGGTTTCCTAAACATATTTAAGAATATAAAATTCCCTATAAATCACTTTTGGTATTATAAATTTCCATTTAACATATCATTTTCAATCATTAATTATAAACATATAAAAATACTTATATATTTCATGAATCATATATCATAATATTTTAATTTAAAAACATTTTCACATCAATGATAAATATTTATTCTTAAAACATTACTCAGGTATCATTGTTTTATACCTTGATAACCCATGTAATAGAATATAAAATATGAATCTTATCTTAATGTTTCTCAACCTCAATCTCATCTTTCCTTATATGTTTAATGTAAACAATACTGTTTGAACATCACATACATTTCACATGCCATTTTCAGCCTCTTTCTCTTCAAAACTATAACAATTAATCATAACATTTTCTTGATTCTCTTTATGGGATATTAGGACATCTGTTTTTACAATTCCAACACTTTCCATATAAAAATCATTAAATGTTAACCATGTTCCTTCTAGTTCATACTATACACTAACAACAAGAATTATAGTTTGAGAAACACTTATCATAGTAGAAAACCACATAATCGAGGAAAAAATACTTATATGATGTCTAAATTAGGACACCGACATAATTAATCTATAAAAACATAGGGTTGTCTTAGGTTTTTTATAGTTATGTTCTTTTTAAATAATTCATTATTGTTTAAAATGAGTATTTGAATTCCCAAAGCATATCCCCAGGGATTATTGGAGTATGTGTGCATTAAGGATCATTTTCATGCATTAATTACCAAAAGAGTACAGATAATTTTTTTTTGGGTTGTTACCCCTATGTAAATATATACTACATCCATATACACTTGTAGTAACCAGATAGTGATTTATTACTAGGAAAACAATCACTCTTTCTTTTACAAAAATTATAGTATATTTTCTTATACTTTAACACATCATTTTACTGATCTATAATGATATAACTATACATATCCTTAGAAATATCCGTACATGTCTATGTAAATATTTCTCATCCTATTTTAAAAAGGATGAATAAACCTTTCCTTTGATACCAAATAAGCAACGAGAGATTAACATATAAGGATATTACATCATTATAGATGAACATTTTTCATATTACAAAATTACATGACTAAGAACCATAATAATTAAGTGTTTTTGGTAACATGGAACAAAATATTCTAACTTGGTGAAATATATTAATTATTTAACTTAAAGATCTACCTGTTTATCACTTCTACTAAAAACCTTTATTTAAAACCTAGTGAAAGGAATCATAAGAAACAAGTGATCTCAAATGACTTGTAAGGGTAAATAAAGGATGTCTGAAATCATAACATGAACATAAGGGTACAAGATCATGATAATATCATTTTCAGATCATATCCAGCATATAAAAGTTCATAATCATGAGACATGGAATAAATAAATTAAATTCATAAGACATAAATCATAAGGGAATCAGGAGAATAACATCAGAATGAATAATTGAGGAATAAGAAATATAGATTAGGGAATATATATAATCATAGAAAATATTGTGTGGAGGATGCCTATGAAGACCTTCATAACATGTTAGGAATGGGGCACAACATATGTAAACTCATTAGTTATGGGATAACAACCTGTCCACCCTCTTATTTTTAGGCTATAGCTACAAAGAGTGTACCCTCTTGTTTTTAGGCTTCGGATACAACCCTTGTACCCTATTTTTTCAAGGATTATTCTACAACTTATGTAACATTGAGCTCATATATCACTTATCATTACCCCATGCATTAGATAGAGATACATGCCTCACCAATATCATAATGAAATAATACAAACATGTTCTAAAAAATAAAATAAAATCAAATCATAACCCTTGAATTGAAATGGGTTTTATTAAGAAGTTATCGCATAATAATCTATGAAAAAGTGAGGTTTCATAATCATTTAATCAATTAATAACCCATGAAAATAATTGGGTTTCATAAGCATATAACCTGTTAAACAAAAATATATTTCTCAAACATCATTCCATCAAACCATAATATATTCAGAGAAAACATATGAATGGAACCATTGGATCATTTCCCCCAAAAGGCACAAGTAACACCAATGTATGTCATTAAATATAGAAAATATTTTTGAGATATCTTTTAAAAACATTTCTTACGAAGAATATCCTTTCTTTTTTGAACAATGATTTTTAAAACATAAAACCTTTAAAAAACCATTTTCTTTGAAAATTAAATTAAAAAATATATAAATTAAGAGAGAAAAAATTTCAGATAATTCTTAAATGTAAAACATATTAATTTTTTTTTGAAAATAGAGCTGAAAAAATTTGAAGGAAGCTTTGATAAAAAATTAAAACACTTCTTGAATTGTAAATTTTAATTTGAAGATATTTTATTTGAAAAGAATGTAAAAAATGGATTTCCAAAAGAGTAGATAAATAAATATTCATAAAAATAAGTCTTTTAAACTTATAAATGAATCTTCATTGTAATGGAATCAATTATGGAAGATAAATTCTTATATTTCATACATTCTTTTTACATCGTAAAAGTTTAGAAATGATTCTTGATTGAAAAAAAATTAATTTTATTTTTCAGAATGGTTTTCTAAGGAAAAACATTTATATAATATTAATTTAAAATTTTAGTATAATATTAAAATATTGTTAGAAAACATTGTTTTTAAAGAACAATGATTTCTAACTGAAAGGATAAATGAATTCTAATTGTCATAAAAACCTTCAGTTAATTATCATAAGTACAAAAAATTGAAAAAATGGTACCATTCATATAATATAAGATGAATAACTATATAATAATATAATCCATGCGTGTTATTGAGATATGGTTTATATAACTTCATCAAAATAAGTATAATCCTAAATTATCCTGATAAACGAAGAGATTATAGTAATAAACTATAACTAATTTTGAAACTAATTCCTACTACCCATGAATGAATAAAATGACACAATGTATAAGATTTCAGGAACGGAAGGATATATATTATATATACTTTCATATGGTAGTGCATATATATCTAATAAAAATATAGGTTAAATGTAAAACATGTGTCTCAAGGAAGGAAAATAGAGACGAAACTGCCTCAATAATTTGGAAAATAATGAACCATAAATCCCCATGAAATATAGTCCATAAAATAGATATGAAAATACCAATAATTGACATTAAAATAATAATATAATACATTATTGGTAATTACATACACCATAAATAATAATTTATGCGTAAATAAGTGATAACTATCACATAAATAAATGTCAGATGAGAAAACTGTTACTACATGAGAAATTTTTAAATCATGATCCACATAAAATATTAACATGATTTAATAAAATTTTTATCATTAAATAAAGGAAATTAAATATAAAAAATGTCACAAGAAAGTATATAAATGACAAAAAAGATGATAGTGCTGAATATGTAATGAATCTAACTAAAATAAAAAGTAAAATTAAATTATCATACCTTATCTCATGCCATTATTCTTATAAAATCAACTCATGAATAATAAATATAATTTTTATATGCATCGACAATAGAATCATATTTTTATATAAAATTCCATATATGGTTTTTATAACTATATATTACCCTTTTATTAATAGCCCCATTGTTTTAAGTAATATCCACTTTTTTCAAATAAGTTTTGACTTGTTATTCTTGAACTTATTAAATAGATCACGATTCACTTATATCAATAATGTAAAAAGAAAATTTATATATTATATATAATTTTTATATAGATTTTAATACTAATTTATAAAATTCAAATATATAAAAAGGAATACAACTTTCTTAGAGATGGTAGGTCGTATGTTCACATTAATGTTGTTTCAGTTTTCTTGTGCTATTGAAAGAAAGAAAGTAAATTAAATATATAAATATAAATATATAATATCAATATATTATCATTAATATTTCATATATATGTTATATTTTTACTAAAAACACCCACAATTAATTCCATGGAATGCATTATGGAATCACATTACTTTGAGGAGGTGGTAGTTGGTACTTCCACGGATGAAGTTATAGTATATCTAAAATATAAACCGAATGATTGTATATTTTATATAATAATTAAAGAAGAATAAATAAATCCTTAATATCTTATATATAAGATAAAAATATTTTTTCCTTCAATATTTTTAATCATGATAGGTGGTAATGGAAAACTATACAACGTTGTTTCGTGAGGCAGTTGTTCACCAAACTCAATAACTGTAAGTTAGTTAACCATTTAGTAGATGTATGTATAATTGTTTGTTAACACTTTTTATAACATAATATAAGTGTATTAATGATAAATATATCCTTATTTTATCATATAATAATTTTTTGGTGGATAAATAAAATTTAGGAAAGGATCTTTAGGAAGGATGTTTCCATTTCTTTGGGTAACTTCATTTGGTTTACACCAAAGGGATTCCTTGTGTGGATTTATTAACTTAGGTATGATTATATGATAAAGGGAGGTATTTTGATAAATTATTTGAGCTATTTTTGGGAGAGATAAAGGGCTTGAGAGGTGTGAATAAGTCGGATTGGTGAGTTCCTTTTTATAATGGAGAAGTGGCATTCTTGTGAATATTTGTAAAGGGAATTCCACCAACATTTTCCCAATGAAACGTAGCTCCAATAGTAAATAAAATTTAGATAAAGTTTTATAGAATATAAATATGGATATATAATTGATTTTTGACATGTTTCATTGTAATATTGTCCCTTTAGACTGAGGTTGAGTCTGTTGTTATGTTAATTTTCTCTTAATTGATGCAATTAATTTTAATCACATTCACTTATATTTTTGGTAAAAAACCAAGTTCACATTATTATATATTATATATAATTTTTCTTAAGAAAAAGGAATCCATTTTTTAAAATTATTATCACATAAATGTCAGAAATTTATTTAAATGTAATCCCAAAGTCGGGACGACAGATCGAGGCTTTAAATTTTTTTTCAAAAAATTGAAAATTTTAATATAAAAATTTAATAAGAAATTGGTTAAAATGAACTAAATTGGATTAATTTATTTATATTTTATATAATTAAACTTTAAAAAACAATAATTTAAATTATAAATATAAATAAATTATATAAAATAGTAGTTTTGAATTAATATTTAGTGTTTTTAATTATTCCTCAAAAATTAAATCCTCATAGAAAAATACAAAAAATTCACCCAAAGTAAATTATTATATTTTGATTCTATAAATGATGTTAATTTTGTAAAATAAAAATTATAAAATTTTAAAGAGTCACATTTAAAATGGGTTCTCCATTTAAAGGAGGAAAAATTACATTCTAAAAGAATACATCTTTTTATTCATAAAAATAGGCTTATTATTATCTTATACCTATAAAAACTATTTGATTAGTATAAAAAATATATTTTGATCCGAAAATATTTAAATTTTCTTTAAAACATTAATAATTTTTTGTCTTATTATTATTTATTGATAAAAGTTTGTTTGTAAAAATAAAAATAGTTTAAAAAAAGTAATTTCATTATTTTCAAATAGTTATATCATTCAATTGTAGTAATTGACATACAAAGGACTCATTTTATATAAAAATGTGAAGAATATTTTCAAAATTTTCTTAATATTATATTTAACCTCAATTATAATAGCAAGGTGGTAGCTATAAAAACATTTCAATAATAATGTTAATTGTATATTATAGTTCAATAAAACTCACCCTTGTGTAGAACTCAAGATATTTAAGGGAATCATAATTTTGTGTAATACATGTAAAACATAAATTTGTGTGTACCTCATTCCAATATAAGTGTTTCATGTATAAAAAGATCAAATTTTTGTTTCATATAACACAAAACACATTTAGAGATTTTATATAACAAAAGATATATTTAGTATTGTATGAAATGGAAAATATCAAAATATTAAATTAATTCAAAAAGGATTTATTTATAAAATCCCAGGGTGTTACATATATTAAAAATCATATTTTACCAAAAAATAATATCCCTTTATCCAAATTAAACATTATTAACTTAAAATGAAAGATATTATTAACGTAACAGGTTATCATTACCATTAATATTTTTTCCCTAATATAATAACATTTCTCCTAAAAACCTTCATAGTAAATCCCTAGAAAAACATTTGGGTTACATATTCCACAATATTTATTTAATAAAAATATTTTCCTCCCAAAATATCATTAATAACCTTTTAATAGATCCATATATGTCTTTAATGTGGTATCTATAATTCTTAAATTTTAAACATTATTAAATAAAAGACTATTAAATCCTAACTCTTGAAACCATATATATAGAAACATCATTCATTACACATCATTCAAAAAAATTTATCAAAGATTTTACATATTGTTCCTCAATAATTCCTTCTTAAATAAGTAATACAAATCATTTCCTAAGATTCATTGATGTTAATCAAGTCAAATATCTTATGTGAAACAATACAAAATGTTATAAAACAATTATTATCTTTTAAATGTTATTATGAGTTTCATCAACATTGACTATATATTTTCATAATTTTATAATCATTATTTTATATAATCTTTATAATACACTTCATGATCATTAAATATAGGGGAATTTATTTTCACAATTCAAACACTCCCACATTTAAATAAATTAAATGATACCATAGGAAAAACTGTATTCTACTAAATTTTATTCACTACACTATTCAATTTTCCTCAGAATTTTACATCCATATGAACTCCATGAACACATATGAATCATATTACTATTTCATTTATACATTTACATATGTTCTTACACAAATTTTTTTAACTCATTGGATGTTTATTATTTTTACCTTTATGATCTTAATTTTCCAGTCATCCATAAAACTCTTCTTTTCTATTTTTTAGTGAATTGGGAAACTATTAGAGTCTAATATTTCTAATCATAACTTGACATATAAGGTCAAGAATAACTATAAGAGTTTGAACTATTTTCCTTATCCCATATGTTTTCTCAATAACAAACACCATCATAATGTCCTAACCATCCACTATTAACATTTTTCCTACAAGTTCCATCTATTTACTAAAACCATAAATGATTTGTATGGGTATATCATATAAAACTATAATAAACAATTTTATAAAGAAAATAAATAATAAGAATTATTTTAATATTTTAACATTTAATTAAGTCATTATATTAATCCATTAATTCTAAAAAAATCCATATTTATCATTAACTTATTAAATTTTAATGTCATATAATAATTATATTTTATAATCTAATCCCATAATATTAACACCTTTTATTCCCTAATTGAAAAATATATTAACCTATAAATTTCTCTATGGATTTTTTTCTAAAACAAACTGCATCACCTCATTACATAAATAATCCAAAATTATGAGTATTCTATAAATGATTTTAAAGTATGGTACAAAATATAACAATTTATAATATAAAAAACCATAACTACGAGTTCAATCTAAATTATTTCATATTATTACATTCGCATGATATTTTGGGTTTATATTTTTAGTGACTTAAGAAAATCTCTACATGAATAAGTGTACCTTTCCATATAGTGAATATTTTTTTCACAAAAACTATTTTTTAAATTTACACCCCTATTACATTTGATAATATTTTACATCATGTAATACAAGTCAATGAATAATAAATATTGCCCATTATGTAGTTACTACATATACTTGGGTTTTTTGGAAATTTTTGAAAATTTGGTATAAGAACAAAAGGATTAGTAAGGGATATTGTAATAAAGGGAACCATTTTGTCTTGTAAAAAACATGAAAATCCATAAATAAGATTATATTTTTTACTATAAATTATAATTGTATAAAACTATTCATATTTGTTTTCATAAATAATCTAATATATAAATAAAAACTTTAAAAAATAAAAATAATTGTAATACAATGATGGTATCTTTATAAAACATGATATCTTATAAAGAAATTATTTTCTATGAAAATATACCGTTATATTATAATGATTTTAAACTGTATACATTAAAACTAATCATAATCATATAAAAAACATATAGACATAATGGGTCATTATATACATTACTTGGGTTCACTAGGTTTTAAACAATAATAGAATAACATATAATTAGTTAATTCAAATCATTATTTCCTAATAGAATAAATCATTACCCTATGCATGAGAGAGATATTTCTTAGGCTCACTCATCCATATATATAATGAAAAAGTACCATTTATTTAACTTAAAATTTGTAATATTTCTAATTTACATCAAAAAATATTTGAAAACCCATTTAAACCCATAACCAAAAATCACATTTTCCATTTTCATATAAAAGTAAGTAGGAATATCTTTTTCTTTGGAAAATTTATGAAAATAAAAAATTACTAGAGGAATGGGTATATTATAATCTATGAAAAATGATTAAAATTATAGAGGAAGGTTTAAAATGAATAATTTTTATGATGATGTTAAAAGAGACTTGTGAAATAAATGATATAAAAACATTCATTTCATTATTGGTTAAGAGTGAAATATGACCCATATAGAAAACATTAAATTGTTATCATTTTAAAACGACTGAAAAAAATTCAAGGATCGTTGATAATGAATTTTAGAAAGAATTTTGGTTTATATTATAACATTATAAAAAACATTTTTATTTACATGTATATAGAGGATAAATAGTTCAATGATAATTTTATGGATTATTTTTAATGGAAAATTCCTTAAATTGAGTTTTGACATGCCACAAACACCATTTACATTCCTGAAAATAAACATATATTAATTATTTTAGTGATTAAAAAACATTTTGATGTTAATTTAATCATAATTATTACTTGTATATAATTTATTATTATGTTCAATTTTGTTACTAAATAAATTAATTTCACATGATTCATTTTGAGTTCTTTATGTTTGTAACCATTAAAATAACATTGGTGTGTTGATCAAATTAAAAAATATCAATGTTACATAATATAATAATCCTAACCATGTTATAATAATAATTTTTCTATAATAAATACTCTTTTAAAACAATCCATTTAATAGGGTAGTAAAACTCGAGATATGTCATTCATAGAGGCGGTAGTCCGTATGCATGCATGACCATTGTTTTCATTTCTCAAAAGGATAAAAAGTAAATAATAACATAAACTTTTAACCTTATAAAACCATAATCATATTATAAATAACATATTTAAAAAATAATATCATTCATATGACCTTCCACACAAGGTAGTGATGAGAAATTAATTAGCGATCTTGATTGAGTTACTATTCATCACGTATTCACCAGTGATGTTATCATTTCCAAAAGTGTGAATAGAGTTAGAATTTTTTTAAAAAAATTAATTTAAAGTTAAAAAAATATAATAATGTCATTATATTTGGTTTATTATAATATATATTAATTAGGAATAAAAATAAATAAATATGAAGTATTTGATATAATATTTATACCACCTTCTTAGATTTCATTATTCTAATTAAAGCATATTATTTATAGGATTCGTATTTTAGTTAGATTAGGACAAAACAGGCATGTTTTAGGGGAGGTATTTTGGAATATCTTGGTCGATATAGGGTGCTCAATTTGTGTGTATATGTGAGGTTAGTAGGATCCCTTTTATAAGTGTGGGGAGGGGAACCCTTAAAAATATAAAGAACATCAGCATATATTAAATTTCTCTATCATGGAAAATTAATCCAATTTTAATGTATAATAATTTATGTTCTAAATACATTCACGAAATCCAATTTTGAAAATTTTTAGAGGAATTTTAATTTATATCCCTTAGTTTAACACCCAATTAAACCATTAAATCACTTATCGTGTTGAAGATCATTTAACATGGTAACTATTCATTATAAAAAAATGTTAAATTTTAAAGTATTTCCAAATTTTAAAATTTAAATTATATAGATTAAATCCAATTAATAATATTAAAATTCTATATTTGATAAAAATAAATGTCAATATTTGTTCACAAAATAAATATAAAACTAATTTTATATAAAATACCCCATAAAAATGATTTTATAAAACAAATATTGAATAATGTTGATTCCCATGGAATAAAATTGATTTCGGTAAATAAAATGAGAAAAATTTAACAAAAAAATACAAAACCAAAATTATCCTTTTGAGACATAATGAAAATTTAAAAACCAAATGTAGTTAAAATTTGAACAAAAATAATACTCAGTTTTCCAAAATGAAAAACATTGGTTTTTGATGTCACAACCCCAAATATAGTAACCCAAAGTCAGTCTCTATTTTAATACATTAGAATAGATACAAGGGTTAAAATCCAAAAGGGAAGATCAATTTATTAGTCTTGGTGAGACGGATATATATATGCTTCGAATTTTACTCTTGGCATAAAATATAAAATGTTGTATTAGAAAACATTTAACTTTCATGAAATCATTTAAAGAGATTTTTTCATATCATTGGGAAAGGAAAAAATATGGGTGATCTAAAATTCTCAGTAAGGGTTATTTATAGGGGAATATATCTTGATTAGATAAGGAATAAATTGTATGTAATGTTAAATAATTCAAAAGACATACAACTTGATGAGTAACTAGAGAAAAAAGAGAAATATGGTAGGAAAAAATAATGGTAAAATAATGACATATAGATAAATAAATGATCATAAAGAAAATCCATCAATAATATCAATTATATAAAGAAAATGATTATAATAAATAAATTCTCTATGAAAGAAATTATTATTATTGGATTTCATGATATCAAACGTCATTATATCTATAATTTCCTGTCCTTTGGCCAAGAAAATTTAAAAATATGGGTAAAAAATCAATTAATTTGGCCAACTTATTTGTGTCATGAGACATGTTGATGCATCAATAATGTATATAATTATATAGACCACCTATTTCTGCATGTCTAAATAGTTCCTCATATATTAGATTATCTATATAATTCAAAAACTATATACAATATCAATAAATTTTTTTATTCAACAAACAATAAATAATATATATTTTTCCATATTCAATCAAATAACATTAAAATAAAACACCATGTGTATAAATGATATATTGTTTAATCAATAAAAAAATACATGATAAATAATATGGACATTTAAGGGAAAATTAAAGTGTAATTGTCAGGATAATGTTAATATTTCATGGGACATTTAATAACCAAAAATTAAATAAGGGACAATAGATGAAGATTTGTTCATATAGAATATAGGATAGTAATAAAATCATTTAATTTTCGTAATTAAATGGAACACAAGTTAAGTGTTTAAATAATATTTAATAAATAAATTTTTCTAAAAACATTGAAAATGTGTAAAATAAAAAAAATCTTGTCAAATAGTTATGGAAATAGGGAAGTCTTTTATCACTGTGTATATTAAGAGAACATTTCTTTTGAATTTTTATAAACCATATAGAAAACATTCTGTTTAGAAAATATTATAAATATTCATTTTAAAACAATTATAAAAGGAATGAATTACATAAAATTTACATAATAAATCATTCATGAATATAACAATACATTTGTAAAGAAATATTGTAAAATGTGGCAATGAAAGAAAAATATATCTCATTTAAAGAGAAAAAAATAGATGTTTTTTAAAAAATAATTTTCTTGATTAATGTACATAACATAGGAAAATATATAATTAAATATTGAAAGTTGTTAAATATACATTTGGTAATAAATTTTTTTTATCTTAGTAATGATATATGATAAGATCAATTTATTGAAAATAAAAGCAGTCCCAAAAGAAAGGGAGATTGTAAAATAAAATATTACCTCATTAGAAACATTTAAATTGTAACCTCTTGAAAGTATAAAATATATTTGAAACATAAATCATTATAAATAAATAGTTATAGATGTTAAATACATCAATTTTTTAGTTTATTCACCATATAAAAGTGAATTGGGGAATAATAAGAAATATGTTTCAGTGGTATATAAATTGAGACCAAATACCTTACATCATCCTTAATTTAAGATGAATTTTATCTATGATTATATATAATAGTTTTATAAATTTTATCAATTTATATCAAGACTATATTAATATAAATGATATAAAATACATTCCTTATTATAACAAAATTTCACCCATTTGTCAACAAACACTACTTTTTAACATTGTTTGATTTGATAACTACACTCTTTTTTCACGTTTGTTTTTCGTGAATGTATTGGTTCCTATGACTGGGATATAATTACAAAATATATAGAATTATATTATGGTCATATATTCAAATTTAAGGATTATATAATTATTTATATCCATTATTGGTTTTTTGGACTGGAAAATGAACCACATCGCTTCACGGAGACGACAGGTCATATGCCTAGATGAGTAACGAAACCATTCCCATAATGGGTGAAAGAGTGTTATATGTTAATTTTAAATAATTAATAAAATTTCATATATATCCTATATGATTTTTATATCAATTTTTATGACTATATATGTTATTCTGTAATGGAAAATAATGTAAATTGGTTTGCGAGAATATAGTCTTTCAAGAACACCAGTGATGGATTTATTTATCATTTGATAGATAAGAATATGTATAAATATTATTCCATAAAAATTATAAAATATCAATATTTTGTAGAAAGTGGTTTTTTATATTGTATTTGTCAAGAAATAATTGATTTTGGTAATTACAATAAATTAAAAGAAGGATAATGTTGAAGATAATTATCTTTTCTTAGAAGAACCTCCTTAGGATATTTTATTAAGGACCCAAGGGTTAGACTATTGGGTAAACCAGTATATTTTGAATTATGATAAGGATATAATAGATATATTTTGTTAAGGTTTATAAAATTAAAATTTAATGAGATTTTTTAAAAAGTGAGGGAAGGGGTTACCTTTTTATAATTGGGGGAGAGGACACTATTGGAAGTTTTGAAAATAAAAAGGTATACCATTGTTTTACAAAAACAACAAGGATAAAAAATGGACTATTATACAATCCAATATTATAAAAGGATAAAATTGATTCACCAATATAAATTAGACAGATTTTTAGGTCATTAATCCCTTATATTTTTATTTTAATCCTCTGTTATGTCTTTTTGTACCTTAACAGTGGTAATTAATTTTTAATACTTTTACAATTTATTTCAACTAAAAACTAATTTGAGATTATTTTATCATATTTTTTATGATTATTTCAAATATTTAAAACAATTTACTTATTTAAAATAAAAAATTGGTAGAATTTGTTTTATAAATAAACCAATATATCTTGTCGAAAAATGGGTTTTTAAGAAATGTTATCTTAAAGACAAAGATGAACTTATGTTAACAATATGAGTAGTTATCATTAATAAATGGATTTAAAATTAAATATATATATATATACAATAAATTTCATTTATTTCACAAATAATTAAATAATATTTTAATTAATTAATATTTATTGACATTATTCATTTTGAAACATAAAAAATTTTGTAATGAAAAAATAGTTTTCTAATAAATAATATTTTTTACATCCAAATGATATTATATTAATTTATGACAAATTTATAGTCAATAAATTATGAATTATACAAATTATGAATTATATTTATAAATATAAATGTAAATTTTTTAATACGATATTTTTATCATTAAAAAAATGTCATTTATAAGAGAAAATTTCCAAAAATTTAGTCTATTCTTATTTTGACCAAGATATTTAAATATAGATTTTAATCCAAAAATATTAGAATTTTTGGGCCACCAAATTATTTTTTAATTATTTTTTGGTTTTATTAAAATAGAATTTCTACATACTATAATTGCAGAATGTGTGTTACATTCTTTCCTCGTGCAAAAAATTTAGCCCTCAAAATTTTTATTGCTATTTATTTAAAAAAAAAATTAGGGTGGTTATTCTTCATAACATCATCATGTTCCCATATTTATTCGCCAATTTTTATTTTCTCTATATTAAATTTGCTTGTTGAGTGTTTATATTTATCCATATATTCTCAATAGTTCCATGAATCTTGATAGGCTCTGCATAAAAATATAGATTAATATTTAATTTTATTTCTTTAAAGTTGAACACTTTTATTGGGTATGTCATGTAACTTCATAAGAATGAAATATGAAAATCTTATATACCATAAATATGATTGGTGGAATTTCTTATTGATAATAAAATATCAAATCTGTTCCAAATTTTCAAAGTTTCTATTGTACTAGAGGAGTTATTTATTCCATTTTACCAATCCTTATGAGACACCTTCATGAAGATACATTCTTGAAAATGAGATCTCCCACATGAAATTATAAATCTATCATACTGCAATCAACCTAAATCTTCTTCCTTATTTGACATGATTTAATATCAGATTAAATATTATTTAACTTTCCCATTGGGTTCCTAAAATTTCTTTTCCCTATAAGATACCTTTAAAAAAAATTATCTAAAAACATTGGAGTAATACATCTACTAACATGTGATTCTTCATGTAGTTCCATTTGAATACTCGAATTAAAAAAAATGTTATAGGAATAATGTACCAAAGGTAAATAATAATACCACATTCCTTAAATGTCATTTTATAGTAACCTCACCATGTATTTAATTTTTTAAATATTCATTATGGATTTTACATCAGTTTGAGGATGATAGGTTGTGCTCAAATAAAGCTCAGTATCAGGATGATTTTGTATACAATTCCAAAATTTCAATTTAAACAAAGGATCATTTCAAAAATAGTTCAAAAAGGTGATCCATGTTGACTTATAAGTTAATCCTTATATATAATTACAAACCATTCATGTGGTAAATGTTCTCCTATTGTGAGAAAATATGAATATTTGGTCATAAGATCAAAAAAACATATATTAGATCATTATTTCATGGTGTATTTGGTAGTCCATTAATGAAATACATAGTAATTTATTCCCATTTACACATAGGTATATGAAGAGGTTTCATGACTCCTATTGCATGTTTTCTCTCTACCTTAACTTATTGGTAAACATAACATATTGATATATAATCATTAATTACGAGCCTCATTTTATGTTAATAAAAATGTTCCGAAAATATCAATACATATTGGTGATAATAGGGTATGTATAGAAATTTGATAAATGAGAATACTAAAATAATTCCCATTAAATATTAGGTATAAAAGAGAGATATAATCTATTCCAAAATTTCTTAATTTCAAATTCACAATCAAATTTTACTAATTTCCCATCAATCACAACTATATTTTTTAAGCTATTATGATCATCAGATTGTGATATTTTTATGTTTTCAAATAAATATAGTTTAACATCATTAGAAAACTGAGTGATGTATTACCATACTTAATAATTCTCATATCCATCCAGAATATATATATAAAAATAAGATCACTATAAATCCTCATTAATGTTAGGACATGATGATCTTTGTTCATAAAAGTATTTGTTACCTTATTTAACACCCTCGATTGGAAGTGTACTAAAAGACCATAATCCTTGAGTAGCATAATCCCGTTCCATTACCTAATGTTGATCTCCTTATGTGAAAATATATATTTTAGAATATTATGTTCTATGTATGTCAATCATAGTTCACCATATAGAAAATGTCCTAATATCTTCAATGAAAATTTACATATTCCAACTAAGTAACATTGTTTGGATAGTTCAGTTCAAGAAAATTTTACTACCATGATATACTGAAGAAAACATTATCATCTTTCATAATATCACAACCAAGTAAATTATTTGATTCATCAATATATATCACAAAACCATAATTTCTTGATGGTAGTGTCAAAATGGGAGAAACATATACTATTCAATATTCAAAACATTCCTCATATTTTTTACCTATATAACCACAAAATAATTATGTGTAATATTAATTATTAGTTTGCTGGAGAGGAAAATTTTACAACATATCACAAATAGTATCATAGAAATAGTATGAAACTACTCACATCAGTAATGTTCATTGTCATAGACCATTCTAGTACTAATATTATCATCGAAGGATCAACTGAGATTCAATATTTTGAGAAAATATGCACATGAAAACGATATTCCTAAATCTGTAAATCACACTTGATAAATTATACACATAGCTCTTTTATTATATGATTCTCAATAGTGATTTGTGAGTGATTCTCATAGTCCTCATAGCTCATAGAGGACCCCAAGAAATCATCAATGAATTAATCCTTGAAATTATCAAGATATTTGTTGAATTATATATTCATTAGATCTATGAATATTTATGGCTGATTAGCTAATCCAATATTAATTAATATAAACTCATAATGTTGATACCTCAATCAGAATGATTCCTTTGTAATGTATTCCTTATTTTATCACAACTAATGATAGGTAGAATAAAGGTCAATATCTGAAAAATATAAAGTTCCCAAAATTTTATTGAATAATTCATCAATTATAGGAATGGGATACTTTTTAATTATCATAATAACATTTATTTCCCTATAATCAATTTAAAACCTCAAATGTATATACTTCTTCTTAAATAAGTGAATATGGGACTTATTGGGACATCCAATCTGTAATAAGGATTATATCAAATTCAAACATAGGTATGATATACAATTTCCATAATAGAGAATGACTAGGTGTTATAATGGGGACTTCATGATACATCCATGTTGCAGTGAGACATAAACTAGGAGTTTTCATTGACATCTCCCCTCTTAATGTTCAAAAAAGAATCAAATATTCCTAGAAAAAATATGTGATATTTAATAGTGTGAGGATCTATAATAAAATAGATCATTATCTAAATTTGAAGATGAGATTAAAATAAAACCCCCCATATAATTAGGATGTGAAACCTTTTCATAAGTTATCTCATAATATTAGAGTTCTCCCCTCACCCTTTTCTACAATATATTCTTTTGTTTCTTGGGGATTTTGTGTGAACACTTCCCCAATTATCTAAAGTTGATGTACTGTAAAAATATTTATTTTCTTCTTCCCCCTTCTATAATTAAACAAATGAAACTTATCTGAAAAATTATAATAAACTAACATTCCCTTAAATCAATTTCTATGATTTTTATACCCACAATTAACACATGATGGAAATTGATTCAATTTATTCTTATTCTTCGACATGCTTCCATATTTTTTGTGATAAATTGATGTCTTCTTCTCTGATTCCCCATGAATATATAGGATTTATAAATTTTTTTATGGTTCCTAAAACTATTTAATTATATGATATAAATATTAAAAAACTTATTATCATAAAATAATTGGATTAATACCATCAATGAAATGGCCAATCAGTCATTTAATATTGTATATCTAAACTATATAATACCTAGATTTTCATATATAGGTAGCATCATACTATTCCATATATTATTACTCATTTTTATTAATACAGATGAAATTTTTATTTAATTTATTTTTTTCTCATTAAATTTTTTCCAATGAATATTTCTTTAAAAGTATTGGAATCCTTGTGCTCTATTTTGTCTCCTCCCATAATATTATGGATCAATGACGACCACTGATCAGTGTCGTCATTGAGAAAAAAACGTCCAATATAAAATTTTCTATTTAATTGATCCTAAAGCCTAAAATATCTTATCATGGGAATTTACTTATTACTCATCTACCACTACATTAGTTATCCCACATAATGATGAGAGATTCGGTTGCATGAAGAAATGGATCACAGGATAACCATACATCATTAAAATAGGATTATCTATTGTGTAAATTTTATTTATCATAGCCTAATTATGATTATATAATATATAAATGATATACTTAGTTCCAATTCCATCTATATTGGTTTTCTAAATAGTTAATCTTATATATTAACCAAGTGTGTTGATACCATTTTTCTTCTAGGAACTATTTCTAAATAATTTTTTATACTAGATTATCTCTTAAAAATTTAAATATTATTTCTTAATCATTAATTCTAAATTTTATTTAAAAAGTTTTAAAAATTAAATTTTTTTCTTTATTAATCTAAGAATAATAATCAAGGTTTGTTTGGGATGATCATTATTTTATAATCCTTTATAATAGATTTTAATGAAAATGATTATTTTCTTAAGAATATCTACTGGTTGTGTAAAAACATGAGCATTATATGGCATGTTGTTATGAAATAAATTACAATGCAGTTAAATCATAGTTTACCCTTTTTATAGTTATTACCCATAGGTATAATAGTTATAGAACTACGCCCAATTTTATTATCGATATATGGTTTTATATCTAGGGGAAACCATATAATCTACACCTTAGTATAAATTCAATATATTATTTAATAAAATTACATATCCTCCTATTTTATCATAAAACTATGTTCCCTTATCTATATTTTCCTTAATATAGTTCTCAAGGATTCATATAAAATTACAATGATACCAACTGAATCAACCGTGGATCCATTAACCGAGAGCCAATATCTACTTTATTACATTGGTAAAATAATAAGGGGTTAAATACAAAATGAAAAAATAGTTTATTTATCAAGGAGAATAATATAAATACATGATTCACATTTTATATTTGTTCAAAAAATAAAATACAGCAATAGAAAACCTTCAACAACCTGAAACTCATTCAAATAATTCTTCATCATATCATTAGTTACGGAAACAAATGAAGGGAAAGATCAAATTATATATAATGGTTACTTAAAACCAATTCTATCATTATTATACAAGGAATAAAATATATTGAAAATTAAATAACTAAAAAAATATTCCATTTAATAAATAAATTTAGCATGATGATTAATATAGAAAAAATAATTGTTGATGAAATAATTCACTATAAATAATCACATGGTCTTGAAGATAATCAATGGATAATATCAATATAATAATATAATGGATAATAATAATTGAATTCTAAATAATGAAAATGATTAATATTGGATTTCATTTTCGAAGAAATCATTGATATTTATACCACCAATACAATATGCTAATATAGTTTAACAGTATGGGTAATACCCCATTTAGTCTAGAGAAAATAATGGAATCATTAGAACCATCAATGTATATAGGGGATATATAATTCTAGGCCCCAATAGTATCTACATTTCAAAAAATTAATCATATATCGAATGATCTATTTAATTTATGTGTAATATTCATTATTGATAAATTTCTATATTTAATAAAGAATAAAGAATATAAATATTTCTCCATTCAATCAAATAACAATCAATGTAAAACATTGTATATTGAAATTATATTTGGTTTAATAAAAAATCATATAAATGTCAAATAATAAAGATATTTAAGGTAAATGTAATGTATAATAATTTTAATAATGTTAATTGTTCAAGGGAATACTAACTTCTACAAAATAAAAAATAGGTATGTGATAATTATCAGTTAATTGAGAATAGTTTCTGTAATAAAATCATACCATTTAGTATAATAAATTAAATGGAATTTAAAAATTAATAATAATATTTCATTAAAGAGTTTTATTAGTATAAAAAATATAATAGGATAAATTTCATAGAAACGTTATTGTGGCTATGTTTTTTATTATTTATATATATGTTAAAAACAAATTCATTTTACATTTTTATAAATAATGTAAAAATAGTACCTTTCGACAAATAGATGAATGAATCATTTCAAAACCTGTTTATAAGCCGTGGAGAAAATTAAATTTCCTTACTAAATCTTTTGATTAAATTAATAAATTTTCCATAACAATTCAAGAACACATGGGCATGGAAAAAATTATATTTGACTAAAAGAGATAGAAAATTGGTTTTAGATTTAAATATTTATTTTTCCAGATTAATGTAAAAAGTTTGGAATGTATGAAAGCATAGGAAAACTACTTTAATATCTTGTGGAATATAAAATTGTTAGATATTATTATGGATAATTGATAAGATTTAATCAAAGAAAATAAAATAAATCCTAAAATTAAGTGACATTTTAAAATAGATTTTTTACATCTTTTGTAATTTTAAAATTGTAAACCATAAAAGATTAAAATTTAATTGAAATATAAATCATTATGAAATAACATTTTCTCATATAAAATGAATTACATGGGTTTTATATACACTATATAAAGGTGAATATGTATATAATAACAAATATGTCTCAATAGATTGTAAATTTAGATGAAATCCATTTCCTCACCCTAATGTTTTTTGAACATTCATTAAACTCGAATATAAGAGTTTTAAACTGTTGAGTCAATAAGATTTTCCTTATAACTTTTCCATTCCTTTTTTTTCAAAATCACAAACACCTTTTACCTAAGGAAATATATGTTTTACTTCTATAAGGAAAAATTCCCTCCTTAAAGAATTATACCCTAACCTATATTTCCTTACACATATCAATATTTTTCTTAAGTATAAAAATTGGATGCATACCTAAAACCTCAGAATCAAATAATACTTAGATATGAAGCATTTTGTTTTAGGATCTGAATTCTGGATACAAACTCTAATGAAGTTCCATTCCGAATTCTGGATATAAACTCTAATGAAGTTCCATTCTGAATTCTGAATTGGAACTCAAATGAAGTTCCATTCCTAATTCTAGATACGAACTCTAATGAAGTTCCATTCATAATTCTGGATACAAACTCTAATGAAGTTCCATTCTGAATTCTGGATACGAACTCTCATATAGTTAGACTCTGAATTCTGGATACAAACTCTCATATAGTTCCACTCAGAATTCTGGAATCTGAACTCTTACTAGTTCGACTCCGAACTACAACTAGTTCGTCTTCGAACTATTACTAGTTTGACTCCAATATTTTATTAGTTCGACTCTGAACTATTACTAGTTCGACTTAGAACAATTACTAGTTCGACTCCAAACATTTATTAGTTCGACTATGAACATCTATGAGTTTGACTCTGAACTTCTACCAGTTCGACTCTGAATTGTATAAGTTCAGATTCTGAACTGTGATGAAACCAGAATCCAAATGTCCTTATAAATTCAGACTCTGGATTTCTACAGAATTATGGTTCCGAATTCCTATAATACAGAATCTGAATATTCTTTTTATTATAGACTCTGAATTCCATTTTGGTTAGACAACGAACTTTTATTTTCTTAAATTCCGAACTTTAGTTTTGCCTATGCTTACACTCGCTTCATTATAAAATGATATCTTCATTTCAGTTACACATGTTTTGTTATAAAATGATGTCGTCCATTTTTGTTTCTAACTAACCGTTGGTTGAGTTACACGTGTACAGGTCCCTCCGAAATTTAAGGAAAATATGACCGTTGGAGGAGGGAGCTGACCGTTCCAACCGATCCTATAAATAGGATCTCATTTAAACGAGCTCAACACACAACACAGAACTTTGAAAACTTGTTCTTATATGTTTTTGAAGTGATTTATAGAGAGAGGGGCTCTTATCAACTCTCAAGCTTCACGCAGAAAGTTTGAACTACATGTTCAAACTTTTCATTGTGCAGGTTGCTTCGTGTGACTCCGAATGTTGGTGATTACATTCGAGGGCTTCTGGGGATTTGAAGATAGAGGTTCTTACTACCTTAATGTTCAAGGGCTTCCTTGCTGAGTAAGAAAGAGGTTCCAACTACCTTGAAGTTGAGGGCTTGCAGGGATTGAAAGACAGAGACTCCGATCTTCGTATCGAGGGCTTACCCTGGTGTGGGTAAGACAAACTTTCTTGAAATTATAAATCAAGGGACCTTTATCCAAGGTTGTTGGATACCCATCCCTTTGTGTTAAAAGACTTATATCTTGTTACTTGTAGTTTTACAACTTGTTTTTCCGCTGCAATTTTGTATTGTAAGGAAAGTATAATCCTCTTATATTTCCTTACACTTGTACTCTGATTAATTTAGATACTATATGCTTTATGGTGGAATCTCATACTGTAAACTTTGGTTAAGTTTCAATTTCTGGATCCATATTTACGAAACCAGTTTTTTGGAATCAGTTTCCAGATTTAAGCAAGATCATAGAACTAGAAGTTTGTAACTTTATACCCTATACCAATCCTACAATTGGTTTTAGAGGTGTTGTGAGTTTTCTTAGTTTATCTTTGTTAAACATAGACCATTACTTGTTTAAGTAATTTTTTTAAGTATACAATTCACCCCCCTCTTGTATATTGAGTATCTACATCATAATTTCGATCCTACATAAACATGATATTTACTTAAATGAGATCCGTATTAATATTTATAATCTCTTATATGATCATTTTATAACATATTATCATCCTTTCGTTAATAATATTACATTTTTGGCATTATTTTAGGTGTTAACTACCATATTTTATCTTGCATGTTTGTCATAAAAGTTTCAGTTATTATGTTTTTTAAGTAGTTAAAACATCTATATAATGTGAATATTTTTATAAATAAAATATTTATTAACTTTATAATTTTTTTAACCATTCTTGATTTTTTTTGGAAAATCAATCACATACTTTGTGGAGATGATAGACTATACATGAAAGTGAATGGAAACATCATTCCCATAATGGGTTCTAGGGTAACAAATTGAAGACATATTAATTTTATAAAAATATTATATTTTAATATTTATAATATATCTTCATTATTTAAATCACAATAACAATCCCTGTGAGATAGTGGTGCTAAATTTTTGATTTTATAAAGAAGAAGTTGAGAGGAGGATAGTGAAGAAAATTTCCTTATCATTGAAGAACCTTTTTCAGATCTCAAATTAAGGACCCTAGGGATCATATTTTGGAAAAAATAGATATATAATATTAATATAGATGATTGGGAGATATTTAGGTAGTTATTTGTCAAATAAAATTTCTAGATATGTGTGAAAAAATAATGGGGGGGGGGGGTTCTCTTTTAAATGTGGGAGAAAGGACACAAATGAAATATTGTAGTATTACAAAACCTATCACATTCAAACAAATGGATAATCTTAAAGGAATATTTAAATATTTGAGGATATTCTATTGACATACCCTGTTAACTTCCAAGGAATTTTGGTTTAATATTTTCATTTAGTGGATTTTTAATACAATAAAATCTCCCACTCCCATATAATGTTTTTATTATATGAATCCTTGAATGTAATAGATGTCAATATCTAACATATTGGGTTGATGTTGGTTAATGGAAGTTATTGGATGAAAAAATATGAAATAAACATAATAAAATATAAAATTTATCAAGATACATATGAAAGTAGATTAATTTATTGTAAAAATACAGAAATATAGTGAAATATGGTTAATATAACATAAAATTTGAGTAATCCTGATTAAAATCGACCAAGGTAGTGATAGTTTTGTGATATTGGAAAAATCCATTATATTTTTTAACTATGGTATGTAATGTGGTTCGATGAGTGGTAGTATAGAAATTAAGATAATGGAATAAAAAATTCAATACTTTATACATTGAAATTCCAAACACAAAACCAATAAATGACAACCCACTATTTAATTCTGATTTGAATTAATTTTATTATAATATCATTTAAACTCCCAAAATATAATATAATATTCTTATATATTCATTTTATAAGCACATTTTTGATCGATTATTATTGATAGTATACCCAAATTCAACTAATATTACCCTTTCAAAAGTTATTTCCATACTGAAGTAAGGGACATTTTTCCCTCCCTTTCATGGGATATTTACATTTCTAATGTGGTATATTTTTTTTCTAATTAATTTCTCAAAATATGTCTTTATATAATTTAAAGTAATTTCATTAAGACATTATATCCATGTGAGTACCCATCTTGGTAACATTATTCTTTGTTCATAAGATATTATTATACTTAAACATGCATGTGGCCCTAAACACATTTACCCAAACCCCTATGTATTCAATGTATTATTATTATTATTGGTTTATTATTTATAATTGGTGTTTCTTATATAAGTAATGAAAATATAGATTTAATGGGGGAGCCACTATTTGGTCCTATCTTGATTAATGTTTATTTTGGAAGTAGATTCACTCCATCATCTATGTTTGTATACAAAGAAGTATTTCATTATAGAGACTATATATCCCCAATACATATTTATAATATTTTATAAAATATTAATATTTCTAGTGGTATTTCTTTTATAATTTAATTGGTCTCCTACGATTACAATTACATGTTCTCGTAATCATTGATAATTTTATTCATGATATGTAACCAATAACTATATTTCATAATCAAACACATGATAAGAGTACTTATTTAGACATTTTCAATCCCTAATATTAATTAGAATGAATAAATATATATCATGTATACAAATTTATTAATTAAATTATTGGGGATATATATTGACATTACCCAAATTTATTTAGTCTATATAAGTAAATGAAGCCATCCAAGATTCATTATTCAACTATTCTATGTATTAATTTGTTTTATGTATCTAAACACGATGAAATGTATTACCTATTCATTTTTTTATATATAATGGAATTAATTGGATTTGTTTTTGATGGATTAGGGATGAAAATATATAAACCCTCAAGGATCTTGTGGGACTCATGAGACAACTAATATTAGTCCATTGATGAATCCTTACAATTTATGTATGATTTCTTAGCACAAGGCCTTGAAAATATGATTACGATGTATAGAATTTTTCATTACCATAATATTCATAATTATTAGATAGTTTATATTTATTCATATGATTATTTATCCATCTCTAATCCATGTATTATTTTTTGTGTATCTAGCCATTTATATTAAATCATTTTCTTATCTGTTCCCATTTTAATGATTACACCATTATTATACTATGATAGCTTCCACTACACACTATTATATACTGAGCATCTGACGAGACCCTTTAAAATTTTCCCCTTTTCATTAGATAATTAGTTGGATTAAAATGAGTGATCAAATCTATGGATAGATTTATTGAATAAAAATGTGTACTCAAATTAGGTATTATGTAATTCTATAATGCAATGTTTATATATCTCGTCTCTAAAAGAATAGGAAAACATTATCTTGGGAACCCAATCTCTTGTAATATGATTACCATTTAATAAATAACACCCCATATATATAAGTGATAGGTTAGGTATATTGTAAATAGTGAATTCTAATGCTTCTTAGAATGTATGTCCTTCTCGCTGATCTTACCATTATGGGTTTATGTAGAGATGAATAGTTTATTCAATTCCTATTTTTGTCTAATTAATTAACAAAGGAATACCCCCTTTTTTTACCATAAATCTATTGAAAAGTGTTTCAAATAATAAAAAATATTTTTTCATTCTTTCACTACGAAACCATAGTGAATATGGTCCCTTAAAATCTATTCACCTCTGTAATCTAACAAATCATATGACCCACTATCTAGGTAGTTGTCTATATCTTTGGCTGGAGGGTTTATAGAGACCTGGGAAGGAACTGAACATGTTTTTGGAAAAAATATTCTTTTGAAAAGTCCCCCTTATATTCCACCCTCACAATCTCTATCCTATAATATCTTATTAAATATCTTTAGCTTATTCTCGAGACCAATAAAGGACAGATCTAACATCTTTAAAATTTATTGGTTGTCCAACCCACCAAATTCAGTCCAAACTGCCGTGTTAGAAGCTAAATTCACTATAACATATCTATCCTATAATTGAGGTGTATTTTTGGAGATACAATAATATGTACTTAGAGAAATAATATATTTATAAACAATGAAAATTAATCTAACAAAAATTATAGATTTTTTCTCACACTCAAAGAATTAGTTAGGATCAACTATATTTCATTTGAACTCCATTATAGATTTTAAAAATCAATAACATTTGATTTATCTGGCAATTTATTTAAAGATGCGTAATAATTTTTATAGTCCTCATTTTTTACATTAATTCAACATTATTTTAATTTAAGAAAATGAAATATATACAAGATTAACTGAAACTATTTTGATGCATCGCCATTTCTAATTTCCTATTCTTTACCACATTCTTCCTCACTTGGGAGATAATTTTTCATTATTTATTTTTAAATAAATTCAATAGGTCCCTAAAACTATGAAACCACTATTTATAATTCATTTTTATTAGGAAAATAGGTCAATTAATTTCTATAGAAAAATTCATTTCATTGATGAATTACCCTTCCTCTTTCCTCAAGTGAATTTTAATTAAATTTGTGAAATTTAAATAACATTAATCTAGGTTTACCATTTCATTTGAATATTTTCATTATCTACTTATTATTTCACATGGAATATAGATTAAAAAATATCTAATATTCCCACAATTCAATTAATTAATAGTTATATTTCCTTTATATGTACCTTCTACTTAAAACACACCTTCTATGTAAAATGATATTAACTTATTAGAATTTATGGAATAGTATTAATCTTATAATTCCTCTATATGAGAAGTATTAGATTTATTATTCTTAAAACATTATATAGATTTTAATTTTGTCCCCATTTTATATTTACATTTTTTCATTAATGCCAGAAGACTCTTAATCACAAAGGATATCAACAAGTTGTTGATATTATAAAGGGTAAAATCTTAATATCCTTAATCATCAATGGTAAAAAATTATTTACTACATTTATTTAAAATATTTCTTATTAATTTTATTAGCACTATTGGATATTCAAAAAACTTTTACATAATACTGAATTTATTTATCATTATATTACCCAAATTAATAACTCATCTATTGAAACATCTTCTTACATACATATATAAAATAAAATTGAGAAAAAACTGATTCATATCATGATTCAATGATTTTTTCTACTTGATTAGTTTTATAAATATTTTTCTAAATTTTAGTCATTATCTTAGATCATAAAAATTATGTTATCTCTTCCTCAAAGATGGATGAGAATAACATGATGTACACTCTCCCATCAATGATAATCATTTTTGTATTGTCAACTGAATGTTGTACCAAACTCAAGAGTATATATATTATTGTCTATAAGGTATAGAAAATCCAATACATGGGGTAAAAGATATGATAATTTCCTCTATTTATAAAAATTAAATATTGTTCCATCAGATAAGGAAATAATATTATTGTTGAATAAATTAATTTATTATAAAAAAATGATAAATATGTATAAATAAATTTAAATGCATCATATTCTCATAAAAACAATTTATATAATCTCATATGAATTCTTATAGGAAGTCATGGTGAGAAGGAATAGGGGTTGATGAATTAGTTCCACAAAAAACATGGTTTATGCTTAATATATTACTAGCATGGCCATTATAATTAAATCTAACATTAATAATTAATTAAAATGTTCATTTAAGAGTGATCTAGTTTTAGGGACAACATGTAATAAAAAAATAAATATATAAGATTTATAGACTATTTTAATGGAGGGGCTAATCCATGTTGTTAAACAGTTGTGATCTCAATATCAATGTTATTATATAATTATTATGAATTACAAAATATTGGACAATTAATATTATCTTGAACTCTAAGTAAATGAATAATCAATATTTTATTAAAAAAGTAGAACAATTTTTCATTTTCCTCATGTTCCTCCATGGTTGGATCAAGTGTGAACCTTTCTTATTCTCCTCAAAACTGGTCATACCCTCTCTAAAATTATATATATAATGTTTTTTTATTATTTAAATTTATTAATAATTCTGATAATACAAAAAATATTTTATATATAATCATTACTAGACAATGAAGTTTTGGGGCTTCGAGCACTACATATTTTGTAGTCTATGATGGATAATAACACCATGGTGATATATTTATTATCTCTTGGGTTTCTTAGTGTCTTTTTTTTCTTACCCGTGATTACATGTTCAATCTCTTACATGGTATAGTACATTAGAAAATGTTAAATAGTTTCTCAATTTTTTTTTGAAACAATATCAAACACAATTATTTATTTAGTGATCATAGTGGGTATAGAAACGTATCCAAACAGGAATTGTACAATGCACATTTTTGTCATATATCCTGCTGATGAAAATTTTATTCCTCCAAGAAATTTTACTAAAACCATTATTAGATCACATGGGGGGGGGGGTCAAATTAGACTTATATATAATAAAAACCCCCAATGATGTAATAAAACATTATTGGAACCATATTTCAAATTACTAAATAACTATAAGAATATAAAGAGTTATTTCCCAATTTTTATTCACTTCTCATTAAAACCCATCAACAATGAAATGTTTTAGTGATCTCCACAATATGGATTATTTCATATCAAACTTTTTTCAATTTATTTCACATACCTTCAACTATAATATATTTTTTTCAATCCATTTAAATTTTATTAAAACATACAATAATAAATAATATAAGAAACATGTTATAGAATCCTCATAAAATATAAGTCATATAAATTTATCAATGATAGAGTTATATAAAAAAACTAATTTATAGAATGATATTTTTGATAATTACAAACACTTTTTTATAGATCAATAAAATATTGACCAACCCTCAGTTTAGATCTTCTCAACTATCCCTTTATTTATTAACTTAAAAGGGTTCTTCAATATATATGTTCTTATCAATCTATTTCAAACTCATCACTCCTTACTTAGAGAATGATTTTAACTCACTTATCTCATATAACCAACTACTCCCATAATGAAATATTTTTTAAAATATTTTTAAGACAAAAGAAATCATGTATTCCTTCATCTATATTAACCATGACCATCAATTCAAAACATTTAAATAATAATAATAATTGAGAAGATTCAACTCTAGGAGAATATTGGAAATATCAACCAATAAAACCTATTTTATTTAGATCTATTATTAGATATTAAATATTATGAATACTAAATAAGATTATAAAAACTAGTTTTAAAATTTATAATTAAGCTAATTTTATATTTAATATTTAGAAATATTTTTGCCCTATTATTTCTAACATTATATCAATATAATATCCTTATTCATGTTATCTCTTTTAAATATCTCCCACTATATATGAGATGGGACATTCATTATATATGAAAAAATCAGAATAATGGTTATACATGAAATTAAAACTAAAATATATTCTGAATCATATATAAATATCTATAAATGTCTTAATATTTAATAAAAATTCTAAAAATTTGAGGATTATTCTTTTGATACATTGAGGTTTTATCCAAATCTATTGGTATATAATGATTTAATTCTATACTAATCACTTTTATTTCATGAATGTATATATTTAGGGTTTTGGGTCCATAAAAAAATTATCATCATTTCCAAATTCCAATTTTACATAACTAGTATGAATACATAATGGAGAAATCTTACTATAATGTCTAAATAATTATCATTAATTACATAAAGTAATTTTAGAAATATTATTAAAACATATATAAATCAAATAATTGTTTTTAATCCATTTAAAAAGTTTAAATATTTCAAAATGGGATGATTTTTTTAGAAAAGAATGGTTACTGTGCATTAATAATGATAATTTAGTAGACCACTCTTCCCTCCAAATATTATATAGTTCTTGTACATCCAGACCATGAAATTATATTGAACAATCTTAAAAATAATGCTTTTTAGAAATAAATACGTTGTAAATTTTAAAATTTAACAAATAAAATCACTCACAAACATTAATAAATTCTTGAATGGTAATTAATTATTTTTTAAATATCAAATATTTTTTCATAAAAATCATAAATATAGAATTACACCAATGAAACACATTTCATGACATTCATCAAAAATATATATTATCACATATTCTTATCAGTAAAACTATTTTTTAAATTTTTTATAATTATCTATTTTAGTCTTCATATTTTAAATAAACAACCAGAAGCTTTCAAAAAAATACATTTTTAAAAAAATCTATTATTAAAAAACAAGATTTAAATTTCACAATGGAATTGTTTTAATTCATATTCAGGAATAAAATGAATTAATTTTAAATTTCATTTACATTGTAAATAATCACATACCCAACCTAATATGATTTATTAAAATAATTACCATCTTAATCCATTATTTATGGAGAAAAATATAAATGAAAAATACTTTGAATCACTAATAAATAGATTATGTAATCTCTTATTCTACCAAAACTCCCTTGTGGCATGAGGTTCATAAAAAAGATATTATTAGGGGATTTATATTACTAAATTTTTAGTTATAAACATTATATGATCACACATACCATTAATTCTAAATTCACAATAAAATCCCTACCCCGACACCATTTTAACACTATTTCATAATAAAATGACCCAAAATTAAATATTATATTCCACAAGTCCTCAGGTGAACATATTTATTTCCATATATTAGAAACACTTATTGAGGGTAAAAAAACTAATGGGGAGCGATTTTCTCGCATTTATGAATAATAATAAGACACTAAATATATATTTTTAAAAGTTATACTTTATATAATTTATATACTAAAAAAATAATATGAAGTGTTACAAAACCAATAAAATAAAATGTGTCTAACAAGTAATAAAAGTTCAATAAACTGAAGTTTCCCACTATCTATTGTGCTATAAATCTTCCAAGAATCCTATAATATAAACCTAATAAATATTAAATTATTTTTTATACCTATATCATACAAAAAATCATCAATATAAACACCTAGTTATTCATATAGTGGGTATGTAAAACATTACATTGTTGGGTTTCACCGAACGACACTAATGGTTTCCGATGCCATAGACATTTTTCAATGTGTCTATCATGTCCACATTAATTAATTATATAAAAAAAGTTTAAAACTATATTTTTAGTTAAAATCATATTAAATAAAAAATTATTATATTATAACAATAAAATAAAAATACTAATTATATAAGTGTTCAAAATAGTTTTAAAATAATAATACCATAAAAGAGTTATAATTCCCAATGTAAACTATCCTAGATAACAAAAATCAGAAACTAGAATTTATCAATAATATCAAAATAAATCCATATAAATAATTAATCACTGTCCCAAACTATCCAATCATTATGCACACAATACCATGAACATCACATGTCATTAGAAAAATATATATAATAAGATAATATTAATAAGGTATTCATTAATGAGTGATATTGATATATTATAAAATGTATATGCACAAATAAAAATATATAAATAGTGATATTCATCAAAATTTCATGGTTCTTCTCTGGTATATGCTAGGAACTACAAAATTTATTCATTTATAGACCCTTCGTTGAATTGTATTAATCATTTGAAAATTAATTGTGTTAAAATTAATTGAATTTTTATCGGTTTCAGATATTTCCCAAACAATACAAAAAAGATAAATTCCTTTTGGAAATTTAATATTCCATTGATGGATTTTATTTGGTGTTAATAATGAAAAAATTCAATTTCATATTGTTGGAAATATGTGTTTAGAAGATATAAGAGTGATACTTATACATAAATGCCTAAAGGACCATAGTGAGTTGAGATAGAGATTTAAAAATTATTATTATTGAATTAAAATTGATGATGAAGTTTGATGCTATATCTTAAAGAAGAAATATTCTTCATTGAATCCTTATAAAAACAGATTTAATTTAGTATCACTTATCTATGATGATTGGTGAGTATTTTTATAAGTTTTGGAAATTTTTCAATAGAGGATACAATATTTACAGTGGTTTATAAGTTGTTGTTAAAGAATTCAAATAGTAGTCGTATTAAATAATTTATCTTAAGGAAAAAATATAGATTAGATTGTGAAAAAAACACATATACAAATTAGAAATCACTAATAACGTGAATAGGTGATTCTATACTTTAGGATTATGATTTTGAGATAATTTTTCATTTTGAAGAATTGTATGAGATTCCATGAAATGGGATGTATAAAGTCTTGATTTTTAGTATCATAGTTAATGTTTTTTATATTTACCAAACGTTATAGACTTTGTTGTGTTTGAATTCTATATAGAGTCCATGAAAACGTCAAAGAGTTCAATACTAATAATAAGTTTAAAATGTTATTATTGTCATGAAACCGATGTTTTACTTCAAAATATTTTTTGGAAAATGGAATGGTTTGTTTTGAAAAATCGCACAGTTCAACTATAGTCTTTATATAGTTAACAAGATGTATTGAGTTCATCGAGACATTGTTAGTTGTAGTGACATTATAGAGTTCAGTAACTATGTTGACTTTAATACAGCCTATAAAAAACCAGAGAGTTCAACAACATCTATCAATATAGAAAAAGATATCATATATGTATCCCAAGGATCCTATTATACTTTGTAAAAATTAACCAACTCTATGAAAACAAGGCCATGTCGAAACCTTATGAAATGAAAAAAAATGGATTAATAGTCGGAAAATCAAAATAAATATTATGTTAAATTAAGAGTAAAATTGTACATAAATATTATAAATTTTTTTATAAAAGAACATCAAACTATTAAGAATATTAAGGTTCTGAAGAAGAGGAGGAAACTTAGTTGATACTTAATTTAATAATCATATACATATATAAAAAATTTAATCAATATAATAAATATTCAAGGGACAGGGATAATAAATATTGTACACTATGAATGGGGGTTCCATGTCCTGGTGCTGCATGCAACCATGAAAATGAAGAGAATTAAAAAAATTTCATGAAAATATCTAGAAAAAAAATATCCAAAGTCTTTAGGAAGATTTAAATAAAGAACATGACATAAAATTTGAATGAAAAATTTGGGGAATAATTCAAGCTACTAATTCCAATTTTCTTAGAAAAACATCCTACCAAATCAATATCATGGAAATTATATAAATTTTTAAGTAAAAAATAATAAATTTTATATTTAGTAATTATAAGAAAGTGAATCTTCAAAAGAAAAAATTTATATTCTACAGAGAGACCTTCAACATCTGTTCAACTTCGAATAAGCATTTTTAAGTCGAAGATGAAGAAGAAAATACCAACACTACTATGATTATAATATTAACTAAGTATCAATGGTTTAAAAGACCAAATAATTCAAGGAATACCATTTTTATTTATATATAAATAAGGTAAGGCATATGAATCACATTCATCTTAGAATGTGGTCATGATGAATATACTAATGTAGATTAAATTTAAGGGAAATCATATAGAGCTACCATGTGAGTGGGGTAACCTCCTTGACCCGGATGCCAGTGAATAGTGACCCATGCCTATTTATCCACATGGCCACGAGAAAATCTCCCCGAACACCAAAGGATATAAATTTTTAGTGAGTTAATATAGTGTGTTCATCTAGAGATTATGACCTCATTACCAAAGTGTAAAACTTCAGAATAAGACCAACTGTCAATAGAAAATTCATATAAATACCCATATAGAAAATAAACATTCAAATAATATATATACATAACAATTCAATTTGTAATATCATATATAATGATGTTCATCGCATGCCATGTGTCTACAAATAATGAAAAATAGGTATACATCATATCATTACAATAAAAATATCAAAATAAAAAATACCACAAATGATATATCCTATCTTGCATAACAATACTCAACTGAGCCATATTGTCCCTTACTCCAAATCATTGCACATATTAAAGCATTAGACTATGGGAACTTTCCCCAGTACCTACATAATTTCAAAAAGACTACATGGTTACTCAACAGTGGATGGAATAGGGTAAGAGACACAATCCTAGAAGGGAACCACTCAAGGTCTCTATAACACATCCTAGATGTGAAATAAAATATAAATAGTGTTCATAATATAATAGGTAAAAAAATATTTAAAGTAAAGTACGTAATACAAATGTAAAAAAAATGTGATAAAATATAGACATAAAAGGATCCCTACAAAAAAAGTTTCAAGCTCCTATACCAAGGAAGTGGTAAATAAAAAATTATGTCTACACCATGACCATGTCATATACACAATATATCACATCACCCATGACCATTAAACAGAGAATATATCTCATATCAACCACAGGAAATCCATATAACTATAAGTGTCACATTTACCATGTTCGTGCCTTATAATAATGCTTGTCACATATAAAATGACTGTTTCATATAGTCAGAGATGTCAAGCCCTATGGGGAAAGATCCAAGGTAGAGTAGACCAAGGCATACTCATAAAGTCTCTAGAGGATTATAATGGAAACTAGGTTAGACTTAAATTGTGGTCCAAGGATCATTTCAAGAGAACATGTCCACTTAGAGCCCAAAAAAATTGGATCCATGGCGTATGAAAGCCAAAATCATCCCACGAAATCATTACCAAAGGATAAATCAAATCTAAGGTGTCCACAACCGCTATCAGGATCCATGGATGTATATTCCTTGTAATCCGACTGAGTTATAATAATTGGTATTCTAACCAAGTTATCTTCTACCATCTTAGTTCATCCTGTACATTAATAAATATCACATTTTATAAGATTTTAAAATCCCTGAGTTTACCCACTAATATAAAAATTTCATATAAAAAATTTAATCAAATCATTAACTTGAAAAGGATAAAATATCCATATGTTAAAAATCAATTAAATTGAATTTAGTTCATTAAATCTTTCTCTAACATCTAATATACAAAACTCACACCATGGATTGTATAACAAAGGGGAAATTTCAAAGTCACACCCCTTGGGTGACCTTGGTTTGGAAAAAAACCATTAACATGTCCTAATGGATTAATGGTCATCCCTATCAGGTTTCATTACATTAAATTAAATAATGTAGTTAATTTATGGGGCCACCATGTAATTTATGATGGGGAGATTAATAGAAAAAATATATATAAAGCATCAGAACATTTATGAATGTTCTAGACCACCAACCATAGGTCCGTAGAAGAGTACTAATCTATTATCAGCTCTTTATTCAACTCATATCATGGGAAATAATAATAATGGATAAAGAACCAATAAAATAAGAGATATTAGATTAAACCTAAATAACTCATTCAATAAAAAGTAAAATGAATAATTACACAAAAAGAATGGAGTAATCACCAGCATGAATCCAAAGAGATTGATGACACATGATTATGAGTTCAGAAGGGGAACCTGTAGAAAAACCAATAATATGGCCTTAGAAGGAGATCCCACACATGATACTATCAAATGAATAATAGGTCAAATAGATTTTATATTTTAAAATAATTTAACATCATTTTTTCATTTAAATCGAAAAATATGGGTCATATGGTTTGGTCACATGGTTGGCCAATCCATGCACATACCGTACCCCCTTCATTGTGTGGTGGGTCTCCTGGCATAGTTAGTGAACACAATTTTCCTAACTATGAACAATATGTGTCTCATAGAACTTCCACAAACTGTAATGGACATCATATGAGAATGTACCTCTATTTCCATATTTTTAAAAACCATACAGGCTCATGTTTCCCTCTGCCTAGGTCTCTCACTATTAATAGTAACTAGGTAGCTTGTACCACACAATTTCTATTAACTGTGCGGTCTGCCATGTTTTCTAAATAATCTTGGTTCTGAGCTCTAAAAAACCATAGACACTCTAATACCCCAATAAACTTATAGGGTTTTCAAATTAGTTCATAAAACACCATTTAAATTGAAATTAAATTGATCTATTCCTTATAATAAAACCCTGGATCTTAAAATCTCAACCCCTTAAAGCAATTCATCCATGAATTGCTTCTCAAGGTTTGTTAGCAATCACCTAAGAATAGGTTTGTCCACTGATACCATATCTCATCCACCCATTCCTTTTTCTTATCATTTAAATAGTAATTCTATGAAAACACCCACACTATAGGGAATGATTTGCATTAGAGAACCATTATGAACTTTTCAATGATACAAATCAGATGATCTTCATAAGACAAATCATCCTATAACTCCACGTCCTTAGGTTATAGATTCTAATAAGTGTTTTAGTGATAATGGAACAACATAGATACACTGAATACATCTTACATAGCCCAATACCTCTATGGTAACATCAACTGGTAGGATACCTACCCGAATCTCTCTAAAATTATGAAAGGATTAACAAATTGATTTGAATTCTTCCCAAGTATCCTAAAATTATTCCATAGAAACCTCTAACCATAATAAGGGTTATATTCATGGATTATAATTAAATCCTCAAAAGGTACCAAATGAATAGTTCCCGATAGAAATAATTTAAGGAAAACTCAAATTGGGTATGTGCCTCTCCCAAGAGACATTGGAATTCATGAGTCATGTTTGCAGCATGTACTTGAGCACTTGTATCTTATGATCTGACTAGCCATAATTATGAGGGGGTATCATTTTATTAGAAGCACCCATGTTCCTAGTTCTATATTCAAACTCTCTTGAAATCAGACAAAAACCAAAAATACTTATGAGAAACATTAGTATGAGGGACCCCATGAAGTTGTACTATTTTTAAACATAAAACATACAATGATCATCGACACTGAAGGTCTCCTTAATCGTAAATAAATGAAAAAACATTGGAATCCTATCAATAACAACAAACAAAACATCAATTCCTAGAAATACCTTGAAACAATTTTCACGAGATCTATCGCAAAATCAAACGATTTTGACTTGGGAATAAATAAATATAGTTAAATTATTACTGGTCGATGTTGTTCCACCTTCACCTACTGACAGGGGGAACAACTCATTAAAAAAGAAACTACATCACCCTTAATACATGGACACAAGTACTAGTAAAAAAAGTCACGATACATCTTGGTAACAACGGAATGAACCACCCATATCGTGGAATCAAACACCTTCATCAGGTCCCCATTTATGTATACATGAACCCAAACATTAAAATGGATATGCAAGATCTCATTCTCACCTACGGTCCAACAAGGAGGTGGATTCCCACAAGACACACTATCCTTTAAGACCAGGCCCATAGAATTTGATAGTCACCTCATCCATACGCTACCTAGAAGGGTCGGGGTCAAAACTAAGTATAAAATAAAAGTCCATTCAGGACTATCCTACAAATACAAGTTCAATATAGATAAAAAGCCCATAAATTTTTTATCAGTACTACCCTCTTGAACTGTCTATATCAATGTAGAATTTATTAGAGCATTAGACACTACATTAAATTATCTACGTTTATAGAAAATCATAATTTAAGGAGACTATAGGTACTCAAACCACCTTCACTGCCTTAGATTCGGGTCATGCTGTGTAAATATATACTAAAGGATTTTATGGTTCGTGTATAGAAGAACTGATCTCCCAAAAAATAATGTCTTTAATAGTTAAAATAATGAACAATAATAGGTAACTTGATATTAGGTGTCAGGTCATTCTTGTCATCTATCTTCAACTATCAAGACATATATACCATGAATCTGTCACCTTACATCAAAAATTATCCAAGACCAATACCTGATGCGTTAGAAATCATAGTGTAGTTTCTATCATGCTCTGGAAGAATCTGGATTGTTTTTTAATTAAATCCCCTTTCATATCTTGAAAGGATATATTTTAGTTATCCCACCATAAAAACATCAAAATCCTTTTTAATGCCTATCAATGGTGTTTACGGGTGTGATAAGTCCTATATAAAATGACATTAATATCTATCTATCCTCAAAATACACTATATAATAATGAAATTCATGAGTCTCTCAAAGGAAACTATAAATCTCATCTTCTCTTAGAAAACTAATACTTCTTTCTCAGAGATAATATGACCTAGTAATTAAATAATATACATCCATAAGTTTAAATATGTGATCAAATCTTATAACTGATTAGATGTTAGTGTATCCAAATCAATATCAATATGTTTGGAATGGGAATATCATTTGTAAGAATACACTAAGATATCATCCATAAAACCCACCAAAAATGAATATAAATGTTGATGGAAAACTAACTTACTAAACACCCTGAGGACCATATAAAAATTTGTGAGATATAACAACATAAAAAATACTATTATAGATCATAACATCTACAAAAAAATTTACAAGGTATGTCGGTAGGTCGAACATGCCCCCGATGACGTCTGGACATCAAATCAATTTTCAAGAACACTCAAGCTCCACAAGGATGATAAAATAGGTCTTCTATATATGGAATGGGATATAATTTTTAACCGTACATTTTTTCTTTTTTGGTAAAACAAGTATATACTTAGGGTAACATTTTCATTTTTTCAAAATGGACCAGATAATCCCAAAAAGATGTATAGGGCCATGTAAACCCCTTTGCATTCAAATCCTATAGCATCTTCTTGACCTCTTGAAACTCTGTCATAGCCATCATATAAGGAGGAATAGATAGAAGTCTATATCTTGGATATCTCTTGATGGATATATCAAATTCTCTCTGATGAGGTAAATCAAAAATCTCATCTTGGAATACATCCCTATAATGGCTGACCACTGGGGGGATTTTTTCCTGAGATATTCCATGATCATCTATATATAAACTAGAAATATAAGTTATCATCCCACTCATTGTATGATGTTAGGGATCAAATTGGATTTCTTGGACAACCCATTATCCCCTTGGATATAAACTACACCTTCTAGTGATTTGAAAGTCACTGTATGGTTGTAGAAATAAACATATTCTTAAAAATCTTCAAGCTTTTCCATCCTAGGAATGATTTCAAACCCTGTCATCTAGAGGAAAAAAGATTCCATACAATTTTATACCCACCAATATTAAGGGGTAACCCCCTATATTGAAATTAATCCTTTTTTATAATCCCCAATAGAATTTTCAGAATCATAACAACCTTAGAGAACTAGGAAACAGGCCCGTGGAATTCCACCATAGGTAAAACTATGAAACTATGTGACTCACCTATATCAAAGAGATGTTATAAATGAGTAGAGAATTCTATGACCAAACATTTATCTATAGATGGTTTGGTTCCCTACTCCTAAGGGGTAGGGTGTAAAAAATATATTTGGTCTAAACTACAACCTTCTAGAACAACGTCACAACCTGAGTAATCCCACGTTTCTATCATTGTACAATTATTCCATGGAATCCTTGGTCAGAACCACCACCACCTCAGCTGAAATGACCAGTAATGTTATAGCTCCAATCTTAATGTGGAGCTGTGAAACCTACTTCTAATCCTAGTTTTGTAAGTGCCCATATCACTCAAAGATAGAGGGAAGGTCTCATAGAAATAGTTCACATGGACCATCCCCAAACAAACTTGAAACATGACTAGGTCTCGATCAAAAAAAAATTATATCATGTCCCCATCTAGAACACTAATGAAATAAAATTTCACTTCAAAAACACACAACCTGTCTAGTAATCAATTATTAAGAATCATCAAAAAGCTTATTATGACTTGAAGTTGTTGAACCACTGGGTCGAAAGACTACAATACACTGCTCTACGCCCCCGTACCCATTAGGTTATACTATGTAATTAGTGGATAATTCACAGTTTTAGTAATCTTCATCAACTATAATACATTGACCTAAGATCGAATGACATTTTGGTGACCTTCCACAAAGCGTCTCACCCTCGAGAGCATATCATGAAGGTATGTCAGTGACAAACACTACATCTGTGTAATACATTATGAATACTCTATAACTGTCATTGAACCCTACTATAGATTCATGAACTCACTAGACTACCTTGTTCATAGAGTCTTAAGGTATATTTTTTCTTAGATCATTTTTTTGAAATCATCCCAAAACATATCTCATAGCATGTCCTCCTAGTTGAGAATATCCCACCTGAACTTTTATGCTACTAGAAGCATATAAGTCATGAGATTCACTCTCCTATTAGGAGGTGGATATAGATCCTATATAATTGATAGTGAATTCTCCAGCCATGATTCAATAGCCTATGGGATGAAATCCACAAAATATTGTGGGAGGTTTCTTTCTCCTAGAACACATACATTAGAACACCCGTAGGCAAGGAAAGCTACATTATTCCTGAAATGTCTGCAACAAGGAGAAAAGACCCTTGTAGAATTGTAACTCCATGCATGTTTCTAGTAAAAAAAGTCATCATAGCTGGTAAAATTGGATGATTTACCAGTACCCTATGGACCAATACCTCAAGGGGATGGTCATCATAACCCTCTTGGTGTATTAATGCAGACCTCAATAGTGGCATGTCTCTAAAATTCCAAACACACTCCTAAAAAGGATTCAATACGATAAATTCACTTCTCAAAGAATTGGATAGGTCAAAAATATCCTACGAACATGTTATACTACTCAAAATTCCACTTAATCTATGTTTGATGAAAATAAATAGTTGTAACAGTCACTAGAGACACTACCTCTCGCCAACTCAAAATATGGGTCTAGGTCATGTTTTATATTTTCAATATTCTAATTTCTGTTAAGTTATGATAAATAATTCACATCTCTTTTTATATGATTTAACGAAATGGTTCAACACATCAAATACATAAGATCCCATATACCTAGTGAACTTATATATTAGCATCCACCTAACTCACAACAAGCCATATTCTAGTCCATGTGACTCTTTGTCTATGACTCAACATACCACAATTAGATTCATATGGTGTATGTTGTATCTTAATTAGGAAAATAGAAAATGGGTTATGATAATCACTATATGTAGAAACCCTTTTTCTCAATTCACTGAAAAAATATATATTACAATATTAGGTATATATATCACAACACATATCACAACATCATGAAAACATGAAACATACGCTATATAGAGTGGAAAAATGATAGAAATTTGAATCATAGAAGGTTCTTATATGATGAATAAGATGAAATACCTTCATCTCATTAGGCTAAAACAAAATATATCCCACAATAATATCAATAATCACATCACAATTCAGGTGTCTCACATAATGGTGAAATCCATATCAACTATTATTGGAAAACCTAGAAAATTATAATTCTCATTCAAGACAATTTGGATTTTCCCTAAATGTGGGTTAACTAATCCCAAGAACAACTCATTAAAAAATTCCAATTCCTCTTAGTCTATTTTATATTGTCTTAGAATAAATATATAGAAAAGAAAACCCCTATGATACCACTTTGTGACATCCTAGACTTTTATCCCACTGAACGGCTCCCCGAGCCAGGTTGGTCACATTGCCACAAGCCTATCTCGATGAATGAAAGAGTATTATGATAAAAATAAGGTTATATTGTCTGTATATGGAGATATTATACCCTCATTATAAAAATGTAAGATAGTGTAATAACAATAGTATTTAATGTCCAATGTCGATAAATATCCATACAAGAGATAAATATTTAGATGATAGATATATTAAACCATACCAGAAGTTATATCATATACAATGATAATCATGTCATGTCATGTGTCTATAAATAATCCAAAATATGTATATCAGAAATTAGTATAACATATGTTTTGAAATACATAAAATTTCATTAAGGAACTATCTGAGCTAGAATCTTGATCCTTATCTCTATCATGTGATCTCATAATACAAATTAGGGAACAATGTCATGAATCAAACTACAGGTTCTTGTCCCTGTTCCTACCTACATCCAAATAGTCTACCCAAGTACCAAAATATGACCTAAATAGGATTTGAGATTAAAAATTTGTAGGCAACCACCCACGTTTTCTATAAAAAAAACTCTTTTTTGTGAAATACAACATAAAAATGAGTACAAAATATAACAGTTATAAAAATACTAAAAGTAATGTTACCAAAGGTAAAGTAATAAAACAAGTGATACAATATATCTATATAGGGATCCCCATAAAAAAATTTCAAGCTTCTATAAAAAGAAAGGAGTAATCCAAAAAATACTTAAAAAATCTTAACGATGTTGTATAAAAAATAAATCACATCACACACCACCATGTTGTATAACATATATATCATATCAACCATGGACGATCCATATAAGAATAAGTGTCACATTTTCAATGATTGAGATACATAATCAAGCATGTCACATTTACCACATGTCAAACCCCGTGTGGATGGATCCAAATTATAGTAGACCTAGGCATCCTCACCGAGTCTTGGGAGCAAATCGATGGAAAATTGGCTTGACATGAATTAGGGTACAAATATAATTTCAACAGACCTTGTCCAATGTGAGACCAAATAGTCTGGATCCAAGGGGTAGTAAGGACCAAGGCATCCTAGGGAATTAAGACCTAAGGAGAAATCTCATCAAAGGATTCCTCTACTATTATCACAATCCATGGAAGTATTTTCCATTACATCCAATAGAGTTGGGATCCAATGTATACCAACAATGGAACCCTCTACCATCTAAATTAATTATATTTAATAATCATTTTATCATTTAATATAATTTCAAAATCCATGAGTTTACCCAATCATACAATAATTATATATAATCCACTTAATCAAAGCATCAACATGGAAAGGAGGAAATATATGTCTCATAATAATCAATTCAATTCAGTTCAGTTCATTATGGTTTCCTTTAACTATAAATTCATTATAGTCACCCCATGTGTAGTATAATTAGTGGGAAATAATAATGTCACGAACCATGGGTGACCTTGTTTCATCCAACAACCTCCAACACGTCTTAAGGGACTATATGTTATTCCATAAATGTTCCATTACGTACAATTCAAGCATTGAAATCATTCTTAGGGACATATTGAGAATTAAGGTGGGTAACATAGAGAGAAATACATTTATAATGTATCAAAACATGTAAAAAAATGTATAGGTAACCCACCATAGGTCCGTAGTAGATTACCCATTGAGTATCTATTTCTAATTTCACTCGAATTGGGAGAAAAACAAAGAATACATAATGAACCTATAAATAATCCATATTAGCTTGAACCAAAATAACTCTCATGATACTATGTTAATAAAATAAATACACAAAATTAATTAAATACTAATCTATGTTAATCCAAGGAGACCAAAAATACTTGATTCCATGTTCAGACAGAGAATCAAGAGAAACATCAATCTAAAGGCCTTTGAATGAGCTCCCACATGTTCTTCTATACAAAGAAGAAGATGTGAAATATATTTTATTTTTCATTATATTTTAAGAAACATTTGATCATTTTACCCCAAAAAATATGATTCCATGGTTTGGATTCATGGTTGGCCTAACCATGTGCCAACTAGGCACCCTTTACTACATAGAGGGGAACCTCTCAGGGTTAGTGAGCACAGTTTATCTAACTGTGTGAAAACTGTGTCCCAAACCCTATAAAAATCGCAATGGCCATCACATTGGTGTGCGCCTCTATCCTTGTGGTTTCAAAAAAATGTGGGCCTCTCTTTCCCTCTGCACAGGTATATCATGTTTAGTAGTAATCATGTGGATTGTACTACACAATTTCTATTAACTGTGAATCTTGGATTATTATTCTGCAAACTCATGGTTTTAGGATCAGAATATTCCCTGAACACCCCTTGATACCCCTAAACACCAAATGGAATTTAGATTAGGGTATGAAAATATTTAAACTGAAATTAAAGGGATCGGTACCTTGTTTGAAAACACATGATCATACAAGTATCTATCAAATTCCGACTCAATTTGTCTAAAGGATCTACTAAAAACTACCATTACCAATATAGAAAATTCAACCTGATCGAGGGGTGAATAATGAGATTTTTGGGAGATAACTCAACTATGGGAGGGATTATTAATATCCCATTCACATTCATTATTTAGATAAATTTAGGGTTGTAGATGGTTCATAAACTATGGAGTTTGGATGATATATGTCAATCCCTTGTGTGCCTCTTGATTAAGAACTTATAACCACTTTAATATTATTGTTTAGATAACTATATGGATGGGAATAAAATAAGGTAGAAAATATGTTTCTTAATTGGATTTTAACCTTGTAAAATAATTTTGTGTTACCTTCATGTATATTATATATTTCATACTAAGGAGGGGATTGTGTGACCAATATTAAATCTATTTATTGTATATGATATATGTTATTGATGTATAACATGATATAATTAGATAAAGAACATGATAAATGCTGAAATTACATTATACTAATTAGTCACACCTCACAATGTCTATGTATGATCCATTTCACACGTAAATTATTAATAAATCTTTACAGGTCTTCCTATGATTGGTTATTTTTTTAACACATTTATTTTTATAGTTTACATAATGTATATTTTTCATGAAATACTTTAGACGGATAAGATGGAGGAAAACTATGTTCAATTTGATGATGAAAATTTTGATGTTATAACTAAAACTATACAGAACTGAGGAATTATATATGAAAGAAAATTTAAATAGATGTTCTGGGAAAATATTGATCAATAACTAACTCAATATAATTATAGCATAAGAATCATGTATTAAATTTTTTAATGCGATCCTTTTGATGATACAAGTTTAATATTTTAAGAGTTTGAATAATATGAGTCTATGAAAACTTTTATTGTCTTATACTCTCAAATCTAATTGAATTGGGAAAATATTTTATTAAAGTAATCATTTTTACGATTTTTTATCAAGGGGAATTTTAATGAAAAAGCATAATAATAGGATGATGTTGATGAAATAAAAGAATAACATGAAAATAAATTCTGAAAGTGAAATTCCCTAATATAATTTATTGAAAAATATGAATAATCTATGTTGAAATATAAGGGTATATATTCATTTTTATAGGAATATATCAAGAAAAAGTTCTTATAAAAGTTAAAAAAACATGAAGAATTTATCTATGTATTAAAAAAATCATACAAAACCTCTATCAATGATAAAGGTGCTCTGTTGGAAGCTACATAAAAATGAATAGTAGATCTTGATGACCATGAACAATAATTATGATAATTAATTAATATAAAATTATGGTGATGAATAATTAATATAAATAAAACATTAGAACAATTAAAGATGATACAAACTCCATTACCATTACATTTCATTAACTAGAGGTGTTATTGAAGAATCTATAGTTAGTATATAATGAATCTGGTGAAATTTTTTAAAGAATAATTTTTCCACACAAAAATATATTAAGTCATTCCCATAAGAAAAATCATATCAGTGGCATAGATATATTTCAATCATCACCTAATAAAACTCTATCATGATATTGAGGAAATATAACCAAACATTAAATAAATATATTTTTTCAAAATACAATTTCTATATATATAATAGGTCTGATATCTAAATATAGAAAAAAATTAATTGATGAAAATACCAAAATTTCCAATAAACATCAAATATGGATGGTTTAATATCCTTAGAAATTATCCCCTTATGAAGATCCTAAAATATTACTTCTTGAACTCAAAAATAACAAGCAAATAAATTTACAAATAGTGAATCTACATAGAATATAAATGGATCTATTAGAAAATTATTTATCTACTATAGGTTTGGGTATATTTTAATTGATAGTTAACACAACAAATCAACCTATGAAATATAAATGAGGTTTATAATATATGTGAGTGGAGTTTAATAATAAATAAATCCAATTTTTTAAATATATAACTCATAAAAAAGAAATAATATATTCACAAAAAATATTTTTAGTTTCTTGGATTATTTTTATAACTATTGTAATAAAAGTGTCTCAAATTATGATTAGTTCTAGTATTTACATTATAGGTAAAAATTATTTGATTTTATGTATAAAACCCACAATATAAAAAAAAATAGGTGAGGAAAGAGGAAGAATCTACCTTGATAATAATCTAGTGAAGAAAAATTAAAACCAAAACCAAAATTATAAAAAAGAATAATCCAAGATGAATGCTATAGAAGAGGTCAAAAAAAGTATATGTGCTATTTTGTGGGAGAAACTTTCACAACATAGACCATTTCAAATTGACCATTGAAATCAAAATTAAAATAATCAATCTGAATGAAAAAAGGGAATCAATCTAATAGAGGGATAAGGGGATTTATTTAATGGAAGAAAGTCCATATGAAAAATTGGGTGAACCTATGAAAGGTAACAATTTTTTTAAAGAATCCTTAAGAAATAAATAATAAATCTAAATATATTTAGAAATGGTACTTGATTATTTGTCAATTCCAATTATGAATGGATAAGTAGATAGAAAAGGAACAAGAAAATGTTCAATAACTATTTGAAATTTCTTCCATCAAAAAAAGAAATTCTTTTAATGATTTATGAAAAATGAATAACACTAATGGGTTAAAAGAAATTAATATAAAATTGGGAAAGTATATAACATATATGAATAAACATAAAGACAATAGGTTTATATAGCATAAGAAAGTCTAAATTTAGGAAAGGGTGTTTTATAAGATTTAATAATTATCATAAATCTAGAGATAAATTGAATATAGGTTATTGATTGAGATCCATGTTTTATCCCTTCTAATTATACTAAAATATAGTTTGAAACTCACTGTATTCTCATGTATGGTTAATTATGTTTCTAAAGAAGATATTTGAAAGTAATATTTGGTTAATGGAAATTTCTTGAATACTATGAATGTTATAAAAATTTATTATTCACCCATTATGAATTATTCTATTAGAAATAGTCAAGATAAAATATGTTCTTCCTTTATGTGGGTAAAAATACATTGTATATATATCAAAACATTATATAGTAATGAGTTTGGAATTTTTAGAGAAATCCTTAAAATTATATGTTTAGTTATTTAAATCACACACCACCACTAATTTTGATCATACAGAAGTTGATTATTAAGGGGGTTGATGGTTGATGAGAAATAATGGGGATTTAACTATCTTGCATTTGAAATTTCCAATTTATTTGTCAAATATGATTGTAAGATAATGTTTCCAATTAAATCTAGATGAACATCCCATATAATTAGAATAATGAAAATATTTCACATGTAAAATAAACTAATGACCAACCTTTATATCTAAATCCATTCACTCTTATTTTCGAAACATGGTTAGACGAGGTATGGTTGATGGATCTATTATAAGAAACATGTTACTTCATCCTTCTCTAAAAAATTTAGAACACATTATGTATTAGAAAAAATAGAGTTTTTAAAAAAAATTATTAATGGTGACTGAAAATTAGAATCCCATTCCATATTAATTTTAATTTGAATAAGGTGATGAGTTAAATGACATAAATATTGACATAATGGTTTAATCAATATTGAAAAAAATGGTGAGATCAATGTTCCAAATTGTAGATAGTATTTATTTCAATAAGGAATAATTTTATTATGATAGTTATTTCAAATTTTTTTGAATTAGATAGATTTTTTCTCATACTTAAATGTGAAAAGAAGAAATTTGGTGTGAGATAGTGCTTTTTCTGTTAGTATTATTTGTGAAAAATGAATATGATGTTTGAAACTACTTATTGATGAAGAAGAAATAGATTTTGAATCCTTATATAAATATATTTTATATAGTATCTCATATATGTGATGATTGGGTTTTAATATTCAAATAAAATTCATGTTCTATTTATGGAGAAATTTTCTAATTTTTTTAAGGGTTTTATGGAAGACAACTACTGGGGAGATTGAAAAAATTATTTGAGTGAATAAAAATAATAGTATATGTATAGAAGCAACCCAATAGCTTTTCGAAAACAGAGATAATGGAATATTAAATAAAATTATTTTGGTTGATGAATTTGAGTTGAATTATTGTGATGGATAATTCCTTCTTATGAATTGAGATTAGATGTTCCATTTTTGGAAATTTCATACTGATGTTATAATTTTTGCTATATTTTTAACCATACTATCCCCATAGTCTTCTTGCTTGTATAGAGTTGTTACACAACTCATAAAGTTCATCACCCTACAAAATATTTAAAAATTATTAAATCCATGAACACCACATTTTACTTTATTTAGGATTATTAGTAATGTGTAGAGTTTTCAAAAAATACAAACAGTTTAACTACAAACATAAAATAGTTTATATGATGAATTTTGTTCACAGATATGTAAAAATTTACATTTAAATTATAGAGTACAAGATAAACATAGAGTGAAATGAAACCTATGAAAAAATATTGAGATTAATCATGTCCACGATGATTAGAAAACAAGGAAATGGGAATTTATTTGTTTCTTATTAAACTACACAAACTTCAACCAAAAGAATTGATATTGAAAAAAATTAGACCTTATGAAATAGAAATAATATAATAAACTAACAGAAATAAAAATAAATATTTTGGTAAATTTGATTGAAATTTAACATAAACATTTTTATAAAATTAGTCAAAAATTTAGATTATCCAAAATTAAAATATTTCAATGAAGTGGTGGAAATTTATATGGTGATTTGATCTTCAAGGAAATAAATATCACAATTAATCTAAATAATTACAATTCAAGATAGATAGATGAGAAAGAATTTACACCAGGAAGCGAGGTACCATATCATGGTGTTGTTTTCTTTCATTATCATGTGGGGGAAATTAGAACAAAATAAATAGAATAGTATTTATATATTTAAAAAGTAAGTATCTTGAGTTTAAAAGAGTATATAAATTAATACCCTAACTCAAAATATGAATGAGGGAATTTAAGAAGAATTATAATAGAAAATTATATTAATTTTGAGAAAAAATTATCTTTCTATAAGATTATAAATTAATTTCCATAAATATATTGTGGAAAAAATAACTCATCATATTTTTTATGAATATAAAAAAAGATAAGTATTAAGAATAATATAGAGTTTAGAGAGATCCATTGGACAATTGTTCACCATCGAGAAATCATTGAAATCCAATGAAGAAGATGGCCATGAAATAGCAACGATCATTCTATCATTCATGTATTAAAGGATGAATAACCCAATGAAATAAATGATTAACATTTTAATGACTACGAATATGTAGAAGGCATATAATACACCCATATTGTAGATGGAGGTCATGAGGATTCTACTGAAAGAGATTGAGGTGAAGATAATTCCATTAAGCAACCACATGAGTAGCTATCAATGTTTTAATAAGTGGTATTAATGGATACATGGATGATTGGAGTCACCATGATAAACTAAACCACATCATTGGGATATGGATGGATATTTTTAGAGAGATATCACAACCATTAGATGTAGTGTAAATATGCATTTACCTGCATCACTTAGTAATAGTTAGGGAAGTCGATGAATAATTCCTTATGTATTAAAGAAGATATATGACCATCCATTGTATCTTACATTTTTTAGAATTTGTAATCATTGTAAAATAATTTTGAAAATTTATTTATCAAATAGAGTTTCACATAGAAAAGAGTATGTTTCCTCATTGGCGATGAAACATATAAATTGTGTTTGTTCAATATTATTGTATATTCAATATTTAATATAAAATAGAGTTTTGATTGTGTAACACTAGATATTTTTCTCTTGACTAGGACATAATTTTGAGTAAAAATAGTGGATAAAAAATAAAGTGAAACTTAGTAAAATTTTGGTACACTGAATCAACCCCTTATCGGTATCTCTATAAGATCCACTAGGTACATCGAAACCAATTGATAGAATAAACTTTTCACTTTAAATTTTCACCAAAATAACACAATACTATTATTCAACTTCATAGTAAAATATATGATCAACCAACCATATGTGAGTTACCTAGAATTAATTGGTTTTGAAATTATAGCTCACATAAATATATGTTTTCCCTAACACCCTATAAATATAATTCCAATTATAATACCATCATCGTTCATCATAATAGTAAAAATCACTATAGTATAATTTCTATAATATAATAATATAATGTTCTAGTAGGAAGGGATAACCCATGAATTATTTACCATAGATTCCATGTCGAATAATCTAAACAATACAATCTAGTCAATTTGATATGAGATAAAGTTTAAAAAATTTCCAAATGAACTCTGAATTGTTTAATGAGGTATAATAGTGTGCTGAATATTCATTAATGGAGAATAAAAAAAAATTTATAGATAACACTTATAATATTACACTGTCTTCATATTACATCAGCATGGATAGTTATTAGTATTCATAATCATACAAAGTCTATATCCAATACTAGGGTTTTCATCATTAGTCATGAATAGTTAGTAAAAAATTCACTAATTCATGAAAAGATATTTCCTCCAAAATGGAAGTATATTATTTTATTACAAATTTAATAAATCACATGCAAAAAATTTGAATAAACAATAATTATAAATTAACATTTTTTTCGATAAAAATCCATTAAAACAAAAATAATATTTTTCATGCCAAAATAAGGGGTATCACATAAATAAAAATATAATCATATAATATTTTCTATTAAATATATCTCTAGCCACACAATTTCCATGTACTTAATATATTTATATATTTTTAAATTACCTATAGAGTAATTTGAGTTGTCTTATATTGAATTTTATCAAGTTAAAATGTTATTAAACTTTACTCATGTCCTTAAAATGTGATGTGATGTTTATAATGACTCTTCCTAAATTAAATCATTACAAAAATAGTTTCATTGCTCCTTTTAGATATAATATTTTTTTAAAGATATATCAGATAATTAAATTGTGGAAAATTACTATAATCCTTATTATATTATTAAAATCCTTAAGTCAATTATTCCCTTATATTATCTAATTAATAATAATTATATTTCATCTAAGATGATTGTTTTTCAATATTTTAATTAATGCACATGTATGTTTCAGTAAAAAAACTATATCTATACATAATAAGGTCATCAATAAATATTATGAGGTATTGATAACCATCACTAGATTATGTTGTAAATAGTTTATATAGATCTATATCTATGTGATTAAATTATGAAAAATAACATTTCAATTTTAATTATAATTACCTAAATATGTTTACCATATTAAATAAGATTTACATTATAGATGATTTTAAAAAATATATTATTTATTTAGAATATTTGGATATGAGTCTCGTTTATATGACATAGTAAACAATAAAAAATATAAGTGATAATCCAATAATAATTATTTTTATCAAATTCATAATTTTAAATTTAAAAGTTTTTTGGTATGAATATCTAATATGAATTCTGAAGATGAATGTTGTATTATTTTCATTTATATATTTGATAAATGAATTCAATGTAATCTTAGTTTATGTGATATGGAAAAGACCCATAAATTAATATAGAATGATGGTCCATTGATTATACATATATGAGAAATGAGAGATTCTTCTTAAAGAAAACATATAAAAGGAAGATTAAGATGGTATATTAGGATATCTGGATGGACATGTTCTAGGAATGAATCTGTAACACATGATGATTAAATAGAATGTTTAAAATGATTAACAAGAATTGATAAAGGTGAAGATAATTCATTATCTATAATAAGTTTTATGTGAATTGAGAAAGGTATCTATATATGATATCTTTTTGGAATTGGAGAATATGGAAGGAATAAACCATATAATATTACAATTAAAAGGAATGAATATTTGTTGTAAATAAAGAGAAATCATCCAAAAGGGTTTAATAATAAAAGACAAAAAATTTACCAAAAACATGTTTTTAGATGTTGTTTTGGAATTATTCAAAAATACATAAGAAATTTAGTGATCCGCTAAGATTATTTGAGTAATGTTTGGAATTATACAATGTTTAGTGAATTTGAAAGAATTATAAACTCTACTATATTAATATGGTTAATCCAAGATGAATTTCAAGGCTATAAATGAATTTTTTTTTGAAAATGATGAACTAAACTTTATAAGGTTATTTCCGAATATTCATAAGGTTGATTTGATACTTTTTATTATTTCCTATTTTACTTTTAATGGTTGATTCTTACTTCATAAGATTCATTCTAGAAGAAAAATGGACATCATAAGATAGTCTTAGATAATGTGCAGTAAACTCTAAATTTTTATGGTTTGTAATAAAGAATTTTTTCCTAACTCATATATTATAATATATATATGTGAGACATAAAAAATTTATCCTATATGTATGTATACTTAATATGTCTTTTATATTACATAATGAGGATTTTATTGAGTAGTATACAATTAAAATGAAAAATACATTACATTATATAAGGACAATCTACGTTTTGTAATGGTCAATAAATAAATTTGTAAGAATCATTTGAGAATACCTTAAGATTCAATGTTATCTCTAAAAAGATAAATGATATTTCTATAAGAGTATTCTAAATTTTATAAAGTACATCATGAGGAAAAAAATTGAAAATTTAGAGATTTTTAGAGGACATAAGAATCAATATAGTCTCATGGAAATAAACTAGATGTATAAAAATATTACAAATGAATGTAACTACATAGTAAATTATAATATTAAATTAATTCATACAATATAGAATACAATGATTCATTGCATGAGTTTGATAATTTTAAATGTTTCAGAAATTTTGGAAGGATGAGATATTTACGAAATGTATAAACAAATAATCTAATGAAATTAATCTATATGACAAAAAAATATTCCCCTTATAGTATTAAACATCAAAATAATCGAGTGAGGTTGTTTTTATACTAGGTAAATTACATAATTTATTAAGAATCACAATACTCAAATTAGGTTGTGATTTATGTTAATGAATTTAGGGACATCATGCTATAATATAAAAATCCGTATTAGTAATGGGTTTTTCATGAAGGCATTCCAATATTGAATAAGTTTAAAATACATATGGATTTTTTTATCATTCAATTAAAAAAATAATCCAATTATTTTGTAAAAATAAAATGATATTTTATATCAATACATCATGATAATTCAGTCTATTATTATATAACATATTTTTATTAAATGGTAACCTAATACTATAGAAAGAACTAATTCTCCACATTTGAATAATATAAATAATATTCATTAGCTAGTGTGGATGTAATATTAATAAAATAATTATAATATTATTTTTTGAACTTGATACAACATTAAAATATAGAATTATCATCTATGTATCAAAGGGAGAATCCAACTTCATTCAAAATTTCAACCCGTGCATAAAAAGTTAAAAAAGTGGGGGTCATACAATAGATTTTTATCACAAAATGAGATTGATAAGAAGAATGAGAATTCATATTATACTTGAATATATTTAATGATTATTAAGATATTGAAAATTAATACTAATTATAATTCTCATAATTTTTGTTAATATTAAGGATGGATAAAGAGTCACTATGATAAAAGATCACAGTGAGATCGAGTTCAATAGAAAGTCCAACTTGCATGAAGTATTTATGATAATATTTTAGAGGATAAAGAAATAATCAATAAGGACAAATATCATATCACATTGTCAAAGTGAAGCATTTATTATAAGGAAAATATAATTTTTGGAGTTCATTGAGGTCCTTTTAATACTAGTGGTTCCACTATAAAAAACCCAGTCATTCAATTTGGAGACAAAAGATTCGTTTGAAAGATAGATTTTGGGAATTTTATGAAACCTAAAGGAGTAACATGGATGATTCCACCCCAACCCTTTTGATAATATTTTAATGAACTTGTTATCAGTTTTATATTAATAGAAATAATACATTTTGTTATGAGATTTTAATAAGACAAAGAGAATGTTTTCTGATTGCAGATGAGCTTTATAAAAACATAGTGAGATGTTATTATTATTTACTTCTTGTAGTTTATGTTGTGTAATGAGTTAAATTTACATCAATAAATCCATGTAACTTAACTAATATAGTGGTTTCGTTATTACATGTAATAATTAAAATATAATTTAATGCTCAATATGGTAAGGGATTTTGGATTTAGCCCTTCTTTGTGCCCCTAAATGACCTCCAGAGCACATAAATTCATATCAAATATTACCTGGTTTTTATAATCAGATTTTATTTTTCAGTTAATTTTTTGATATATACACAGAGTGATTTTTTTAGGAAAATGTTATATTCCCCAGATAGTTAATTCAATCTCAATCTATGTTGATGTATAAGTGAGAGAAAATTCCAAAACCCTAATAACGAGAATAAAATTAAAGAAAAGAAGTTTAAAAGATATCGAAACAATAGAAAAATCTATAACTACCTAATTTTGTAAAAAAAGATAATTTTTTCGTCTCTAAATCAGATAAAAATAGTCATTTTAAAGAATCATGCCTATTATTTATGGTGTATAAGGATGTAATATCCATTTAAATAGTTTAAAACCTTAAAGTTGAATTCATGTAATAAATTATGGGTGATCCCATTTATCTAGTAACTTATAAATTTGATTAATGAATGGAAAAAATATTTATAAAAAAATAAAATTATATTTTGATGATATTGAGAATGATTTGAACAAGAAATTCCAAATATGTAAATCTCTAAAAAAATATTTAATTTATTAGAGAATCTAAACTACTTTTTAATATATATATATATATCTCTCCTTGGTCTAGGATGAGCTATAATGAATTTTTGTAAAAAAAAATTACTGAAAAAAATCAAATAAAATATCCATGCATTAGATAAACTAAAAAATACCTCTATAAATATAACATATGTTAATTAAGAGTTTAATAGAAATAAAATAAGGGAATGAATAAAATATCTAAATGGGGAACGGACAAGTAATTTAGATTCTATTTAGAATCCAATGAGATAATGTGAATATAGTTTTAAATTAGTATATGATGAGCAATGTACCATCAATTTTAATTTTCATTAACTAGATTCAAAAACTCATGATATCGAGGAGACAGATGCTAAAAATCCCCAAGATTATAAGTATAAAAATGATTCCACACAAACATAAATTGAGAATAATTTCCTAAAATACACTCATTTAAGTGGTGGAAGGTATTGAATTTATGTTATGGTAAACCTATGACATGTTCTTGGGGAACGATGATGCATAACCCAAAACATTTTTATGTACTAGTTTTTTTGTCTTGATAATAAAAATTCTAAATAAAAACCTATTAAAAAGGATATAAAATGTCCTAATAAATTTCCAACTTAGTAATGGATGGATTTGAGATTATCCAATGATATTTCATCACCTAAAATATCTCAAAATAATTGTATTTATCTTCATAAATAGAAATGTTCACACACTATATATCCCTTTCAAATTTCATCTATAAAAAATTTATGGATTTCCATTTAATATTATAAATTTGACTAAGGGTTTAGAAACAATGAAATTAAGTCTTTGGATAATATACAAAAACAAATTGATTATAGAAGGGTTATATTAAGGGTTAGAACTAAAGGTAAAAGAAACATCATTTTTCTAAAGAAATGTCTATTTAAAAAGATGAATTTTCTTGTCATTAAGTGGTTTAATTACTTAGAAATATTTACTAATTATTGTAATTTAAATAGTCTCAAGATAAATATTCATCATTTTTGATGTGGTAATCAAAGAGTGGTAAATTACCATCAACAACCTTGGTGTTCCATTATTCAGGGGGATTCCAAAATCTTTTTATTTTACTAATATTATTGATCATGTTAAGGGGATACTCATGTCTTAGAAGAAGCCTAGCCTATATATGGATGGTAGAATATGTTTGGAAAAATTTGTTAATGTATATAAATTCATTTACTCATTTATGGTCTATAAATTTCTGAGGAGTTTGACTATGATTCTAAATTTTAGCATCAAAAAAATTTATTTTGAGTGGTAATGATCATGAAAGAAATATGATCACTATCTCTAGGAAGACCTATTGTAGTTAATTATATAATGGTGTTATGGACTTCAAGAATGTCATACTTTTCAATGATTCTCTTCAAGTAATACTCACCTGAAATATCATTTAAAATAACTTGGATTTTTTGGGGGGTCATTAAAGATAGATTCCTGTAATTGATGAAGTGGGGGGTGTTTTTTTACAATGAATCATATATTAGTATAATAGCTTAAACACACATTTATAGCATTATGACTAGTTCAAGATGAATTTTTAATAAAATATCTAACCACAGATTTTGGTGGGATAACTAAACGGGTTCTTCACTTATTGATTATTTCTATACTCTAGAATCATATTTTAACTCCCAGATTTCTATAAAAGTTTTTTTTAAATTACACAACCACTATTATATAATGAGAATCAAATCATTGTTAATGGTTTAACTATAGTTTCTTTCCTGAATTTTTGGTTTAGGATCCCATCATAAATGGTATTGTTAATATCAATTTTGTCTATCAACATGTTGCGAGTGATTCAAATAGTTATATTAATAGAATAAAGGATTTTAATATGGCTTGAATCACATCCTATAATCTTTCTCTTATCAAGGGGATGAACCAAAATAGGTTTCCCGCAGATTTTTTGTTTCAAATAATTGGAATTTCACTTTACAATAGGCATGTTATGTGTAATCAGGAGAGAGAGGATGTATATCACCTCTTTTTTAGTTGTTCGAATGTCTCAATAATTTGTATTAAGGTATTGGGAATATTTGGAGTTTATGGTGTATTTGTTTTCTATCTGCAATCATTTTTTAATTTTTTTGAGGAAATTTCATGCTCAGGCCATGTATATTACTTATTATAGTTTACTATGGACAAAAATATTCATTATATTTATTTTTGATGAAATGTTATAAATTATTCTTGAAAGGCCTTCTTAATGATATATGTTCTTAAACATATCATTTTTATGTAAAATATTATATTTTGAAGACGATAGGTTTTTATGATAACATCGTTCAAGACTTAACAACTATAAGAAAGATGGGAATTCCTCAAAATTATAAACCCTAATTGGGTACTATTAAATTTTTTTATATACCCCATATGCCTCATTGGATTAAAATTAATTTAGATGGTGTATCAAAAGGTAATATAGGGACCTTTAGGTGTGGTGCAGTACTTTGTGATCATGATGAAAATATATGGGGATGTTTTTATGGATCTTTTAGTGATAAATTACAACTTAAAACGTATATTATTGAAATAATTAATTCAATATCTTTTGTAAAAATGTAGGGTTGAAATAACCATTTTTGTCAAATAATTCATTGACTCTGGTACATGCTATTTGAAATGGGGCATTGCATCATTCTTGAAGACTTAATAGTTTTTTGATGTTATGTAATAGTACTATAATTAGTCTCAATTTAATTTTGAAAATTTTTTAGGAGTGAAATATAGTGGTATATCGGCTTTCTAACAAAGGCCTTTGTATGGATCTCACTTGGTCAGATTCGCTTCCATTTGATTTGACACCTCATTTTTAAAGATATTGTAATAAACGTTCACTCTATAAAATTATATAGTTTTCTTTCATTAATAAATTACTTGGACTTTTGTTCAAGGTACATATTTTAAAAAAAATTAATTAAACATGGCACAATTATGATTAGTCCAGGTACATTCCAATGAATCTCAATTCTTATGTGGATAAAACGAAAAGACCAAAAAATTAAAAGATAAATGAATATAATATTTTATCTTCTTTAGTTTATAATAATGTATTGATATATGTTAATTAAATGAAGAGTGCCAATAAATCCTCACCCAATAACAATGATAATGTAGATGTAAAACAAAGGTAGAAATGATTCTTGTGTTGGAGAAAAAGGTCATAGAATAATCTATTTCAATGTAGAAATAGAAATAGAAATTAAAATAATAAGATAAGAATAAAATAATCAATATAAAATGGAAACAAGTTTATTGGTTTTATAGAAGACATCCGAGATGATGAAGTAGATATATTTAAGAAAAATAATAGCTCAAAATTGGTAAATAATCCATTTTTAATATCATAAGGCTATGCATATTAAAAAGTAATGTTTTATTTTTTTGAAAAATCCAATTGATAAGGATAGAAATATGGAGGAATCATGAGTATCATCATGTTAAAATGGAAACATGGTTATTCCATATGAAGAATAACTAAAATTCCAAGTGCAGTTTTATACAATAGATTACTCTTGAATAAACAATGATCTATGTTCAATGTTAAAATAGCGTGAACAAGTTTTAAAGGACTATACGATTGTCCTATAAACATAAGAATACATGTTTATAAATATGAAAGTAATATTTAAATCACCATTATGTGAAAGTGAATTTTTAGCCAAGTTAAATCATCTAATCCCATAGATGAGAAAAGATAAATAAAATTTGAAATCTGTGATAACCATGGAATTTCAGACTAGGGGAATAGAAGGTTGTCAAAACTAGAATAGTTATAAAGAATTCAGATCTATAAAATAAGAAATTATATGTTGGATTTTTTTTGTTTTATAACCAACTTATTGTACATTTATTACATGTATATTTGATAATTTTAATATTAATAAAATATATTATAGATTATAATTTATTTCTCTGCATAAGATTCAATTATTATGACCTATTGCATCTATGACATTGACATGGTGATTATAGTTCATTGCTAGTATGTAATAATTTAAATTCCATAATGATATTCTTAAATATAGTTATATGGTCAAATAATGTAAAGTGATTGGACACATATAATTTTATTATAAGGTGAGAGTACTCATAAGATGATGAGACTTATTCTCATGATGATCACAGATGATATTCTCCAAGATGGAAGTATATGAGAATAGACCCACCAGTAGGAATTATACATGTTTTGGTGTCCCTAGATATTCCAATATATCAAAAATTTTAATGGTACTTTGAAATTAATATTATTATTAATACATGATAAAACATGAACACTTATATCTATTTTACATACAATGATGATTCCGTTCATGGTGATGTCAGATACAATGGGTATGTCACTATTGACATGTCATTATTGAATAAGTTGAGGAATTATTCCTCCCTTACATATTTATGTGAGTATATATCTCAAAAAATTCATTGGAATAGATTCTTCACATTAAATTATATGTCCATGGTTTAATGAAATGTTTATTTGAGATAGTAAAAGAAAGGAGTATCAAGCATATAGGTTGGTGACACATATGTGAAAATTACATGATGATATATAATGACAATGAGATTATATTTGCACAGTGATTATTTATATGTTGTAATAAATGTTCATATATTAATTTAATTATCTTGGGATCATAAAACTTATTATTTAATAATTGAAAACATTAGATAACCCCACCTAATAAAAAATAGAAATAATCAAAGTGGGTCAAAAATGAATTGTTTAAATTAATATCAATTAAATTCTATTTTTATATAATTATTTTAATAAATATAATATTCATAACCATGGAATAATCTTAATAATTTTTTATTCATCAATAATATCCATAAGGTAATAAATAAAATTTTCATTGTTAATTAATAATTTATTTGATTACATGAATATTTTTAAAATATATATTCACTTGATTTTGAGTAAATTATTTAATTTATTAATTAATAAATAAAATATTTAATTAAATATTAATCCAGGTATTCAATAAATTTTGAGGATTTGGAATAGAATAAAATCATTTCTAATGATAAATGTTTATTTTCAAGTCAATAATTAATATTTTTTACTGCCTGAGTTCACACAAACCATAAAATAATAATAATAATATTATTATATGGAATGAAGTTTAATAATTATTATAATATTATTTAAGGGATGGTATGAAATTAAATATTATTTTATCATAAACATAGATCTATCAATATATGGTAATGTTTTTTGTATATGGTCAATTCAGAATTGGGAATCATTTCACAAAATGGAATTCTCTCTCAATTATTCTTCCTCACTTGCTCCAAAGAATGAAAAGTTCCAGAGTGATTCATTCAAGACTGAATTAACTAAAAGAGATAAACTAAATCAATAAAAGAAAATTTATTCAATAATCTAGTACTCATTTATCAATTGTCATCTCTTGGAGATCAAAGTACCATGTATTGATCCCCGCTAGTGGGATTTCACACATGTATCCTCATGTTGAAATAAAGGTAATATGAGATGGGTTTTTGGGAACATCAACATAATCATTAGAAAAAGATTACAATACAATGTAAACATTTCTATTTATCTTCAATAATTTAATTTTATATTTTACATTCAATGATACTTTATAATTTTCATAGTTTTTCTATTTCATTATTTTCTGGAAAACGTTTATTGGTAATATAATTCACATCATATATAAAATTGTGAATGATACATAGAATCAAGAATCCTTGTTGATTTATCATGCACATCAGTGCTTCCACTACACTCATAACCTTCAGGTAGAATCAATGCGGTCATATTCAAATTTATAAATATTTATTTTATAATTAACATTTGTTCATTTTATAGGTAAGATTAATTTCCTTTTTAAATTTTTTCTTAATCTATCATATAAATATTTTATTCATCTTCTTCTTTTCTCCCAAATGTCACCAAGATGGATTAGTTATCAACAATGTTTTTATATAAAGACCCTATGCATATTTTTCATTTTATCCTTTCTAAATAATACATGACTACACACTATGTACTCCTTTTTGACATGCAGTGTATCCATGTTCATTACCAAAGGATTCCCATATAGAATTAGGGTTATTGTGAAATTAATATATTCACCATTTAATAAAATAACCACCCAATAAATTTAATGGGAGAAAATGTATTCATTATAATACACACTTTGTAGTTTGATTATATTCTATGTAGTCTACGTACTATCATGACAGAAAATATGGGCTCAAACCATATCATGTTATTAATAAACCATGTGTATTTTATATGCAATGTATAAAGAATGAAATCTATGTATCTATAAGTAAATTATATATTTCAAGAATTAAAAAAAATATCCTCTATATATACTATTTACATGATAAATATTCTCAATAAGAACATGCTGATCATTAATGCATGCACTTAGCATATCCGACAAAGATATGTACATGCTATGTAACTATTTAGTACACACTGTGTACTTTACCTATTTAAATTAAAATATAAATTTTCATTTATAAATCCATCAAACCTCATCAACATGAGTTTCAGGATGGTCATTATGTTGATTGTACATTCCAAATTTTAGGGTTTACATTTTATTAAATGATTAAATAAATCCATGTAATATTCGATGTAATAAATAATATATGGTTATTTTAAAATAAATAGTCAATGTCTTAAATTTTATGGGCTATTTAATTTTCATGTGTTCCTTGTGTAATTAAATTTTACATTTAAACCCAGAAAAAATGATACTTCTCATGTAAACAACATGACATATGAGTGAATTATTTATAATTTTAAACAAATTGAGTAGATCAGACATGAAACCATTAGGTTTCTTTCTTGTAAAATGTTGATCACTAGTTTAGTGAGATTTAAAAAAAATAAAACATGTTATTTTATAAAATTCTCAGAAGAATTTAATTTAAATATGATTGGAAGAAGTAAGATAAAATTTATTAATTGATTATTAAGACAATTAATCATATTAATTTGTGTATGTTCTATCTTATCGAAAAAAATCAAATGAAAGATGGATATCTATTTTAAATTATTAATAATTATATGTTTATGAAAAAACATGAGATTGAACAAGAAATGTTAATGTGTTACCATCAATTAATCTAATATTAGTTTTTGTTTTTGAAATTATTATTTATTAAATTATATATGAATTCTTGGAATTCTTCCCTCTATAATTTAAATTGTTGGAACTACAAGTAAAAGGATAATTATGTATTTACCCTTAATGAATCCATTCATTACCCTAACCTATGTGTGCTTCATCAATACATTTTTTTAATTGGGATTCCCAAGGATTGTGTGGAAAGTTCAATATGGAACAAAGATGATTCTAAACTAAAGGATACACATGTTGACAAGTCGAATGTTGCAACTTGTTCTAAGAATGACATAATATTGTTTCTCATAGATAATAGTTTTATAAAGTATCCCTTCATTAAATCAACAATAATGGAAGTTCATGACCAAGTAATTTATATATTTATGTCTTATGTATTATTTATTTTATGAATCCAAGACCTTATTCACATAAATAATCTTATTAGTGTGCATAGATAAAATTTTAAGTAATTGAATATGTGTACTTGTTTTATCAAAACATGGTTAATAACTTTTGTAAAATACACTTAATATTAATAGGACAGATAAAATATAAAACAAAAAAAATAATGCATTATAAAAAAATCACACTATTAAATATTATGTCATTATAACATCCCTCATATAAATTTTTTTGATCCCATAGTATAAGTGTTAGTTCAATATCCATTAGGTGAAAATTTAATTATTGATAAGTTTTAACTAAGATAGTGGGTCTAAAAAATTGAATCTATATTTTTTTTAATGGACGATGTCTATCGAAATAATAATAATAGGAAACTGTTGATGAAATCAAAGCCATTATTCCAAGAATTGGTTGTCAACTCAACTGATCAAGGAGATTGAGGTCTATAGTTGAAAAGATATTCTACCTAAATACTTTTTAGTAATTTTCAAGGACTTTTTTTGGACAATGAGAAAATAAATATGTATCCTTCTAACTTGAATGTCCATTAAAAAAGTGATATGTCAATTTTTAAGACAAGGGTTATTGTGACTTGGGAAAATAGTGTTAGATTTAATTAAAAATATATTATTATTATTTTATAAAAAAATTGTTATAAAGAAAGGTACTAATAATATGACATTTTAAATTTTTGAATAATGGTGAGTTTTTCATCCACAATATACATGTGATATATATTGAATATATATTATGTCATCAATGTTAGAAAATTCTATGAGTAGTTTAGACACCATCGGGATGTGTTGTTCCATGAAAAGAAATCTTACATGCTAAAATAATAATTACCTAATCTATCCATGAAGATGGAATGTTGTAATGAACTAACCTGAGTTACCCTAAAACATAACACTCTACCCATTCTGTCACATGCCCAAAGGGAGTTCTCAATCTCCATAGGCTAGTGACAGGATCTTTATAATCAAACAAAACCCCAAAGGGAATTATTTCATCTAACATGAACATGCACATGGAATAAATATTCATAGAGTAGGAAGGAAAAATGGAAGTCTAATAAATATATTCCACAACTTTTATGAAAATTAGGAAACAAAATAACTGTAAAATATTTCATAATATCAAAGTTATATGTCAAACTACAAAAGAAAAAACCAAATAGCTACTCCATGTTATATTGTGGACAATGTCACAGCACCTCATGACTAGCTACCCAACTCACCTAACAAGAAACCTCACAGCATCCCGATAGAAACGTTCATTTCCCTACATTGGAAGATATGCATAGGCTAGAACACCACAGAAAGGGTGAGTAGGGTGTGAGATAATAATATCAATTGGATCTCACCCAGGTGTCCCATAATAAGTCATTATATAACAATTTATGCATTATCATTTCAATAAAACATGGCATGAAAATCAGTAAACAAGTTTTATAGAAAAAATAGTAAAAAATTTACATATTTAATGTTCTGGAACAAAAGAAGATATTAAAATTTGAACGAACATTTTCAATATAATCTATCAAAATAATAAACATGCATTTCAAGGCTAAAACAGAAATCCCTTAAAATTAAAATAGAAGCACAGGTATCAACCCCAAGGATAACTATAAGCCAGAATAGGAAACTACTCACACTAAAATCAATAAAGTGCACAATATGGTTCCTAGAACACATGCATAGGATGCATAGGAAATTCTAATGACAAACCCCCTGACAATTTTAATATCATTCCCCTAGAACAATGATCCTATAAAACCATGTACATTCCCATGATAAAAACTCCCGATAATCACAAAATTGGATGATGGCCTCAAGATAAACTATCCAATTAAGTACTCATGTTAACCCATGTTAATTTTTAAAAAATTAATTTAAATTATTTTAAAAATATTTCAAAAACATTTTGAAATCCATATCAATGACTAAAAAATACCCCTTTTTGTTCCATTTATTATCCACTAGGGAAACCCATTTTTCATTAAAACTATTTTTAACACACACAAAAATTCATGAAAATTCTATGAATAAATTGGTTTATAAAGTAAGACCAATATGGTTAATCCACAAAGGCTATATATAGAACCACCTATATTGAAACTCAGGTCACACATTCCCACAGTGGGATCCACCAACAATGAAAACTCAATAACTTCAACGAAGGCCCTATAACCCAATGTACACATATTAGAATTGATCTAATTGTGAATCAAGGTTGACAGTGAAGAGGAAAAACCACATACCTTAAGAACAAACACCCACACCACCACCACTAAGAAACAATCATACTTTAGAATGAGATTGCAAAAAGGATCTGGAAAAAAAACATTAAAAAGACCATTTTAGAATAATAATTCTGATAACACAATGCAAGTGTGCTTCCATGATCAATCGAAACAAAGATGAAGAAATGTGACACACTCGGGGAGATGCACTATAACGATAATTATGATTGAACTCTAAATAAATCAATTGAGAAGGAATAGAGTCTCCCGAATTATTTGGAGTGGAACCATTGATTGAGAGAAAAAGAGTACTAGTATCCAAAAAGGGAACTCAAACCTATAAAACACCCTTAGAATCCATGATAAAAAATTACAAGATGTGTGATATTGTTACACATTAAAAAATTCATGATGTCCAAATAAACTAAAAAACTCATCTCCTCAAAAGAGAAATTGATCTTCAATTACCACACAATGTGTAAAAACCCTTAACTTAACGTAACCTTTCACAATGTGAATCATTCTCATGGCATGAACCCATGAACCATTACACATCATGTAACATAGTTACACAATGTGTAAATATCCTACAAACTATAGGAAATATAGAAACCAACATCGGAAAATTCATGAATAAAAGGGATCTTAAAGAGAGGGGAAAAGGTACTCGATCAATGTAACATGATGTTCGAAACTCCCCACCATAAAGACATTTCATCCCTGAGAAGTCTTGTAGATAAGGTAACCCATATAAACTGATAAGGCCACTGCTCCCTCATCAATGACTCATGTTCACATGTCTGATGGGAATCTGATCCTTATTTCTATAGAACTATGACCAGCTGAATCAAATTCCGTTGATATACTTTTACTTGAGAGTCAATGATATCAACTAATTTCTATAAAATAAACTACTTGTTCTAACTAAATTTCATACCAACTCAGATAATGAGTGGGATTTGGATGGTACTTATTGAGATAATATATGTGGGAAAAATGAATACCAACCAACTAAATCAGAATTGCTAACCGATATAAACCATTCCAGAGTAGCTCAGTGAGCTCAAATAGTCCACCCTATAATTGAGCCAACTTTCCCTATTTTCCAAGACAATGGTGACCCAACTGTGTAGAAACATTCAATAAAAACTAGTACCCAATATAAAACACCCGAGGAAAATTCCGCGAATCTGTATACAATTTATTTCGTCACTGGGTTGTAACAAGACATTGATATACATCGTAAATCTTCACAGAAATTTGTTGAATCAAAATCAGTTCAAATAATGATACTTCACCCATATCATCCCTACATAGAGGTAATCAGTACATAAAACCATAAAACACCTCAAAAGGATTAATTTTTATTGATGAATGATAACTGTTGTGGTAAACAGGCTCTACCAGTCTCAGATGACTATCCCATGATCCACTGAAATCCAATGCATAGGCATGAAGAATATCCTCAAGGATCTGAATCACACATTATGTCTGAACGTCTGTATGTGGATAGTATGTTGCTCTCAACTTGATCTAAATTTTGATCACCTCTTGAATACTCCTCTAGAACCTCATGGTAAACCTATAATCCCAATCCGAATCAATGGCATAAGGACTCCCATATAAAATCAAAATATTATAAAGATATAGATTACCTAGATCATTAACCGTATTGGTATCCTTGATCAGGATGAAATGATAAGACTTATTAAATAGATCAACAACAAGAGAGATATAATTTCTACCTCGGGTAGTCTATGGTAATCCAACAACAGAATCCATGGATACCTCATCCCAATTCTATACTGGAACTAGATGACACTAAGAAAAATCTACGACTTTCAAGTGATCTTAATTTATTTATTAGATGGTGTAACAACGAGACACATAATAGAAAACCTCATACATCATACCCAACCATCAGAATCATTATATCGTGTCATAATACATCTTATTATTTCATATATGAATGACCCATGAGTTCCTGTGATAAATAAACAACACTAAAATACCCATAGATGATAGGATGAAAACCCACTTCTCAAAATGAACCATACTATCTAAAGAGAGAGGCCAACCATAAATAGTCTCCCCATGATAAAATATTTCATGAATTTCATAGAACCCATCATCCTACTGCTCAGTCTAAAAAATAGTCTCCAGGATAGATTATGATAATAATACATTGGTCAAAACCATACCTGAAATATCATCTTGAGCATCAAGGTGAAATTGAGTAAAAATCCCTATAATGATCCACTCTTCCTTTGAATCAAGAACAACATGTGATGGTACATTCCTGATAAGATAATTTTAAACAACATTCTCATTCCCCAGGGTGTAGGTGATTTCAAATTAAAAATTCTAGAGGAATTCTACCCAGTATCTCTATCTATGATTCATGTATTTATATAAAAACATATAACTCAAACTATTATAATCAAAAAAGTCCATGAACTTCTCCCCAAAACAATAGTGCTTCAAATTTTTATGCCCATGCATAAATACAACAAGATCGAAATCATAAGTGGAGAAATCATCCTCATGAGTCCAATGACGATGAGACCCATAAGATACCACATAGTCATCATACATAATAATTCATTAAAAACCAGCACCAAAAGAATAATAAATATCATGTACACCTTAGTAGGATTATGTAACATCAGAATAGGAGCTGATGTTAGAAGTCTCATCAATTCATTTAAAGAATAATGACACTTATCACACCATAAAAATTTCAATTCCTTTCCTGATATGATAAGATAAATGTGATTATATCTTAGATAAATCCCTAACAAACGATGGTCTTATCTAGCATGTCCAAGGAAGCTCAGTTTCTCAACAAAATTTTTTGGTTCCTTCTAGAACCAGTTATTCGTCAATTTATCAAGATCAACTGATAATAAATTTTCAGAAATATCATTCCCTAAGAACTTCACATCTTGATTCCAGAAACTAAAATTCTAAATCATCCCATAAAAATGATTACTTCTTATAATTTCTAGAACCAAAATCAGATGGTTCACTTTCTCATGATCAGATTTCTAATAGACCAGAATATTATCCATGAACACTACCACACTAGTATCAATATATTTATGTAATATCTGATTCATCAAATCCATAAAAACAATATCCTCGTTAGTCATAAAAAAATACATCACAATATAATCAAAATTTTCATACCTTCTCCAATAAATATATCTTTGATATATTATATGCTAGAACTCTTAGCTGATGATAACTCAAACATATATCAATCATTGAAATCGACCATTTCCCTTTTAGCTAATCGAATAAGTACTCCACATGGGGAAAATGATACATTTTCTTAACTATTACAAGGTTCAACATCTGATAGTAAACACACAACCATAGTGAACTATATTCCTTATTATAAAAGAGAATAGAGGTTGCCCAACGTGAAATGCTGGGGTGAATTTTTATTCTATTAGGTTATCTAACTAAAACATAAAATCTTTAAACTTTTCTAGTTCCATATAATAAAAGGTATCGATATCAGCTGTGTACATGGAACCAGGTCAATCATACTCTACCTATGTATCTCGAGGAAGATCATAGAATTCATATAAAAAATATCAGAAATATACTGAACAACAGCATGAAGATCAACAATAGATGAAATTTAATTAGCCTTAATTGGAAAATCAGACAACAAACTCTTGACTTCTTGGTGTGGAGGACCTACATGAATATACCTTAGGTCCCACTCCCCCTAAAACACTTGATATATGTCATCATTACAAAGAAATGAATCATATTTATGATAACAATCAACCTTTCCTCAATTTGTGACAATACAATCAATACCGATGATAACGTCACACAAATCTAGATCAATAATGAGAAAATCCAAAAAAAATTGTGCGTAATCTATTATTAACAGACAAGAAAGACACTAAAACCAATACTATTTCCTATTACAAAGTGGAATTTATAAATCCATTTCAAAGGAAATAATTTTCATTAGAATATTAAGAATATCAGAAAAACATGTAGATATAAAGGAGTGGGATTCACCAGTATCAAATAATGAAATTGTATGAAATATAAAATAATGATAATAACTCTAACTATTTCTATAACTACCCCATAATTTGCTAGAAACTCATATACTACACGAAATATCATCACTCATTTGGCCTATAGTTGTATCCCTTTAGTCTTTTAAGCATCTGACTACACCTCAATATGATTTAGAGTTGACAAACCATGATCATAATGTGGCGAAGTCTCATCCTAATAGAAGAGTTTTATGTAACCAATGCACCCATAGTTGTTGCATTCCTTCACAAGAATATGAAAATAAAAGTTTTCCATTTTTGACCATGATACACTGATGGAAATTCATAGTCACATTAAGATTTGTATTAGATAGTGTGGAGGAGAAATGTTGTTAAGGCCCACCTCTACCACTTCTTTGATGATATGGCCACATCCTCTTCTTCCAATGAACTCAATTGAAACATATGTTTCTTGGTAGAGAGGGGGTAGAAAATCCAACCATCCATGCCCTATTCATTTCTGCCATAATAGATCTATTTAAAATCTCCACATAGGTAGAAAAAAATTAATATAATCACCTATCATCTGATATCTAGTCACAAAACCAGTAGGTACCTCTTATCCTTATACTGGTCATTTTACAGCATGTTTGACGAAAATAAAACATGATCAACAAATTGATTAGTGTATTCTAATAATTAATTCCCCCTTTTATAAATATAAGATATATAGAGAGTTTTCCAACATTAGGGACATTGAAAAAAATATTTTACGAAAATGGTTCTAAAACCCTTTGAATCCAAGTCCATGTGTCTATCTATGAGGATGGTGGAATCCCACCATTGCTTACTGAAACCCTTGATCCTAAACACTACAAACATTACCATTATATTATTAGGTGTCTACAAGAATTTTAGGATTTCATCGATCATGTACAGTCATTCCTCCACCTATTGAGGTTCATTCATTCCTTTAAAGGATTGTGGATTCTCACGTAGGAATTCCCACAATCAATATCTCTCTCCACTAACTCCTTTATGTACCTCAACAAGTGTGTTCTATGTTCATGGTATGTTCTAATCATCAAAACAAATTAACCAAATGTTATATGTGATGATATTAGTCTTTATACAAAAATTCAACTGAGGATAATTAGGTGCACCCTCCTGATGAACTCATGGAAGATGTTGTATAGGAATACAGATGCACACCAAAATATAAGGAAAGACTAGAAAATATAGTAAATCATTGTTCAAACCTAAAAACACATCAGTTGAAAAAATGAATTAATATAAAACAAAACACTAGAGTTAAATATTCCATTATCCCAGGGAATCTTGATTCTATTCATGATATGATTTGGTGAGTTGCTTACCACAACATACCAATCAAGTATTGAAAATCCTATCTCTAGACTAAAAGACGTCCCAAAACAAAGACTCCTGAGGAAATACATCCTTTGGTACCATTTTTTAAATAACCAACCTGAGTTACCCTAAAACCTGGCACCAGACCAATTCCATTACATAACCAATGTTTGTTCGTGATCCGCTCAGGTTGATGACAATCCCCTGGGCATCAAAAAACAAACCAAAGAGAACAATTTCACCAAACCAAAACAAGTACATGGAATATATATACATAGAGCATAAAGAAAAAAAGAAGTTTAATAAATATATTCCATAACTGTAAGAAAGCAGAAGAAACAATTAAACTATAAAAGTATCCAAAAATAACCAAGAGAGAATTCCAACAACAAAGGACTCTAACCCAACACATACTCTATGTGATAGCATCGACGAACTCCCACCATCTCACCCCCAGCTACCCAACAAAGATGATATGAAACCTCACTACCTAACTATATTGCCTTTCCTTCCCCTACATTAGATGATATACATAGGTATCGACACCACCGAAGGGGTGCGCAGGGCATGAGCTAACAAGCTCGATACGATCCCACAAAGGTGTTCATAAAAGGACTCTGTATAAAAATTCATGTCTGATAATTTCAATAATTCCTGGCTTGATAAGAAGTAAATAAGATTTATAGAATGAATGGTAAACATACTCCATTTAATAATTCTAAAACAAAAGTAGGTATATAATTCAATTGAAATTTTCTATATCATATTTCACATAAATAAACATGGATATCAAGGTTAAAAATCCATGAATAAAATTGAAGCACATGTATCGACCCTGCAAATCACTATAGGTTAGATTATTAGACTAATCTTACCAAAATCAGTAATGTGCACAATATGGTTCCAAGAACATAGGCATATGAAGTAGTGGAATACCCCTTGAGTAAACCCCTGAACTATGTCAAAATAAATCCCTTAGATAAACATTGCAAGGAGAGAGTAGAAATCCCCCTTATAAAACATCTCAATAAAAATAAAAATGGACGGTGGGCTAAAGTACAACATTCCACCTAAATTAAAAAGGTGACCCATGTGATCAATTCTCAAAAATAATTTCAATTCTTTGAAAATGAATTCAAAACCATTTCACAATCCATTTATATTCTTCGAAAATAACCATTTTCCTTCCATTTATGAATAACTAGGGGAAACCATTTTTCTTTTAACAAAATTTTCAACACACACATATAGTAATTAAAATTTCATGTATAAATTAGTTTATAAATAATGAAAAATAAGTTTCATCAACACATTACATATATGGAAGCACCGATATCGAAACTTAAGTCGCACACACCCACAATGGGATCTACCACCAATAAAATATCAATGACTTCAATGAAGGCCCTATAACCAATTCTACACATATCAAAATTGATCTAATTGAAAATTTGGACAACAAAGAACACCTATCACACCCAAAAATATAATGTAATGAACTCTAGAAAGATATCACACAATTGATCTTGAAAAATACAATATGAAACACCATTTCAGACCAATGAATGTCCTAATGCAATGCAAGGTTGCTAATGAGATCAATTTAAATGAATAAGTAGAATGGAAACTCAACGAGAGAGACTCAATACAACCACAAATAAGATAAAATATCAAAAGGATCAATCTAGAAGGAACAAAGGCTCCTAGATACACTAGATAAGAACCCTCAGTTGAGAGTAAGGGAATACTAGCAGCCAAAATGGGAAATGAAACTCACATGGTGCCCTAAAAATAAATAATTTGTAAATTACATGACATGCAATACCATTACGTGTCATAAAATACAAAATTTAAAAAAAATGATGAAAAACCATCATGATAGATTAAAACATGATATTTAATTGACTCATTATGTGTAAAGACTCATTAAATCATGTATCCTTTCATGACTTGAACCCTTATCTTGACATGAACCTAGAAACCATTGCATGATGTGTAACATACATACACGATATGTAGATCTACAGAAACCTACATAAAATTATAAAATCAATATATAAATCTCTATTCAAAAAAAGGAACTTTGAGAGAGGGAAAACGTACCCATTCAAGGAAATAGGATGTAACAAACGGAATAAAAAATTAAATTCCTATTAAAAAATTCATTAACACCATAGATATTCAATGTTTAATGTTACAATATTTGTCTAGTGGACTCATTGGTATAAAAAAGGATTCCTATAGCATTCTCGAGCATCTCCATGGTCCATATTAAGAGATATCATGACATGAGTGGTTTGAGGTATACAAGACATACATTCCATGTATACATGTTGGGGTAGCATGAAATATGTATCATAGAGTGTTTATCATTGGTTTAATTGGGTTCCAAGCGGTTCTAGGGATTAGTCCTCCTGATGAACTACACAAAAATGTCATTCTAACATCACTACCTTAGAGCTTCTTCAATTATGTTGTCAGTTTTAATATGAACAACATTAATAAGTATCTCATAGATCATCTAACTCTTATTTTCAATGTAGATGAGGAGATAATGAATGAAAATCCCTCTATCTATACATTCAATAAAAGGAATTTCCAAGGAAATAGATATAAGCCCAAATATTATCCACAACAACTTTATAAAAAGTTAATTATAAGGTGGAAAAATGCAGCTTTCTATTTCACATGTGGAAAGAAGTTCCACTAGAAGAAAAATACACTATTAAAATGAAAAAATGGTAAGATTCATGTTTATTTTTATGGAAAAAAATTTATCGATTTCAAAAAATTTGGTATTATATATATATTATGGATCTCTTATACATATTCAAATAAAGGAACTATGTATATTAAAAATTATTTACTAAGTTGAACTCGATCTACGAGAATAAAATAGTGATAAACTTGATGTTGTAGCTATTAGTGACTACAAAATCATTTTTTCAATGATAAAGACAAAGTTTATTAATTGTTTTTTAGGTTCCAACCATTTCTAGAAACATTATATATTTATCCTTACTTGATAAGGATTGATTCATTTACATTTTTTGGTATACATGATTATCATTTTTAAAAGATAACGATTTTATGGGAATACACATTTAAATAACAGTCTTTATGTGTTGGATTACAGAAACCATGTAATGGTAATTAATAACGAATATTCATTATATTAATAATACCACATATAACAATAGACTCACCAGCTTGGTCATGTAAATAATTTTATTACTAAATAAAAAAATGATATATATTTTTATTCATTTTAACAAAAACACTTACTGTATGGTACACATGTTTAAAAGGGAAAATGAATAAATCTATTTTTAGTGGAAAAGGTGATAGAGATAATGATATTATTCAATTAGTTCACATTGATGTGTGCAAATAATTTCCATTTGGAGAAAGGATTGGGTACTCATACTTTATAACATTTATTTATGATTTAATGAGACATAGAGATATCCAATTAATGAGGTATACATTTGATTCATTTTAAAAATTCAGGGTATGCAACAATGAATTTGAGAACAATCATGGTATGAAGAATAAGAATCTTGTACTTCACCACAGTTGAGAATACCTTAATCATAACATCATTGATTATTTATATGATTTTAGGATCTTATCCCAACCAACTATAACATATACATCTAATTGAAATTGTCATAGTGAATGGAGGAATTATAATTTTTTAGACATTTTGAGATCAATGCTGATTTATATGAGCCTTCCATTATGATTTTGAGGTGACACATTATGAAAAACATATATACTATTTTGAGTTCCAACTAAAGTGATAGGCGTTATTCCATACCAATTGTATAATAGAACAAGACTTGTGTTGAGGTATTTACATATGTGGGGATGTCATCCATTTGTTAGGGCCTCTTTATGTAATGATCATGAACCTTAATAAATAAAGTGTATCATTATAAAATATCACAAAATAATAAGGGGATAATACATATATAATTCATTATACAAAAATCATTCAGTTAAAAAGAATCCCATATTCATTTCAAAGGATAATATCTGTTAAATTCATAGTGAGAGTGAGATACATATCAATGGATTCCACACTTATGACAAAAAAGTGTTGGTGAAATAATAAATTATAATAATACACTTAAAGAAGGTGTTATAGAGATAAAAATTCTATATAGGAGAATAAGAGAGGTTATAGAACCATAAATTTAATTTTTTTTCTAGTCACTATGTATGGTGACTTCTTTTTTAGTTCATAATAATGATGATCCAACCTATAAAGAACCTGTGAGTGTTATAGATGCCTCAATGTGTCAAGAAACCCCAAATTCTGAATTGGATTTCATATTCCACAACCATGTCTGGATTTTGGTAGACCCTCCAATAGATATAATTATTATTGGTTTTAAATGGGTATTCAAGATGAAACCGGTCATATATGGAAATGTTAGTAACTATAAGTAATTACTTGTTTCAATAGTGTTTAAACAATATCAATTCATTGACTATGATGAAACCCTTTACCAATTTGGAATGATGAAATAAATAATAATTATACTTGATATTGTGTACCTACATTACTATGAGAATTAGAAAATAGATATCAAATTATACTTCATTAATAGAACCCTTTTAGAAGATTTCAATATGACACACACATAATGGTTTTTGTCTCTTAAGGAATCTATTAAGTTGGATACAATGCAAAAAAATCCATTAATGAATTATAGTATGAATTCAAGTCATTGATCATAAAGTTTAATGTGGTAAAATATAATTTGGTATAATAATGAATGAATGTGATCCATGTATCTAAGCCCAATTTATTGGGAGTGTAGTTATTTTATTAATAGTACATGTTGATGACATATAACTTTTTGGAAATCAAACACTGGTCTTATAGAATGTAAAATTAGTGTTTAATGAATGGTTTTTTCGCAAAGGAATTAGGCGAGGAAACTTATATTATTGTGATCAAGAACCAACATGATAACTAAAATAGACTGATTATCCTATGTCAAGGTAAAAAAATTTATAGGACACTAAAGAGATCCAGTATGGAACAATCCAAGAGGGGATTGTTGTGAGTGTCACAATACATTCCTATTTCCATGGAAAGATTCTATAAGATGCCCGATGAACGATAATTGATGGTAATGAGTCCATGCACATTGGGGATTGAGTCATTCATGTATGTTATGCTATGTTCTAGTCCAGATATTTCCTTTACCTTGACTGTAATAGGGGTATATCAAGATTTCCTTGGTCTCCACAATTGGATGTTAGTCAATACAATCCTTTAGTATCTGAGGAATTCTAATAATATGTTCCTAGTCTATAGATTAGTTGAGGATCTTTTAATTATAGTATATGAATATTTTTTCTTTTAAATAGATGAAGATTATATGAAATGGAAGACAAGATACATCATCACTTTAAATTGAGGTGTTGTGCTTTGTAAGAGGTCAATGTAGGCTATAATTTCACATTATACATAAGAGTCTAAGTATATTAAAGATTCTAAGGAATATATCCATATATTGTTGATACATAACATCTTCCAATATAACATCAAATTTCCTATCACGGACTGTTATTATAATACTGCAATGATGGTTCTTGAAAAAGATCCATGTTCACATCAGGGAATTAATTATATACTTTAGAAGCATAATCTCTTATGGTGTTTTCTCTCAAATAGATGATGTTTCAATGAGAAGAAAATATATGAAAAAAATTCACCATTCCCCTTGACTATATCTTTGAATAATTATAAATTTGATTATTGTGGGAGTTCTAGCATATTGAAAGTCATAGGCAATTGACTTTAGTCGATGCGAGTGTTTGTTGTAGTTGGTGTTATATAACAATAAAATTTAACTTGGATTACATTCATATTAAAAAAAATTAATTTTAAGAAAACATATTATTAATTATATATCATTTTTCTATATTAATATAATGTAATAATTTCCAAGAGTATTTTTTACATCAATAAGGTTTTAGTAGTTCCACTATATGATGAGAACCTTGATTTTCCTGTGTGATATTATTAAATAATGATCTACAGTCAGATAAGTAATATGGTGGGGCACATAGAATTTTAAAGTCATGTGAAAGTACCTATAATGTGGATGAGACTTATTCTATATTAGTTTTCAGTTTTTAATCTCCATGATGGGATATTATGAGAATTGAACAACTAGTGGGAATTCAACATGTATTGGTATCATCAAACATTCCTACTCATGAGCATGTGTAATGGTCATTATACAATAATATTATTAATAGTAGATGTTAACACTCACATACATTGATGTATTTGATAAATCTAAATGATAAAATTCATGGTTAAGATGGATATTTTGGGTATGTCACAAGTGACATGCTATTAATGAATAAGTCAAAGAAGGCTTTTTTATTTCTATCATAATGGAAGTTCATATCTCAACCATTTTATGGTAATAGAAAAATCACATTAAATTAATTTCCCATGGTCTAGAGAACTATTTATTTAGATATTTAATGAATGATTTATCAGTTATATAGGCTGATTAAATAGACTTCAAACCTTCTTGATGAGACATTATTTTAATGCCACTAGTGTTTATAGATCATGTTGAAAATTAATCCATTTTTTATTTTTTTTCAATTCGTGTTTATGAAATTTTCTATATCAATGATAAGAACATAATTTTGAGAGTTAAATCATCTTTATATCATGTTTTTATATGATTTTAGGTACTTGTAGAGTTCTAAAGGTGTTTCAGCATGGTTTCGAGAGTGATAGAGGCCAAATGTCTTATTTTTGAGTTTCAATTCAGGGTGCACATTTTGGGGTAAACTGTTTGGCCCCTTCGAGATGACCATGTGCCCAATTTTTTAATTGAAAAATTGGTTGGGTAAATTGTGCCTGGGAGGTGCATGGACATGCATTGTTGGTTGTAGATTTTCATTGTTTTTGGCAGTGGCTTCCAAACGATTTTCTCACTATTTGAAAAACCATGCAGGGTAACTGTGTGTCTTGGAGAGTTTGGACTATGAATGCTGAAGAATTTTCACATGTTATGGATAACATTGTTAGTTAACCATGTGGCCTCATTTATTTGGAGAATTTATGAAATTGACCGTTTTTCATTTCTGCCTTTTCCTCCTCCTTCATCCATGTTGGCTGAATTCTATATAGTGGGTTCTCACACTTTCTTTCCTCATTTTATTTGGATCTCTTTCCTCTATTAGTGGTACATTATTCATGACATCAGATGAGTTGGATTTGAATTATAAAGGCTCTTCTCACCCATTCCACCTTATTTTTTTTCCTCAAGCTATGTAAATATTTTTTATTCGTTTCAATGTTTTTTTAAGACACATGAAGGAATTTATGATATCTTCCAACCATCATTGGTTTTTACCTTGATATCATTTGTTCTTATGTCAATGATTCCATGGTAAGTGGTGCATACACTTCATTTTAATATAATAGTTGTTTTGGGGCCAGGGATTTTAGCATGCATATCGGTATTTGAGTGAGACCCCTTCTTATACATGTTTGTTGACATCATTTTGAGAGTGTGACCCCTGGGATGTCGTTGGTTATGACCATTCCCCCTTTTCACTTGAGCGAGGTCAGGTTAGATGTATTTGCGCCTTGGATGGTTTGGCTGGGGGTGTATTATTCATTTAAATTGAAATTCTTATGTTGAATTTTTTTATTTATTTGAATTTGAGTCATTCAAGTCCTCTACGTTGAATATTTATGTTTTATTAGATTTTGCAATTCAATCACAATAAATTTTATTTATTATTTAAAGTGACTTATAAAATTTAATTATTTTAAATTAAGTTGTTTATTAAATTAATCATTTATATATGATTATTTGGATTTATTGTTGAGGATAGTGGGGTCTTTATGGGATAGAACCAAGATTTAGGTGGCCAAGACATCAGTATTGAGGTGATTTTTATCATCTGGTTAGGATTCTCCAAGATTGGTTGAGCGATATTGATCATACGATTGGGAATCACAATGTTAGTTGAGGAAGTGAGGCCCTCAGGCTGGGCATGACCCATGATATGTCGATGGAATTTTGGTTATTGTTGCTCGCCCGTGATGCCCAAAGTTCCAATTTGAGTCATGTGTACACTGGTTGACTATGGGATGAGGCAGTTTCGACCACATTTCTGGGTAGAGGCCCACGATAGTGTGACATATGAATTCGTTTGTTGATTCCTTACAAAGAATTCCATGTCAAAGGTGATGAGCCTTCAGTTGATAGTGATGATGCTATCATTTCGGGGTTGAGAATCTTTGTATTGAGGTTGTCGGCCTAGTATAATTGGAGAGAATGGACATCAACATTTCATGGGATGTTTTGCTGATAGATGATGTTGAATTTCATTGGGAGCATTTATCACTCTTCCTCTATATGTTGGTTCATGGACGAATGATGCTTTTAGGTTGGGGTCCAAGGGACCAGGTAATTTTTTGTCATGCCTTTGGGACATCTATGATACATTTGTGACACGAGGAGTCTGGAGTCACATGGTGATGGGTTATTTTTTTTATAGAACGTTAAGGTTCACAAGGATTTTATGACATCACGGGTACCATGGCCCATGGGAAAAAAACCTTCTTTACTTTTGAGATTCTTGAATTAGACAAATTAGGTGCTAAATTGTTTTGTGGCATTGAACACCATGGATTTTTTTGTTTTATTTAAATTCCACGAGTTGCTTACTTTTAATTATTATTTACATCAACTTAAACAATCATGTATGGTATACACACTTGGGTGGTATCCTACTGAGACACTATAACATCCCAGGTAAGTAAAGAATAATATATTTTCATATCTATGTCTATTTATGAATTTGATAGTGTTTTAGAGGCTTAAAATGAGAATAAATCTAATCTCAAGCATATAATACCCTAATATTTTTAAAAGATTGTTTTACTTCCTTTTGATAGAGAACCATTTTTAAATCAAACATTTGAAAATTTTATAAGCTCTATTTGTAAAAATAATAATATTATTTATAATTAGGACATTGAAATTTACTTTGGATAAATTTTTTAAAATTTTCTAACAATGATCATTTTTTAATGAAAAGTGAAAAATACTGCATTTTACATCAAAACTAACTTTTCATCTAATTTAATTATATGGTTAGATTATCTTTTTAATTGGTTTTATATTTTAATTAGAATATATTATTACCATTTATCCCAATATTGGTAATTGGAATTAATTTCACTTTGGAATCGAGCATAAACAAGTGTCAAACTTTTGATAGATATTGTTTCTAAAAAACATGATATTTGTTTTGACAACAGAAATTAATTTTAAATTCGTTATTGCAATTTCTGAGTTTGGAATTTGGTAAAATGGATTCCATATTTGGAATCATAATGTCCAAATTATGTAATTAAGACTCTATTTTTAACTTTATAAATAGTAACGATGGTAATTATCTTTAATTATCGTGATTTATTAGTAATCAGGTAGTTAAGGGTAATAAAATAATATCATAATAATTAAAAATGACCCCAAAATGTGTCCTAATTATACTGGTTGTGTCATGGTCGACCATGGGATGCCTTGTTCCAAATTTGGGACCCCCTGGAATCACTTTAGTGTGATAGTGACATTTTATTATTGTTTTTAAAGGAAAGTATAACCAAAGTTTGTATCACCTATGTAAAACAATTTTAGTTTTGTTTATATAAATGATATTATAGACTATAAATATTCATTGGAAATCTAAAAAATTTCTTACATCATGGTATTGGTTTTATAATTTTCAGACATTAAATAAACAAATTTATTTATGACACCATGATTATGTAGTGATTACCTCAATAATGAACGATTTAAATAAAATGAAAAGATAATGTAAAATATAAGACTTAAAATTGTCAAAAACTAATTTGATGGGTGTATTTCGAACCCTTATCACCTTATCCTAGAAATATATCATTGTGGGACCTTTAAAATCCGAAAATAATTTCATAATAAAGTAACATTTCAAGACTTTCCAAGAGTGCTCCTCCTACCTCTTATAAAAGGCCCCCACCTCTACCCTCTTACCCATAACCCTAAAGACATTGTCTTTACCAAACTCTGTTCATTATATCTCTAAAAATCCCTCTCTTCATCATAGAAACCTTACCTTTTGCATAAAGCTCTTCAAGAAACCCATTTGGTTAAAACCAAATGGAGTTACCCGATTTAAAGGTAATGTCTTCTCTTATGTTATTTTGTTTTATTTTTCATCTCCAACCCCCTAAACACTTTTTATTCCTCTATTTTGTAACAACACCAGTATATTCAATATACTAGGATACTTTTATGATAAGGACTTCATTTACACTTACACACACCTCCGTCGAATGGTTAAGGAACATACTGTTTCTATGAGTGGTGAATTACTGCCTCACGAAACGATGATTGTTCAATCTTAATTTAACACCTTTCATAGTGGAAATTAAGATGTCAATATATTTATATATGATATATATTATGTTTATGTTTTCCTTATGGTTCTTCCTTTTTCATTTATGGAATACCTTTATGGATTCTATTATGGGTAAACGCGATAATTTCATTTTAGGAAGTGCGGACTACCGCCCCCTCAAATTGATATGATTCGTTAATGCCATATGTGGGACGTATAAAGGATTGATTTTATGGTATTACATATGATATCATACTGAAATTGTAATATACCTTTATATCATTATGATTTCATTCCATTAAATACAAAATAGAAATGAAAGTACAATTCATGCATACGTACGGCTTACCGTCTCCTGGAACGGTGCATTTCATTTCTTACCTCTAAATGTTATGTAATATTATAAATGCATGTATATACTAGATATACATGATATATATGATATCTACATCATAAATATAATTCTATAGATAATGGATATTTTACCACATGAACAACTTGTGATTATAAGAAGGTTATTTTTGACTCAAGTACCAAAGACCGACAAAACAACCGTTATTAACTTAAATGATTACATAATGTTAATAACATGGTAATAAGTGATATGAAAGGGCTAATGAACATGAAAAAGGTTCTTAATAAAGTATAAATTAACTCTAGTTTATTATTCAGGAGATTAAATAATGATCGAGTCAATTCGGACACGAGGGAAGGGACTTTATCTCAATATCCTTTCATTGAGGCACATTTTGTTTTATACACAACTTTCTTTTATATGGTGTATAAACCCCTTTGAATTTAACTTTTATTCAAAAGGAATAGTTTTATATGATTTATTTTACTAAACAACAAAAGGTAATGTTTTTGTCTTATGTATGCGTCGACAATGATTTCTCCGCCGTCGTGACAATTATTTGAGTTTCGGCTTCCTCTACAAGCCATAACATTTTTTAAATGAATAATAAATACTATGTTTTACTTTTTATTTTATTTTGGTATGGAAAATGGTTTTTTAAGGTTTGTTTTATCTCAATGTGTTGTATTGATATCTTGTGATTCAAATGTGGAAATTTTATGTGTCCTTTATGCATGTTTTATATGGTATGATTATGTTATGGTTTTTGGGAATTGTTTACGAAGACGGGTGGTTCCGTGATAAACTAAGGGCGAGTGAGCCCAATATAGCTCTCAAATGCATTGGGTAACATGAAGGAGTTAAATTCTAAGGTTTATCTGAAGATATTTAGGGAATATACTATGATGGGTATTTCAAACGTAACCATGAGGGTTAATCCCAATGTAAGAATGGTATGAATGCCTAAAGTAACCCTTATGTCTTGTGATTTCTATCAGTTATTCATAAATCTTATGATTTCAGGAGGTATGTTTAATTTCTTCTGTTTAATGAGTAATGTTTGATTTCATTGACTCTTATATATACATGGACTAAGATTTTATTTCCGTATTTGTATATCCCTTACTGAGCTTTTTATGCACAACCCAAGATTCTGAAATATTTTTCACAGGTCAAGGGAAAGGTACATGATGTGATGATAGTGTTGAGGAAGTGTCAAGAAAGAATCCATGTTTTATTTTATATATTTTTCCTTTAATGAGAAAATTTAATATTGTCTTTTATGTAACCACCTTGTTTAAATGAGGAATGTAATGCATGATTTTTTGATCTAATTCTCTAAAACTCTAAACCTATAAAGATCTTCAATGTGTATTATTGAAATAACTCATGATTATGTTATGTTTAAGGCCGGGGCCTTATATTTGGTATCAGAGTTCAGTTTAGATAACTTTATGAGTTATAATTCTATTAAATGATTATCCAAAAATATTATTTTATGGTCAAATTGAAATTATATAGCATTTGAAGATTACAATGATGATTCATCTATGACATTTTTGTTTAGAATGGTTTTCTGCAGAGGAAATAGGGAAGCTGCGCTAGGAAGGCATATAAAAGGAAATGACCTTCCAAATCAGCATCTTGAGATGGTCGAAATTGGAACTAAATAGTTTTTTTGTAGTAATGGAGTAGTTGACTCAAGTGATAAATGGTTGTGGTATCCATGCACGATATCAGCTAGATCAACCTCATAAGAACATGTCAGTGGTGGAACATTTCATGAGGAAACATCCCCCATCATTCGGAGGATCATCTAACCCTGTGCTATCTAAAGGGTGGATTAAAGAACTGGAAAGAATTTTTGATGTCATGGGGTGTTCCGAAAATCAAAAGGTTAGTCTTGTTTTTTACCATTTGGAGGGTGAAGTAGATCAGTGGTGGTCGATGGTTAAAAATATCTGGGATGCTGATGAGATTGATGCTCTTGACTGGGATTAATTCAAAGGAATGTTTCTTGAGAAATATTTTCCTAAGGATGTTCGACTCAGGATGCAAAAACAATTCTTGGAATTGAAGCATGAGGATGACTCAGTGGCTGCTTATGAAGAAAGGCTCACTTGATTGGCAAGGTATGCTCCAAATTTTATATGAGACTTTGATAGTAAAATCAATCATTTTTACTCAGGATTAAAGCCAAAATATCAAAGGGATTTACCTTCTCGCGAGTTCAAAAGTTATGAAAGGAATGCACGATGTGCTGAGAAGGTGGAAATGGAGTTTTCCGATGATCAAGTGTTTTATAACAACCAACATAAGAAGAGACCGAGCTGGCAAGAGAAAGGGAAGAATCCTTCAAAAAGGTCTGATGGTAAGAAAACTTAGTTTTCAGTTTGTGATAAATGTGGTAAAAAGCATGCTGTGTAATTTCTTTTGAATTCTAGAAAGTTCTACTGATGTGGTAAGATGGGACATAAGGCTTGTGATTGTACTGAAATAGATTAGGGTGATGGTAAGACCAAATTTGATTTACAGTTAGTGAAATGTTTCAAGTGAAATGAGATGGGTCATTATGAATATGAGTGTTCGACAAAGATCTCAAATGATGGGAAGCAGTCAGACTATAAGAATAAAGGTGTGGTAAAATCCTTTGCAACTACTTCAGCAGATGTTGGGCCATCAAATAAAGTTATATCAGGTACTTTGTTTGTTTTTTCAGATTATGCCAATGTGTTGTTTGATTCAGGGTCTACAAATTCTTTCATCTCTGAAAAAGTTTCTAGTAAAATGGGAATTCCATCTCACGAAATGACTCTTGAACTTGTGGTAAAAACACCTGGGGGGAAATGTTGTGGCAAAAAGAGTTTATAAAAATATTCCTATTCTTTTCTTTGGAAAGAACCTACCTTCAAACCTTATTTTTTTACATCTAGTAGTGTTTGATGTTATCCTGGGTATGGATTGGATTTATGTTTTCCATGATAAGATTGATTGTAGAGCTAAATAAGTTTCTTTTCATAAATACTTTTGGTTTGTGTACAAGAATGAACCCTTACTTTTGATAACATTTCAAGAGGTTGAGAAACTTGTAAAATATGGAAATGAATGTTACCTTGCACATATTGTTGAAAACAAAGAACTATTCAGATTAATGATGTGCCAGTGGTAAATGAGTATCCTGATGTTTTTCCTAAGGAGTTTCCTGGAATAAAACCAGATTGGGAAGTTGAATTTATTTTTGACTTAGTTCCTGATGCTAAGCTAATTTCAAAAACCCTTTATTGAATGGCTCAAATTGAACTTTTGGAGTTGAAGGAGAAATTGAACGATTTTTTAGAGAAATGTTTCATTTGGCCTATCACATCGCCATGGGGTGCTCCTGTCTTATTTGTTAAAAATAAAGATGGTTAAACGAGACATTTCATGGATTATAGATCATAGAATAACATCACTATTAAGAACAAATATCCTTTTCCTCAGATTGATGATTTGTTTGATCAGCTCCAGGGAGCTCAGTATTTTTCAATGGTTGACCTGAGATCGGGGTACCTTCAGTTGAAGGTAAAGGATGTAGATATTCTGAATACTACGTTTTGTAAAAAATATCGCCATTATGAATTTGTAGTTATCCCTTTTGAGATAACCAATGCACCTGCTGTATTCATGGAACTTATGAATATAATTTTCCATGAGTTCTTGGATAACATTGTGGTTGTTTCATTGATGATATTTTGGTGTTTTCTAAAAGTAAATAGGATCATGAAAGCCATTTAAGGGTTATTTTGAAAACCTTAAATTAAAATAATTTGTATGGGAAATTCAGAAAGTGTGAGTTCTGGTTGCAACAAATTTCTTTCCTTGGTCACATTGTTTCTAAAGATGGAATAACTGTTGATCCTGCAAAAACAAAGGTTGTTGAAGAATGTCCATGAACCACAAATGTAACCAAGATTTGTAGTTTTCTTGGTTTGGAAGGCAATTAATGAAGGGTTGTTAATAAGTTTTCATTATTGTTCAGCCCATTGACTCAGCTAACTCGAAAGGTTATTATGTTTATCTGGACAAAAGAATGTCATGATTGTTTTCAGGAATTGAAAAGAAGATTGGTGAGTGCTCCAGTTTTGGAACTACCTTATAGGAATGGTGAGATTGTTATCTACAATTATTCTTTATTGAAAGGAAATGGTTGAGTCCTAATTCAAAATGATCAGGTAATTGCTTATGCATCACACCAGTTGAAAACTCATGAGGTAAATTACCCTACACATGATTTGGAATTAGCTTCTGTTGTTTTCACTTTAAAAATTTGGAGGAATCATTTGTATGGTGTAAAGTGTGAAATATATACTAATCACAATAGTTTAAAGTATATATTCACTCCAAAATAATTGAACATGAGATAGAGGAGATGGATGGCATTAATCAAGGATTATGATTGTTCAATTCATTACCATCCGGGAAAAGAAAATAAAGTGGATGATGCTTTGAGTCCAAAAGGTAATTCTTCATTAACCATGTTACGTTTGGAACATGATCCTTTGGTTATGGATTTGATGAACATTGGAATAGAATTTTTTGGTGCAGGATGTTCTTCTGTTTTGTTTCAGGTATCAGTCAAATCTTCTCTATCAGACAGAATTAAGCAAGCACAGAAGCAAGACACTGAGTTGCAGAAAATGGTAGAGATGGTTTATAAGGGTTTGTTACCTAAAATCAACATTGATAATGATTGTTTTTTGAGTATTGGGAAGAGGTTGTGTGTGCCTTGTGATTCACATTTTAAGAGGGAGTTGTTATGTGAAGCTCATAGTTCTCCGTTTTCAGTTTATCCTGGCAGTACTAAGATGTACCGAGATATTTTGGAGTATTATTGGTGGTGATTAGTCACTAAATGAGGCTAATATTAATTGTTAATATACATAATATTCATGTTATTTTTTATTCACAAACACCATTTTAGTTCATTTTACACTTTGAACATCATTTCACATTATGATTGTAATTACTTCTTAAAATGCACTATTATGTGGTACATTTTTTAACATCATTTAAAGTACCCAATGATTAATCTGATTTTAAGGAATATAATTATCCATTTTATTAATTTTATATTTTGGGAAAATTATCTACACTTAAATATGAACATGTTTCATTTAGGGATCAATGTAGAATTCATGGAAGAAGATGAGGATATTTTGTGATGAAAGGAAGCAATTCTGGAGAAGTCAGATTGGACACCAGCACACTGATGAGACTGTGGGGCTCAACATACAGGACCAATGAATCCCAACATTTTTTGGGATGCTAGAATAAATGTATAGGAACAAATCACTTTTCATGATCCAATCCTAATTCGGCCTCCATGGTGTCCATTTATGCAGCCCAAGTTAGAAATAAAATTCTGGGCCAGATTCTACGGCCTAGAAAAACAGCCCACTAATCTACTCATATCTCCAAATATACAACTCCAAATGGGCCCAAATGTTACAGGAGGTTAGGATACATCTGGGTATCCATATTATTCTTTATGTCCCACTCTTATTCTTCCATATAGAAGGTCATCAAAGTGTGTCTGTTCGGTGGATGAAAGTTGGCTGCCACCTCGGGTCAAATGTGGTAAAGTCTAAGTTCCACAAGCTTTCCACCACCCTAGACCTACCATAATCAAGTGGGATGCTTTTTAATGTTGTATTATCGACCCAAGGCTTCTAAAATTCCTATTTAAGGCAGTGGTGGTGGAGGAGTTGGGAATCTTGGGTGCTTGGTTCAATTGTAATGTTATGCTGCGATTTTGTTGTCTCAAATTTGTCTTTCACTTGTAAGTTGTTCAATTCACTTTAGTTTCTTAATAAATGTTCTTCTTATCCTCTTATTCTATTGTTCTACATCTCATTTTGATACCGTTGCCTCAAGTTGTGAATTTCTTCACACCAAATCTTGTGAAATTATTCACACAACAGTGGAGTGATCATTTTATTTTTGTTGTTTTCTTTACTTCTCCATGTCCTCCCTCATGAGTCTACTTTCCGATTCCATTGAAACCATAAAATAAATGGAGGGATAACCCACTTATGGGTTGATTTAAGGGAGTATCAAGGGGATGGATTGGATGTTATTTATCACCCCATTAATGTATAATCACTTCATAAATTGAGATTTTTATTTGATGATTTTTAAACTCTGTCATCCTTGTTAAATTTATGGCCACACACTTCAAGTGCAAATACGAAAATTTACCTTGAAGTGCTCAACACATTGATCATTAAAGTGTATAGGTGAATAGTGTTAAAGGGTGTAGTAATTAAACCAGTAACTGATGATGTTGTTTTATCTCCTTAAATGAACCCATCTCAAATATAAGAAATTGAAATCATTGAAAAGGAAATACGTCCAATCCACCCCGAGCAATAACCTAGGATCAACTAATTATTTTATATTGAATTAACTTATGTCTCTTAGAGTTACTTTAATCCCATTTAAAATCAACCCATGTTGGCCACTTCATAGCCAAAAATAGTCCTTAGAATGTGCGTGTCTATTGGTTACTTCTTAGGTCTCTGTGGATTCGACAACCCAAGCTAGACTACAAGGACCGTCTTACCTTCTTCTCTTGGGTAAATTTGAGAGAGAATCCAATTTTGGCACCATTTTCGGGGACCTAAGTATGTTATCTTATACATTATCATCTTTTTTTTCATCCCTCTTCTCTGTTATCACCCCCCACTCCTATGGAAATCAATTTTGAACAAGTCCAAACATGGAAAACCTATCCCTACTTTGATCACCCAACCCCATGTATGATGTACAATGACCATTATAATTATTACTTGTGGGATCATCAAAAACCTATGGAACCACAATGTTTTTATTCATATGATCCACAATAAATTCCAACCTATTATGAGTTCCAATCCCAACAAGGCCAATCAGAACATCCTCCTGTGGAATTCCAACAACATAATTATCCTCTCGGAATAGACCATCTGTCTCGACCCATTATCCATCCTAATTCACACCCATTACTTGAAAAATTGTGTCAACAAATGGAGATAATGAATTTTTAGGTTTCATAATTGAGGTTAGAACTACAAAGCATTAAAAATTGTGAGGAACCCATCCCTACACAAACTGTCCCTTCCATAACCTTATGTGAATTGTCTAGTTTCCCACAAACATCTCATGAATATACTGAAGAGAAAACCTTTGGATTTGTGGAAGATGAGGAGGATCATGGAATTTTTTATTGGTGTTTAAATCAAGAGGAAACTGGTTTTTTGTTTTCACAAGAGGGAAATTTGACATCATGGATTGAGTCTTATTTATATAACTCCATTGAAGATTTTTCAAAAATACAAATCACTGAACCATTGAGGGAAATCACAAACATTGAGTCCATACCCATTCCTAAAATTGATCTTTCCAATTTTGTGGTTGAATCTTATATTAAAAAGTAACTAAGCCTATTGAGGAATTTTGAAAATGAAGTTGAGTTTGATTAAATGTTCCAACCTATGTCTGAAAGTGTTAGCCTACCTGAACTTGAACAAAAGGACTTTCAATCCACCCTTAAGTTTCCATTAATTGGGGATACCCAAAAACTTCCATTTGTCACCATTTCTTATCTTGAAACCAATAAAGAGTTGATTATTCTTAATGTCTTAGAAAATACTACAAAATAAATTGAATCCATCATTTCTAATATTCCTTGGATTTACCTACTCATTTTAGAATAGTGGTTTTTGTATGAAACAAATTATAATCATAGAATCAATTTCAACCTAGTAGAAGTAGTGAAAATGCGGTCCTTAAAATGTTGAAAATTTGTATTGGGTATGCTGGGGGGGTTCATGTCGGGCTAATGACGTTAAACAAAGCGCTGAATGGGAGGCAACCCATCATTTTCAGGTTTCCAATAATTTTGTTCTTTTAATCAAATTTATATTTTAAATAAGATTAATAAATCATTTCGATATTTAAAAAAAATAAAAAAAATAGACGGTTGACCTGTTCTTCTGTTATGAGTATGGATGGTTATGAAAGGGGAGCACCATATTCATCCGTGTCAAGTGGTGTGATCCTTGAGTAATACATTAACAATAAATTTAAAAAGAATACAATGTATCCTCAGTTTATTTTATTTTATATATATAATTTTATTTTACTTATATATATATATATACTCTTTTGTTTGTTTGTTTGTTTTCCTTTTTCTACTAGGGAACTCTGCAAGCGACATGGATGTCAAAGGACTAAATTGGAGCAGAAAGAACTTCAAACATCAACCACCAGGTGACTTCATTCCATGACCCTCATTTTAAATTTCCTTTTTGAACCTTCATTCTCTACCTCTACCCCCTTATAAATTTTCTTTTCTTTAAACACTGGGGATAATGTTATTTTAAGTTGGGGGGAGATAAAATAAAAAAATGCTTTTGTGTCAAAAAAAATGATAAATGATTTGAAAAAAATTGAAAATGGAAGGAAAACTTCCTTTACCTTTAAACATGTTAATACACATTGCACACTTTGAAACTGAATATAAAATAAATTATCATACCCTGATTCTGATTTTAATCCTTATATAATTTCATGAGCATTTATTTTGGAAAGTGTGGCTGTCCAATGTGATATTTCATCGTTTATATTATCATCCAAAAAAAAGATCGCAATGTACGTCCTTTGTATAGTGGGGTATTAGTTTGAGTTCATGGGGTCCACTGAATAAAAATCATAGGATTGGTGAACATTTTAGTTTAATATGAGTATTCAAAAAAAAAAAAATTCCGCTTAGAGCAATGAAATGATCTAATCAGTGGCTTTAGTCACTTGGGGATCGTGACTCCATAGTTGTCTGGCCTAGAGTTAGTAGTTTTATCTGTATTTATGGTAATTTGAATTTGTTTTTGATTGAGTTATCTCAAGATGATGCCCGAGTATGTGGGCTTCACTTGGTGCCCTAAGGTCTTTGAGCCTGGGAGTCATCGGCAAATTCTCGCTATATGGGTTGACTCTTTTGAGTGCAATTTCAATTACCATGGCAAAATTGCAAAAACAAATAAAAATAATACAAAAAAAATTGAATACTCATCTTAATATTGAAATGTGATTCCACCTAGCGCTTCCATAATTTTCCCCTTTAATAAATATGAACCTCCATGTCTATTGTGATGCACAACACATCCTCATACTTAATTGATATTGGATTAAATATGAAAATGAATTTGAACAAAGGAATTGGCTTCGGATTGGGATCTTCTTATGAAACTATCTTCTATTAAAATATTTTGATGGGTTTCAGGATTGTTTGTTATATGGGTTTCTGGTGATCATTGTGTATTAAAATGTTTTTGGAAAAGGGAATTAGAATTTCATATTGTTGAGATATATTTTGCTCGGGACTAGCAAAACTCAAGTTGGGGGGTTTGATTAGTCTCTAAATGAGGCTAATATTCATTGTTAATATACATAATATTCATGTTTTTTTAATTCACAAACACAATTTTAGTAAATTTTACACATTGAACATCATTTCACATTATGATTATAATTACTTCTTAAAATGCACTATTATGTGGTACATTTTTGAACATAATTTAAAGTACCCAATGATTCATCTGATTTTAAGTAATATAATTATCCATTTTTTTAGTTATATATTTTTTTGAAATTTATCTACACTTAAATATGAACATATTTAATTTAGGGATCAATTCAGAATTCATGGAAGAAGATGGGGATATTTTGTGATGAAAGGAAGCAATTCTGGAGTAGTCAGATTGGACACCAGCCCAATGATGAGACGGTGGGGCTCAAAATACAGGCCCAATGAATCCCAAAATTTTTTGGGATGCTAGAATACATGTATAGGAACAAATCGATCTTCATGATCCAATGCTAATTATGCCTCCATGGTGTCCATTTAGGCATCCCAAGTTAGAAATAAAATTCTGGGTCAGATTCTGCGGCCCAGAAAAACAGCCCACTAATCTGATCATATCTCCGAATATAAAACTCCAAATTGGCCCAAATTTTACAAGAAGTTAGGGGAAATCTGGGGCTCTATTTTATTATTCCATTTCCCACTCTTCTTCGGCCATATAGAAGGCCTTGAAAGTGCGTCTTCTCGTTGGATGAAAGTTGGCTGCCACATCGCATCAAATGTGGTAAAGTATAAGTTTCACAAGCATTCCACCACCCTAGGCCTACCATAATCATGTGGGATGCTTTGTACAGTTGGAGGCTCGACCCAAGGCTTCCAAAATTATTATTAAAGGTAGTGGTGGTGGGGGAGTTGAGAATCTTGGAGCCTTAGTTCAATTGTAATGTTATGCTGCGATTTTGTTGTCTCAAATTTGTCTTTAACTTGTATGTTGTTCAATTCACTTTAGTTTCTTAATAAAAGTTATTATACTCCTCTTATTATGTCGTTCTACATCCCAATTTGATACTGTTGCCTCATGGTGTGAATTTATTCACACCAAATATTGTGAATTTATTCACACAACGGTGGTGTGATCATTTTATTTTTGTTGTTTTCCTTACTTCTCCATGTCCTCCCTCATGAGTCTACATTCCGCTTCCATTGAAACCATAGAATCAATGGAATGCTAACCCACTTATGGGTTGATCCAAGTGAGTAGAAAGGGGCTATATTGGATGTTATTTATCACCCCATTAATGTATAATCACTTCTTAAATTGAGATTTTTATTTGATGATTTTTAAACTCCATCATCCGTGTTGAATTTAAGGCCACACACATCACGTGCTAATACGAACCTTTACCTTGAAGTGCTCAAAACATTGATCCTTCAAGTGTATAGGTGATTAATATTAAAGGGTGTAGGCATTAAACCAGTAAGTTATGATGTTGTTTTGTCTCCTTAAATAAACCCATCTCAAATATAAGAAATTGAAATCATTGAAAATGAAATACGTCCAATCCACCCTGAGAAATAACCTAGGATCAACTCATTATTTTAAATTGAATTCACTTAAGTCACTTAGAGTTACTTTAACCTTATTTAAAATCAACACAAGTTGGAAACATCATAGCCAATAACAGTCCTTAGAATGTGCGTGTCTATAGGTTACTTCTAAGGTCTCTCTGGATTCGACAACCCAAGCTAGACTACAAGGACCATCTTACCTTCTTCTCCTGGGTAAATTTGAGCGAGAATCAGGTGGGATGGAATGAAAAGAGATATTAATGATTTTACTGTGAAGTGTTTGAATTTTCAATAGGTTAAAGCAGAGCGGTAGTTACCAAAAGGGATACTTCACCCTTTACCAGTTCCAGAGTGGAAATTGGAGAATATATCCATGGCCTTCGTTGTGGGGTTTCCAAAGACACCTTGAGGTAATAATGCAATCTGGGTTATTGATGATCTCTTGACTAAATCTGCTCATTTTTTTCTATATGAGATACTTTTTCCCAAGATCAACTTTATCTTTTGTATCTTAAAGATATAGTCGGGTTACATGGAGTTCTCTCTCTATTGTATCTGATCGTGATCCTAGGTTTACTTGTAAATTTTGGAAAGGCCTTCAGAAGTCTTTGGGTACTGAATTAAATTTTAGTACATATTTTCATCCTCAATCACATGGGCAGTCAGAATGAACAATTCAGACATTGGAGGATATTCTATGAGATTGTTCGATGGATTATTAGGGAATTTGGGACCGACATCTTTCTTTGGTTGAGTTTTATTATAATAAAACTTTTCATTCCAGTATACAGATGGCACTATTTGAGGAATTATAGGGGAACCAGTGTCAAACTCTAGATTTTTGAGATGAAGTGGGTGAATGGATGTTGATGGGACTAGAATTGGTAGAAGAGTTGGCAGAAAAAGTTTAGCTGATATTGAAACACATGAGAACAGCTCAGAGCAAGCAGAAAAGTTATGCGAACAATAGGAGGCAGGATCTCTATTTTGAGGTAGGTGATCATGTCTTTCTCAAAGTTTCACCATTGAAGAGTGTGATGCGATTTGGTATGAAAGGAAATCTGAGTCCAAGGTTCCTTGGACCCTATGAAATTCTGGAGAGAGTTGGATCAGTTGCATACCGAGTGGATTTACCTCCGATTTTATCTCAGGTACATAATGTTTTTCATGTTTCAATGTTAAGGAAGTACATGCCAGATCCATCTCATGTTTTGAGTGTAGAGGTAGTTCAGCTGGAAAAGAATGTATCTTATGAGGAACAAATAGTCTAGGTTTTTTACCAGAGGGAGCACGTATTGTGGAATAAGGTGATTCATCAAGTAAAGTTTTTGTGGAAAAACCACATGATTGAAGAGGCAACATGTGAATCTGAAAATGAAATGAGGAATAAATACCCCCACTTATTCGATAAGTAGATAAATTGCAGGAATACAATTTTCTAAAGGGTGGAAGGATGTAACATCCCATGTAAGTAAAGAATAATAGATTTTCATATCTATTTCTATTTATGAATTTGATATTGTTTTAGAGGCTTAAAATGAGAATAAATCTAATCTCAAGCATAGAATATACTAATATTTTTAAAAGAATGTTTTACTGCCTTTTTATGGAAAACCATTTTTAAATAAACTTTTGACAATTTTATAAGCTCTATTTGTCAAAATAAACATATTATTTATAATTGGGACATTGAAATTTACTTTGTATAAATATTTGGTATTTTTCTGACAATGTTCATTTTTTAATGAATAGTGAAAAATACTGCATTTTACTTCAAAACATCATTTTCATCTAATTTAATTATATGGTTAGATTATCTTTTTAATTGGATGTAAAGTTTAATTAGAATATATTTTTACCATTTAACCCAATATTGGTCATTGAAATTAATTTCACTTTGGAATTGGGCATAAACAAGTGTCAAACTTTTGATAGATATTGTTTCTGAAAAACCCGCTATATGTTTTGACAACGAGATTTATTTTTAAATTAATTATTGCAATTAATGTGTTTGGAATTTGGTAAAATTTATACCATTTTTGGAATCAGAAGGACTAAATTATGTAATTAAGAATCTTTTGTTTTTTTACATTATGAATAGTAACGACGGTAATTATCTTTAATTATCATGATTAATTAATAATCTGGTAGTTAAGGGTAATAAAATAACATCATAATAATATAAAATGACCCCAACATGTGTCATAACGCAACTGGTTGTATCATTGCAGACCATGGGAAGCATTGTGCCAAACATTGGGACCCCATGGAATGACTTTTGTGTGATGGTGACCTTTTATTATTATTTTTTTAAAGGAAAGTATAACCGAAGTATGTATCACCTAAGTAAAATAATTTTAGTTTTGTTTATATAAATGATATCTTAGAATATAAAAGGTCATTTTAAAGATAAAAAGATTTCATACATCATGGAATTTTTTTTATAATTTTTAGACCTTTAATGAATAAATTTATTTATGACACCATGATTATGTAGTGATTACCTCATTAATGAACGATATAAATAAAATGAAAAGATATTGTAAAATATAATACATAAACTTGTCAAAAACCAATTGGATGGGTGGATTACTAACCCTTAACACCTTATCCTAGAAATATATCATTGTTGGACCTTTAAAATCTGAAAATAATTTCATAATAATTTAACATTTCAAGAGTTCCCCTCCCCCCTCTTATAAAAGGCCCCAAACTATACCCCTTACCCACACCCATCCAGACATTGGGTTGACCAAAATCTGATCATTTTAACTATCCAAATCCCTCTATTCATCATATAAGCCTTACCTTAGGCAGAAATCTCTTCATGAAACCCTTTTTGTTCAAACCAAAGGGAGTTACCCGATTTAAAGGTAATGTCTTATCTTATGTTATTTTACTTTATTTTGATTCTCCAACCCCCTAAACTCTTTTTATTCATATATTTGGTAAAAAAACTAGTATCTTAAATATACTAGGATGTTTTTATTATAATTATTTGATTTACACTTACACAGAACTCCGTCTAAGGGTTAAAGAACATACTGTTTCTGTGAGTGGCGAATTACTGCCTCACGAAACAGTGATTGTTCAATATTATTTTAACACCTTTCTTGGTGGCCATTAATATTTCACTATATTTATATATGATATATATTATTTTTCTTTTTTTTATGCTTCTCTATTTTTCATTTATGGCATACCTTTATGGTTTCCATTTTGGGTAAATGCGATAATTTCATTTTAGGAAGTGCGGACTACCGCCCCCTAAAAGTGATTTGATTCATTAATGCCATATGTGGGACGTATAAAGGATGGAGTTAGTGTTATTACATATTATATCATACTGTAATTATAATATACATTTATATCATTATGATTTCATTTCATTAAATATGAAATTGAAATGAAAGTAGCGTTCATGCGTACATACGGCTTACCATCTCCATGAACGGTGCATTTCATTTCATACCTCTAAATGTTATTTAATATTATAAATGAATATATATACTGGATATATATGATATATATGATATCTACATCATAAATATAATTCTGGAGATAATGGATATTTTACCACATGAACAACTTGTGATTATAAGACGGTTATTTTTGACTGAAGTACCAAAGACCGAAAAAACGATCGTTATTAACTTGAATGATTACGTAATGTTCATAACATGGTAACAAGTGATATAAAAGGGATAATGAACTTGAAAAAGTTTCATAATCAAGTATAAATTAACTCTAGTTTAATATTCAGGATATTAAAAACGATCGAGTCAAGTCGGACACGAGGTAAGGGACTTCGTCTCAATCTCTTTTCATTGAGGCATATTTCATTTCATACACAACTTTCTTTTATACGGTGTTCAAAACCCTTTGAATTTTACTTTTATTGAATAGAAATATTTTTATATGAATCATTTTATTAAATGAAAAAAGGGAATGTTTTTGTCTCACGTATGCGGCGACAACGACTTCTCCGCTGTCATGACCATTATTTGAGTTTCGGCTTCCTCTACAAGCCATAACTTTTTTTAAATGAATAATAAATACCATGTTTTCCTTTTTCATTTATTTTGGTATTCAAAATGGTTTTGATAATGTTTTTATTTTCTCTATGTGTTTTATTGATATCTTGTGATTGAAATGTGGAATGATATGTTTCCTTTATGCATGTTTTATGTGATATGATTATGTTATGGTTCTTGGGCATTGTTTATGAAGACCGGTGGTTCCATGATAAAATAAGGGCGGGTGAGCCCAATATAGCTCCCCAATGCATTGGGTAATGTGATGGAGTTAAAGACTAAGGTTTATTTGAAGAGATTTATGGAATACACTGTGATGGGTATTCCAAACGTAACCATGAGGGTTACACCCTACGTAAGAATGTTATGAATACCTCAATTTACGTTTATGTCTTATGATTTATATGAGTTATTGATATATATAATGATTTCATGAGTTATGTTTTAGTGCCTATGTTTTATGAGTAAATTAGGATTTCGATGATTCTTATGTATACATGGACTAAGGTTTTCTTTCCATATTTTTATATCCCTTACTGAACTTTTTATTCTTATCTGAAGTTTTTGAAATGTTTTTCACAGGTCAAGGGAATGGTACATGATGTGATGATAGTGTTGAGGAAGTGTCAAGAAAGAATCAATGTTTTATTTTACATATGATTCCTTTAATGAGAAAAGTGGATATTGGCTTTGATGTAACCACCTTGTATAAATGTGGAATATAATGCATCATTTTTGATCAAATTATCTAAAATTATAAACCTGAAAAGATCCTCAATGTGTATTCATGAAATAACTCAATATTAAGTAATGTTTAAGGCTGGGGCTTATAGACACATTCTTACACCCTGCATGGTCCCTTCATTACATTTATAGACTTTATGAATTTACATTTAGAAAATGGACTAGGCTTTAGATCTAGTTCTTAGTAGCATATTTTCATGGGATGTTGGAATTGGAACTTGATGTCATTCCAATATTGGGTTCGTGTTTATTTTTCATTTTAGTTTCAATATACCTTATTTAAATTTTGTTGTGGTTAGCCCTTTGGGGACCCTTTTTCCAAAATATTGATATGTGTGACCTATCATGTCTATGCAATCCCTATTTTCTTAATTGGTACCGGTGTTTTTAGAAGTTATTATTTTGAAAATTTTATTATCTTATGATTTAACTCTATCATATTTCTGACTGTTCTTCGTCAATTGTCAGGTCTATTTCATGTCTTGTGATTCATTTACTACAGGTAAATATTTTGCATTATTAATCAGTCCATTATTATTTTAGGTCCCTATGGTTATAGACTCCCCAATGTTTTACTTTATACCACCAATGCTAGTCAGTAGCCTTTGGTGTTAGGGGTGGTGCACCTAAGGCAAATGAAACCTGATATGATTACTAATCATCTTAGGGATGCTAAAAGTGTTATCAATGGTGTTTTTTTACCAAATTTATGGTATTAATATTTAGGTTTTTGGAGAATGTATATATGTGATTTTAGTAATTGGTTTAGAAATAATTCTTGGTTGCCAACATCCCCATGTATGAGAGACAGACACAATTTCCAGGGGTAGAAATTTCCATTCTCATTGTCTATTTTTATATTTGGACTGATTTCCACCTAGATGTTCTTATTTGGAATATGAGGGTTCATTATTGAGAAATGATGACCTTTACCCGGTTATGTAAGAGGGAATTTTTATCCTTTCCCTAGTGATTAATGGTGTGATTATTATATGTAATACATGTTTAAAATTTTGATTTGGAACATATTAGTGTGTTTTAATTCTGAATATTATTGTGTGTTGTGATATAAATACTATTGATATCTGAAATTTTAGGGTATGAAATTTTCTTATAAAATGTGGATTGAACTACTTATGTGATATTCCATGTTATATATATAAATTGTGTTTGATTTGATAAATATCATGGATGTTATAATAGAAGGCATGTACAGTGACATAGGGTGATGTTGATCAACTATTTGGGCAATAAGTTCGTCAGATTGAGGTAATGTTGGTTGTTAGAATTTGAAGGGTCTGAGGGACTACTGATACATGGATATGTTGATGGCTGAAAAAGATTCCATGAGGGTAGGATTCATTGGAAAAAAGTTGTGATAGAAAAAGCAGGTTCCGCCTAGAAAACTCATATGGAATATAAAGTGGTTGATCGGTCGATTCCATAAGAGTGTGATCAGGTTCAGACCTATGATGGTAATATGGAGAAGGTACATGCACAAGTACAGGCTTAGGTATAGAATTAGATTCATGAATATACTTGGTCTCATATTCCAATGCAGGTGGGGTAGCCACTAGATATTGAGGCATTTAGGTTGTGGCTCTACGAGCAGCTCTGACTGATCCTCATACTTGTTATCCAAGGTATTGGCTGGGGTGATTAGAGAGTGAATCCATCTATGCTTTATCATACTCAGAATGTCTAGTAATTGAACTCACATTATTTCAGAAATAGGGTGGTACACATGCGGTTGATAGGTGGAGTGATCCAATCCGTGGCTTTATTTGATCTTTAATGGAAATGCTTTAGACTATAGTAATCCTTTTTGGACAACTAGTAGTTTGGGACAGGGTTAGAGTCTAGGATATTATAACCTTTCAAAATCACTATAAGGTGAGTGTATCTAAACATAAGATGCACCCAATGGTCATGAATGAGGAAGCCAGACACATCAGTGGGGTCACTGTGCAGTGGACGGCGCATCACTAATGTACGGTAAGGATTTAGGTTGTCTAACTTTAGAACATGTTCATGTTATGAAGCTACCAGGGTTTGAGTAGGCTAGTGTGAAAATGAAGGTTAGAGGTACACTATGGGTTAATCCAAATACATTTTGATTTCTTTTTGCAGGGCCTGTTGATGTATGTCTTTTGGGTGATCTAGATGTAGGAGCAACATATACAGACTGATTAAATGATGTTCAGTAGTTTGGAATCATAAAAAATGCATTATATATATATATATATATGAGGTTTGAGGAACTCTATTTTGTATGTGAGAACCTTTCGGGGAAGGATATATTGAGGTGTTTGGTATAAAGGTATCGTGAAGATGCAGAAATTTATTATGGTTCTTGTCACCAAGGCATCAAGAAGATGTGGGACTTTATTGAGGTGCTTGAGACTAGGGAATTGAGGAAATGCGGGTCTTGATTAAGGTTATTTGAACTGGGTAATGATGAATATTCAAGACTTTATTGAGGTTCATGGACATAGGGGCACCGATGTGGTGTTGTACTTTAATGAGGTGTGAGGCACGAAGATGGAATTGATCATATGTTGAGATGTAGAGCCTCATAGGATCCATGTGATCCATGGGTAATGGGTGGACAAAAATATAGTATGGTACTTGAATGGTTGTTTGTTATGACATAGGATGACCTGGAGAAGTGAATGAGTGAAATTGGATCATGGGGGGACCATAGGAAAGATAATTGGTTGATGGAACAAATATTTCATTGGGTTTTTTGGTTCTATTGAGATTAAGGTACGTCAATCCTAAGGTGAGGAGCCCCTGTGAGTTAAGTTAGACTATATCCTTGAGACCTAGGTAGTACAGGATGTTTAATGAAATATGGGTATGTTCAGTACAATATTCATATTTCTTTTCTTATCTTGGAAATGATCTTTCTCAAGGTGGATATATTTTAATTCCTTATGTGTTTTTAAATCGCGTTGAAAATCACTACCTTTTTAAATTTTTCAATTAGTTGTTGTGCCTTTTTATATATCATTTATTTTAACTCTATTAAGATAATTAAATCAATACTATATAATGTTTCTAAATTATTATAATGTGTTGGACAGTGCCTTGGGTGTTTAATAAGGTATTTGGGAGTGTCAGAGTCTGAATGTCATGTTTTAGAGTTGTAGGTCTAGGCACACAGTTTGGGGTAAACTGTGTGGCCCCATTCAACAGAATGAGAGGCCGCATTTTGAACTATCGCATGGTTTTGGTAAACTATGTGTGGGAGGTTAATGATTTTGTGGCCTAGGATTTAGAGTTTAATTGTTTTTGTAAGTTTCCTAGACATTGTTTACGAATTATTTTTCAAACCGTGTGGGGTAACCGTGCGGCCTGGAGGTTTTGGAAAGTGGGTTTCACATGGTTGACACATGGTTTTATAACTTGTTTGAGCTAACCATGAGGCCAAATATGAGGTTTGGATTTCTGAAATATACCCTCCCTAATTTATTTAGTTTTCCTATTTATTATTCTTTCTTGTTAGGACACTATACTATGGGTTCTCCCACCTACGTTCCTCCACTTCTTTTGATCCATCTACTTCGTTGGTGGTCGATTCTTCATGCCATCAGATGCTTTGGAATTGTATTGGTAAGGCTATAATCACCCATGCCTTATTCCTTCATGGTTTTCACCTCATGAATTGATAAATAAATTTGATCTATTTTCCATATATTTAGGTAGATCGACAGAAACACATATATCTTCTAAACAACATTGAGTTATATATTGATATCATACTTTCTTGTGTCTATGTGTCCATGTTATGTGGTTGAAACCATTATTTACTTTTCTGAAGACATATTAACGGTACATTTTTAACATGAATTTGAGTACTTGAGGGATACCACATTTTATAACTATTTACATGATATCAATTTGACTGTGATCCATGAGATGTCCTGGGGCATGACCTATCCCTGTTTTCACTCCAGTGAGGATACATTCAAGGTTGTCACTTTTTGGGTCATTTTTCTAGGGTGTTTTATTCTTTTAAAATGAATTTTTTAATTTTAATGGGTTTTCATAATTGAAGATGATGCATTCAAGTCCCCTATATTGAATTTTTAATGATTTTTTTGATTGATCAATTCAATATCAAAAAATTAAAATGACTGTTTATAGTGAGTTGTCGAATTAAATTGTTTTAAATATATTTTTTATTAAAAGAATCATTTATAAATTATTCTTGTGATTTAATAATATATCCCATGATGTCGATATGATCATAGATTGAGAATTAGGAGGCCATGCCGACATGATTGAGGTGATGTTGATTTTCTGGTTGGTATTTGTCTAGATTGCTTGAGTGATATTGATCATAGGATTGGGCAATGTTGAGGTACATTGAGGAGGTAATGCCTAATGGTTCTGCATAAACTGTGATATTTGGATGGAATGGATATGAATTTTTAAAGACACGGTCATAGGGGAACGATCTTCTAGAGTTGATGTGGATTCGTTTTTTTTTGTGTGATTTTTTCTCACCAGGGATGGCCAAAGCACTGATTTGAGTCATGTTCTCAGAGGCTGATTCATTGATGAGGTGGTTTTGACCACTTTTGTGGGTATATTCCCCTGTTATTGTGGATGAGGAATTGTTTTGGTTTTTCTTTTCTTTTAAGTCCACATGGAATGTGAGGATCCTTCAAATGATAGAGATGAGACGATCGATTATGGGATGAGGTTTGTCTTATTGAGGTCATGGGCCTAGTTTTATTTTAGAGAAAAAAAATCATCATTTATTGGGATGTTGTTTCTAGAGTCAATGTTGAATTTCATTTAGGGTAGGTATCATTGTGTATTCAGATGTTGGGATATGGATTAACAATTTCGTTTAAGCAGGGGTCAGTGGGACCAATGACTTGTTAGGGTGTGACTTCAGGAAATTGATGATTCATTTGACACACATGTTTTTTAGTGGAATATTGTTTCATGTAATTATTTTAATGGGGGATGTGAAGGTTCATCTTCAATTTATAAAATATTGGGTACCTTAGGCTATGGGCCATGGGCCAAGGATCCTATATTCTTATGAGATTCTGGTGTTGACCGAAGCCTGTGACTAATTCCTAGTGAATGTAAAGCACCACCAACGTTTATTTGATTTATTTAAATTTAAAAATATTTTTAGTCTTACATATTATTCACATCTACTTAATCACTCATGTTATGTACGAACACTAGGGTGTTATCATACTAATACATGTTTCCACACCCTACACATTCCCTTTAGCACCATGGTAGACTTTATTTCATTACGTTTAGGCAACATATCATGCTCTTGAGCGGGTTATTAGTAGTACCTTCTCATGGGATTCCATTATAATACCTTTAGTTCGTTTATAAATGGAGTTTTTCTATAGTTTCATTTCTATTTCAACACGCCTTATATTTATTATATAGTGGTCCGCCCTTTGGGTGACCATTTTTATAAGGTAGTGATATATTTGACATTTCTCGAATATGCATGATATGTTTTTCTAATTTCTACAAGTGGTGTTTTGACATGCTATTATTTTCTCTTTATTTTTCAATTATGCTTCTATTGTTTGTTTTTATTGACCATGCTTTTTCCATTTTTAGTTGTGGATTGATTCTGTTGAGTCCCTTATTTTTCTATATTTTATACATTATTTTTGAAATAATTATTATTATATTTCTATAAGGGTATATTATCCCCAATGTTTTACTTTACAACCTCATTGATAGTCATAAGACGTTGGCATATGGGGATTCCCACCTAAGGCTAGGGGAACTCAGTCCAATAGCACTATTCAAGTGGCTAATTCTTTTGAGGGTGATAGAAGTGGTATCGAATGTGTTTTGATTACCTCTTTTCTATTATTATTATTTGGGTTATGGGAGACTATATATAGGTAATGTTATAACCGGTTATAGATCTCATTGTTGAGTGACTGTAGGCCCATGTATGAGGGACATACACAGTTACCAGGAATGGGAATTTCCATTTTGTTTTGCTAATTTTACAGTTGGATTGATTTTCACATACATTGGATTATTTTAAATGTGATGGTTGATAATATTAATATGTGTCCCTTGAACTGGTTTGTTAAGGGAGAAATTGGACACATAGATTGGTGAGGAAAGGTGTGTTTGTTATGTTTAATAATTTTTAATCTTATAATTAGGCAATGTTAGGGTGTTTCAATTCTGAATATGCTTGTGTTCTACAATATAAATTCTTTTTATATAAGAAATTCTTGTGTACACAATTTGTTATTCCACGTGCTTTAAAATACTTCTATGATATGCCATATTATATATATCAAATGATTGTGATGTGAGGACTGGTACTGGTTCATGTAAGAGCATACATGTACAATGAAATGAGGGGATGTTGATCACTGGGTTGGGTGAAGAGGTCATTATATTTAAGAATTTGGATTATCAGGATGATTATGGCCTGGGGGACTCTTGATACTTGAATTTGTTAAGGTAGGGAAAGGAGGCCATGAGTCTAGGATTCCTTGTGGCATGGTTGCGATAAAAAATGTGGTTTCTTTCTGGATGGATCGGATGAAGGATAATGAAGGTGATGGATTAGTTCCAGAAGAGCAGACTCAGGTTCAAAACCCTTAGGGTCAGGTAGAGTTGGTACATGATCATGTACAGTCTCAGGTATAGGCTCATGTACTTTCCCTAAATCATGGTCAGCTTCTAGTGTAGGTGAGGCAATCTCCAGATCATATAGCGTATGGTTCATGTATTGAAGAACATCTCCGACAATTCCTGGTACAGGTTATATAGTGTATCAGACGAGGTTCTCTGAAAGAAGATCCATATATGGACTATCTTTTATGGATGTTCTTGTAGAAACACCCACTGAGATTTAGGTAAAGGCTCGTCTACAGGTGACTGAGAGCTAGATAAAGCTGCTCAATGGATTTATGTGATCTTCAGTGGTCATGCTTCAGATAGAAGGAATCATTCTAGAACATGCCAACATTCTTGGACAAGGTCAGAACTAGGGATTTGAGAACTGTTCGTATTAAGTACCAGGTTAGGGTAGCCAAACATTAGTATTAAACATAGGTCATGATTGGGGAAGTGGGGCCCGGTAGTGGGGGAAGTAGTTGGTGGTTAGTGCTACATTATACAGAAGTTACAATTCAGAGAGTCGATATTCTGAACAATTTCTTGTCCTAGAGAACCTAGGGTCTGAGTAGGCTTGTGAGACAATGGTGGTTAGAGGTACATCATGGGTGTATACTAGTTTCTTTTTATTTATTTTGGCATGGCCTATTGATGCATTCTTTTTGGTTGTGCGAGGTTCTTGGGATATGTATTTTTACTAACAAGAAACTTTTAAATAGGTCGGAATCATATATGATGTGTTATATATATATATATATATATTTGATGTGTGAGGCACCATGTTTTTATGTGAGTACCATTGGATACATTATCGATTGAGGTTATTGGCAATGAGGCATCGAGAAGATACATGAAATGATTGAGTTTCCTACCTCTAGGGAATTGAGAATATGTGGGACTTGATTACAGTTCTTGGAACCAAGGCATTAATGAAATGAGAGACAGGAAAAACAAACATTGTCATAGTGAAAATAGATGTGGTTCAATACTCCAATGATGTGTAACGTACTAGGATGGAAATGAGCATATATTGAGATGTATGTCCTCATAGGATCCATGTGAGCCATGGAAACAGGGTAGGCACAGATGTAGTGTGGGACTTGAATGGGTGGATGGTATGACATGGGAACACCTAGAGTGTTTATGGAGTGATGATGTGTCATGAGAGGACCTTCGATATGGGAATTGACTGATGGAACATTGACTACATTTATTTCTTAGGTATGTTTTTTCATCGGGGTGGGTCACTCCAATGTTGGGATACCCTTGAGTTATGTTGATATATACCCTTGAACTAGGGAAGTTTGGGTTGTTTAGAATGGGATGGGTATTTTTAGTACCACCGTTGAGTTTCATTTTATAGCTGGAGGATGAGCTTTGATATTGGGTGAAGATTGTAACATCCAAGGTTTTTTTAAATTTGGTAGAAAATCACTTCCTTTTTATATTTTTTTAATTACTGCAATTGACAAAATATTTATTGTTGATTTATAATCTATACTAAGAGTTACACCAGCTTTATATCACGTTTTTACATGTTTGTTGAGGCAAGGAGAGATCCTTGGGTGTTTTAGAAGGGTTTCAAGAGAGTTGAGGGCTGAATTTTTGGTTTTGTAGTTTCGGGTTAGGGCGCACAGTTTAGGGTAAATCGTGTGGCCCATTCCTGATTACCATGAAGCCCAATTTTTAAAGGTAGAATGTGTTGGGTAAAATATGCATGGAATGTTCACAACTCTTTATTCTTGGTCTAATAGTTTCATAGTTTTTTGGATGTGTCTTCCGCATAGCTTGTTCATGGTTTGTCAAACCATGCGGGGTAACAGTGTTTGTTGGAGCTTTTGGACCATAGCTGTTTCACGGTTGCTTTAATACATGGAAAACCACGCACTTAAACCATGTAGCATCATTTATGTTGTGAATTTATGAAATCTATAGCCTTCTTTATTTCCTTTTCCTCATTCTTATTCCATCTTGGTCTCATGCTGTATAGGGGGTTCTCCCACTTTCCTTCCTCCTCTTATTTTGATCCATATCCTCCATTAGTGGCCCATTATTTAATATATCAGATTCATTGTAATCATTTTGGTAAGGATCTACTCACCCATGATTCCTTCCTTCATTTTTATTTCCGCATGAATCACTAAATCCGTTTGATCCATTTCTTTTTATTTTCACGATACAGGACCAAAATGTTTATATCTTACAAATGACCACATGTTAGAGATCAATATTGGACGTGGACTTGTCTACAAGTCCAAGGTAGGTGGTTCATACCATTAATTGTGTTATCATGGTAGATTTGAGGACCTAGATACTAGTGTACAATTGAGTTTTTGAGTGAGACCACTTTTTATACATGTTTCTTTATATCATATTGATTGTGTAGCCCATTGGATGCCATTGGTCATTCTCAATCCCTTTTTCTACTCAAGAGAGGCCATGATAGAGGTCATAGTTACATGGATGTTATGTAAAAGGATGTTTTATCCATTTAAGTCGAATTTGATAATTTTAATATGATTATATATTGGAATTTATTCCATTCAAGTCCAATATATTTAATTTTATTTTTGATTATATTGGACAATCCAATCAATTTAAATTAAATTGATTGTTTAACGTGAGTTGTAAAATTAAATAATTTTTAATTGAAAAGTTTAATAAATGTATAATTTATATATGATGCTTTTTATTTACTACTGAGGTTAATTGATTCATGATAGGCTCATCTTTAGAATGAGGAGCCCCTTCCCTAAGGATTGAGGCAATGTTTATCATCTAGATGGGTTGGTCGGATTTCTAGAGTGATATTGATCAAGGTATTGGTAATCACAGACATTGTTTGATGTAGAGAGGCAATCATGTTGGGACATGCCTATGTTATTTGGATGGTATGGACATAATTATTGAGCGACATGGTTGTAGGAGAATGAGGTGTCATAGTTGATCTGGCTTAGTTTTTTTTGCTGATTTCCACCATGTTGTGATGGCCAAAGCACCAATTTTAGTCGTGTGCATAGAGGCTGACTCTATGATAAGGTGGTTTTGACCACTCATATGGGTATAGGCCCCCACTAGTGGGTATTAGTAATTTATTTTTGGGCCATTCCCATAGAAATCCATGTGTAAGAGGAGGATCATTTGGTTGATAGTGATGAGTCTATCAGTTGGGGAATGAGTCTCTTCGTATTGAGTCTTTAGGCCAGGTTTGATTTGGGATAATGAACATCGTCATTGCTTGGTACATCATAATGAGATTAGATGGAGAATTTCATTGAGGAAAAGTATTAGTGTACCTCCAGTTGTTGTTCCATGGGCTAATGAGTTCTTTCAAGTAGGGATCACAAGGACTAGTGAATTGTTGTGAATTCCTTCATGACGTCAGATGTTCATTTGAGACACAATGTGTTTGAAGGCATGTAGTGTGGAGTTATTTATTTTTATGTGGAATATAAAGGTTCAACATGAATTATTAACATTAGTGGTACCTTGGGCCATGGGGCAAGGACCCTGTTTAATTTTGAAATTCCATTGTTGGCCAAATAAGGTGACAACATCTTGGTGAATTTTGAGCAACATAGAAGTTTTATTTTATTTTATTTAAATTATTTAAGATGTATAATTTTAATTATCATTAACATATTCCTAAAAACTCGTTTTGGGAATAACCACATGGTTGGTATCTTACTGATACACATTCTCACACAATACACAGGTCCTTCAGGATGTATGCAGACTTTATATCTTTACATTCAGAAAAAGGGTTGGGCTCTAGAGATGGTTCTTATTGGAATCTTTTCATGGTATGTTGGCATGGGACATTGAGGTCATTCATATCTAGAGTTTATATTTTATTTTAATTTTTTATTTAGCATTCCTAACATGTGTTTTATTGTGGTTGGCCCATTGGGAGAGATTTTTCCTTGATATTGATATGTATGACCTGTCATGACTATGTATGCTTAGTTTGATTAATCGCTACAAGTGGTGCTCTATCATGTTTTTATTTTATACTAATTACCCTATTATCCTTATACTATTAATTATTATTTATTGTTCTTAAAACATTGGTGGGTTTGGTTCGAGTTTGCTTTGTCGTTTACATCCAAAACATGTTATACATTATTACTGAGACCATTATTGTTATATTTTCCAGAGGTATAGTCTCCTTAATGTTGTACATTAAACCCTTTCTCGTAGTTCGTAGCCTTTGGGGTACGAGGAGGTGTGCCTAAGTCCAGTGGAACCTAGTGCGATAGCACTGATCATATGGATAATTAGGCCGATGATTATACAATTTTGGAAATGAGATTCTATTACACAGGGAGTTTTAGTATTCGATTGTTGACATTGTGACATTATGTTATTTATCATGGGTGCATTGGACCATTTATAGATAGTATTCATAGACTTATGGAATGATAGTTTAATTATAATTAGAAAGAATATCAAGGGGACACACACAATGTGATTTCATTAGTATGTATTAAATAGAATTTCAATTTAATTATTTAAATAAATATTATTCTCAAGTCAAATGAATTATTTGATTCAATTTTTTGAGTAATATTTTTAAGGTAATAAAAATTTATTTGTTCATTGATCATTAATTTATTTTACTATGTTAATATATAATAAATATTAATTTTCTAGATTTTCAATAAAAATATTTATTATATTTTTTTATGAATGAAATATTTAATTAAATATTTATTCATGTATTTATTAAATGATTAGGAGTTGGAGTGGGTAAGTTCTTTTGTGGTGATACATATTTATTTACAAGCCAAAAAAATATTTACCATTACATTTTTTAGAACACACTAGAAAATAGTAATAATAATAATAATAATAATAATAATAATATTGTTAATATATGTAAGAGGGTATTGTAAATATTATTATACTTTTTATGGTCAGACACAAAATTAAATTATATTTTAATTTAATCCATATATTTATAAAAATATGGGTATGTCTATTGTGTAGGGTTAATCGATATATGAAAAACATTAAACATAATATAATTCATGGTCCATTCATATTCCTCTATTCTTCTCATGAATTTAAAGCACTATATATATTCCTTCATGATAGAAATAACTACAACTGATCAATAAGAACAATGTAAGACAATTTATCTATTACAATAACTCTCAAATATTATCTGTAATTGATCAGAGATAAAAAGAACACATATGGATGACTGGTAGAGGGATTATAGACATGAATCCTTTTATAAAATTAATGTAGTACATGAAGGGTTATTAGAGATATCAACATCGTAATTGAGGAATTTTCATAACACAAGGAAACCATTTCTCTTAGTCAAAAATAAATAAATCATAAATTTTGACACACAAAGAACCCCCCTTTAGTTTTAGTTTTCTATATTTCAATTTTAAATGGAAATATTTCATTCGAAATGAAATTAATATCATATAAAATATTGTGAATGATCCAGAAAATCAACAAAATCATCATGGATTATGTCCCACATCAGCACCCCCTCTTTGCCCAGAAACATCATTTTTAGGATACAATCCATGTTTTAGCAATAAATCTCATAATTTGGAACCACATGAAATCATATTTTCCCTTATTTTTCAATTATAAAAACATATATGGAATCCATGGGGATAAATTAAAGGGAAACATTATGAGTAATTTGTTTATTTTACAAAAAAATGATCATTTATTCACATAATACATTAATGGGATTAGTAAAGAGTTGTTGAGTTATATTTCATTAGGGGGAGTTGATATGATAATGTTGAAATATATATCTAAATTTTTATGAATATATAATATGGAAAAACTAAATTAATAGTAAATTATGGTTTTATAATCACACCGTATATCAATTATTAACTTATCAAATGTATTTATCAAGTAGTTGTGGTTTTTATATTCAAGGGGTTGAAATATATCTGTACATTATAGTTTATATGAGTTTTCTCATGATTATTAAAGGTTATAAATATTTCTATGAATATTCTTTTACATCCCATAAAATGAGAAGTATTAGAATGTATCATATACATGATAGTTTATGGGAAAAAATATTGGTTGGTTTAATCAATCTTGGGTCTATATTTGTGTTCCCAACAAAAAATTTTATTTTTTAAATAATGGTAATTGAAAGGAAATATAATTTATTCCATAATAATATTAATAAATGTTTTTGGTTATACCTATAAAAATGATAAAGAATAGTCTTCTTTAAAAAAAATAAAATGGTTGAATATGAGTAAGAACATCCCTTCCCCTTTCAATTTTTTCATTTATTATTAATAAGGGGAATAATAACATTCACCATATAATATAAATTGATATTAGAAACAAATATAAAGGTGTAATGAATAGTTCAAGGGGATTTTAAGTATGAATATTTTATTTTTAGTCAATGTATCTATGGAAAACAGATTTAGTCTATCACTATGTTTGGTGATGGAGTAGTGAAAAATAATTGATGATTTAATAAAGAGTCATTGATTAAAAATTAATGAGGAAAGGGAGATGATACTCTTACAAAAATGAGAAAAGGAATATCATGTTTCCATTTTTGAATATCTATTAGGATAGTTTCTTCAAAAGTAACCCTAATATTTAGTGATTTTAGATATTTTTTCAAAACAATGATAAAAAGTTCTAGAAAAAGAAGGAATAAATTATATACAACATATTTAATGAGAATTGATAAAGCTATAAAAATATGATATATTGAAGGGTTTCAAGAATCTGGCATGTTAAGAACATACTAACATATAATTAAATGAATGAAAAAATAGATTAAATGAATAGAAACCATCCATGTAACATTGAAACTAATTTTTTTGACAAATCAAATTCAGATAGTATTTCTAAAAAAAATTAAAGTAACTATTAATAATTGAACAATTTATAAAATAGTTTTTGTAAATTATTGAATTATATAGTATTTGGTGAATTTGGAAATGTCTTGAATTTTATTGTGTGTCATAAGATTGATCATAGGTATATTGTATGGTTGTATTTATGATGAAATATAAAAAATGAAGAAGTAAACATCAAAAGACTAATTATGAATCTTTTCATGTTTTATTTAGGTCTTCATAAGGTTGTTTCATATACTTCATCAGGTTGATTCCGACTTCGTTGGGATCACTAAAATTGTAAATAGAGTGTTGTAATGTTACATTATACAACATATGGTTGCCTCTGAATTCATTTATTGTAAGAAATGTAAGGTTAAATATGACATAAAAATATAAATCTATTACATATTATTGTTTATACTAGGGGAAAAAAATTTGTATGGTTGGAATGTGGATTAAAATGTTTGACATAAAGAAGAATTATAAGAAATTTTAGTTGGAATTAAATTTATTAAGGAAAATATTTGTTCTAAAAGTGTTAATGTGGAATTCGTATGTTTTATTGAGAATATCTGAAATTTCATTGAGATATCCATTATGAGATTTTTTATAATTCCATGTACCCACAATCCTAGATCTAGTTCCATAGTGAAATACATTACATAATGTATTTAACACTGGCTATAGATTCTTAAAAAAACATTATCATAATTCCATGACATAGAGAAAGTATTAAATTATATATATTACCAATACCATTTAGTATTATATATTTACAGTGTTAGGATAATCGAAATATAATAAATCACATCAATTATACATTTTCACCCATGATACTAAAAACTGGTTACACCATAAAAAGCCTTCAATATATTAAAAATATCATTCCAAAAATTCTACCCTTCTAAACATATCATGTTTATTACTTTTCTCAAATATAAGGGGAATGTAGATATATTAAAGGGGTGAGTTGAAATGCTTAGTAAGTGAATCATATAATTGAATCATTCAAAACAATAACCATGGAATACTTAATATGTCTTGAATAAAAAATTTGAACAATAAAATCATCAAATGATACTAAAGGAATTATATATCCATATTAGTAAATGAAAACATGGAAATAAATAATTACTGGTCTCATGATGATGAATGCATAATGTTGGGCATAAAAAACATAATTTCAAAGCCTTGAGCCAATGAACTATACTTATATTGGGATAGCTATAACCAAAAACTAACTTGTTTTGTCTCATGAAACCTATAGATGAGTTGAGGGTTGATATAATTTTGGTCCCTCACTGTTACTTGATTAAGTATAATACATTACATATAAGAGTCTGCAAGAAATTTCATACAATTCTTGAGGGAACCTCTCAAGGAGTAAAAATATGAATATATGTATATTGAAAAATAAAAAATATCAATACATATTCATCCTGTTTTAGTTGTAATTAATACTCAAGAATACATATACTTATACAAAAAATAAATATTCATTATTTTTAGGTGACCAAACTATGATATTAATTTTATAATGTGATATGTTCACACGGTATATGGTAATTAGAATATCAGTATGTCAGTACCAGATTTAAATGATCATACGACATCTTTATAAATATGTTGGATGGTTTCAAAAGAACATATCCAAAACCAATAAATGGTTTCTTAGAATGATATTTACATAAATGTAAAACACCCTTGAAAACAGAATGCTTCAAATGAAATCACAAAAGAAATATCAACAATTAAATTGTGTCATACCATGAGTTTTATCACTAAAATAATAAATATTCTTTATAGTTTAAATTTTTAAATATATATCCCTTGAGTGAAAACACTATTGAATATAAAATTGAAATTGGAACTAGAAGCATAAAATGTGTCGTTACGTTTTTTAAAACATTCATAAAAGATAAATAAATTATGTTTCACTTATAAGTGAAACTTCTCAAAATGGTGATATAAAATATTTTAAAAATTCATAGTTTTAAAAAGAATAAAAATAATGGAGTCTAGAAAAGATATAATGTATATCTTTAATAAATGATGAGAGGAATACAAAATATAAGAAAGTTAAATGGAAAAACATTTTTATTATTTTGAAAATATATTTGTTCCGAACACACATTGTTAAATGGGTAAACAATATCATTTATATAAATTTATATTTTAGCCACAAGGTTCAGAAATTAGCATAATAAATTACTAGGGAGTAAGAACCCAAACATCTAATTAATAAGTTTATTGTAAAATAATATAAATCATGAAAGGAAATTTGAGTTATCGATACCGAATATGTGAAATATACCCCTTAAAGAATGGAATTTTTCCCAAATGGGTTTTATGTGGGACAAAAAAAATTAAATAAAATGCCACATGATATAGTAACTAGTTATACTATACCCATATTAGATTAAATAAGAGTAAGAGAAATAATGATAACTAAATAAAAGAAAATTGAGTAACCAGTAATCCTTACAACTAGGAAATCAACAGAGTAAAAATCCATTTGATAAAAAATAACTAATTAGGATTAGTATTTAATTGGATTAATATGAATAAATGATAAAGATATATCAATGGGAAGTAAATGAACTGTTAAACCTAATGTATGAGTCATATCATGAACATATCACAAGTAAATAATGTTTTATACAATCAACCCTTATGGCCTATGTCATATTTTAATAAAAAAACATTGAAAGATCGACTATGTAATTGAAATTAAAATACCATGATTAAAATATAATAAATTATTTGATATATTAAATAGGAAGTATATACCCTAGTTAAATTAAATTTTATTTATAATACCAAAAATCCCACAAGGAGAGTAATTTTAGATGAAGCCCATTTACTAGGTATTTATTTATTCTTCACTTTTTCAAATTGTCCTAAATAATTAAATTAATTATTAAAATAGAGCTAGTGGTTACCTTATTACATTATCATAATATATATGTGGTAAAATCTCAAATTATTGAATATATTAATATGCATTTTAATCTAGAAATATACTTGATTATCGCATTTCATTTGAAAATATACATTTTTATAATATAAAATTAAATATTCATCATTGTTGGACTCATATAAAGATTCATTGTTCATACCACGAGAAAATAGAAGAAATAAGGGTGATTTAATGTTCATAGTAAGGGTTAGGTATAGTGGAATCTACCATGAATTAATAAGGAATAATAAATATACAATGGAAAAGAACATAAAACACCTTCCATTTAATCAATTACTTGAGCAAGAATAATTATTTAAGAATAATCAATGATGATCAGGTGATGAAATATTAACAATCAAATGATCTTGAAGATAATCCATAAATATCATAACCAATAAAATAATCTCATATACATTAATAAGTAAAATTTCAATGAAGATAATTCTTTATATTCTATTTCATAATCTCTAATGTCATGATATCTATACCCTCAAGAACTTCTTCCAGCGCAATTTTAAGCTGGTTCAAGGTATACACCACAAACCCATTTAATTCTAGCAGAATGATTTGTCTCATGAAACACATCAATGCATCAACTTTATAGATAATTATTTTCCATACCCATCACTATATGTCCAATTCATTCCATATATATCAAGTGATAAATTAATGCATGAAAAATATTCATTATCAAAAACATTAGTTATTGATTATAGAATAACTATTATAGAAAAGTCCCTAGTCAATCGAATAACACTAATAGTAAAGCACCGTATGTAAAAATGAAATATGTTTTAATTAAAAAGAATATATATGGTAAATAATATGGATATCTAGGGTAAATGTAATATCACATGATCACATGAAAGTGAATGTTTGAAATTAAGGTTAATGAATACATAAAATAATTTATAATGTTAATGTAAAAACATTCCCTAGTAAAATTGGTCATAAAAAATCAAGATAAAAAGCATTGATATTTTTCTTTCAAAATAAATGTATTGTATTATAACTAAAATAAATGGTTTTTAATCTTTGATTGAAATACAATAAAAATATCATTAAAAAAATTAATGATAAAAACACACTTCTCACATAAAAAATAAAATTTTAAAAGTATTATTTTTTAAAATATTTGTAAAATAATTTTATTTTTAAATAATATTTAAATAAATGATTGGTATTGATAAATACAATATTTCTTTCATTACATGTACATTAATATAAATATTCGGCTCAAATTTTCAGAAAAATTAATAATGTACAATATTTATAAAATGAAAAGAAGTTTCCAATTATTTATTTTAGAAGTAAAAAATGTTTAAAAATTCATTTATTAAAATTTTTATAATATTAAATATTATATTTAAAACAATTACATTTTTTCTATGGACAAAAAACACATTTGACTGAAAATATAAATTAAGACAGGTTTTATAAAAAAAATTAAACAATTTTTAGTACCAAAGAGTGTATAATAGTAATATTCCATTGAATTTTTTGAAGAATCAGTATATAATAAAATATATCTTGTTTAATTTTGAAATATCAAATAATTTATAGAATTTAAAATTAATTATATACAATTCTAAATAATGATGAGATTTTGAGATAAACCCTTACCGATTTGGAAACATTTTAATCATAACCACCAAGAATGTGAAAACATAAAAGAAATATTAAATACCATGAATATAGATCTATTATATATATATATATACTATATAATTGGATGTAGATACATCTCATATGAATAAATAGGTTCATGAAACCAAATATGTATCAATGGAGTTGAAATGGAGATGAAATATCTTGTAAAGATCATAACATTGAGGTAAGAGTTATTTAGTGAATTTATTATGTGTATCAATTGTAAATAAATAAAAATTATTAAATAAAACCCAAGTTAAACTGAATTAATTACACATATAGTCAAATAATAACAAATATAATTAAGAAGTAATATAAACAAATGAAAATAAATTGAGTTACAAAACACTTATTACTAGGTAACATTCAGGTCAAATCCCAAGATATGAAATAACAAGAATTAAAATAAAAAATACCATAATGTATAAAGTATTCAGGATATAACACATAAAGGTTTTGTTTTATACACAATAAATAATAAATTGGGGTATAACATTAAAATAGGCCTTGATAAAAAGAAATTAACGAAAAATCCCATCTCACAAATTATCTTTAGTTGAACATGATTTAACTTCATTTATAATGGTTTTATGGTTATTTTTAATGTATGTAAAAACAATATTCATATTAATAATATCATATATTATCCAATTATAACATCTTACCACACCCTTTTCAATAATATTTCATTATTTATATTGTTTTTTATGTTCACTAATTTGTCTTCTGATGCATGTTTTATTAATGAAGATCTACTTACTATGAATAGAATGTTGCTACAACATATCCATAATTATATTATTAATATATATAAATATATATAATTTATTCATTATATACCTTTTTAGAACCATTGTAATTGCTTCGTGGAGATAGTAGGGCATACATACTCATGAGTGATGATGTCATTCACATTATTGTGGAATGTGTATAGAAGTTGAGGACACATTAATTTTAAAAAATTAATATCATTTCTTATTTATCTGATATATTCATTATTTCTACACTATTACTATACATGTATGTTTTTGGTTGAAAATATTACATGGATTCACGTGGCAGTAGTCTACCATACACATGAATGATTACTTTGTATCACATCTGATGGAAAATAATATGGATGAATATTATGAAATAAAAATAATAAAATATAATTATATTTAAAATACTTGTTTTATTATATTACATTTTTTGTAAATAATTTATAGTTTTTAAAGAAGAAGTAAATAGATGGATCGTGGTGAATAAATTTACATCCACTTAGAAGAATACCATTTAGATATCATATGAAGGACCCATGTATTCTTTTTTTGGAAGAGAAGAAGTGAAATAATATGGATATAGTTTTTGGGGAGATATTTTAGAAGGGTTTGAGTGAGCTAAATTTCTTTATAGGTGTGAATAATTAGGGGAATTTACGGCCCTTTTACAATTGAGGAGGAGTAACATTATTTTAAATACACATAACTATTCAATAATGGAAATTTATTCTCTCCACATGTACTACAAAATTTGATAAACGATGTAGTTTAGTAAATTAATGGTCTATCTACAGTTACAACACACAATAAATGTGTATTTTAAATTTTATCGCATTATCCTATAGGTTTACATAATTTTATCTTTTTAGTTTTCACCATGGTAAATAGTTTTATTATTTGGATAGGTAATTTATCCTTGAAAACTAAAAATAAAACCACATTATTATATGATTTTAAACAAATGTTTATTAAAATAGAATAAAATTTAAAAAATCAAAATCATATGTGATTAGAAATTTAATTTTATCACATCTATATGTAACACGCAAAACATTTTTTAACCTTAATCACAGTAAATAAACATTACTGCATTTTATAATAATTATTACCAAATATAATTATTGAAATATTATATAATATTTATTACGATGATTCCAAATTTTTAAACCATTTTTTCAAAATCCAAATAATTTAATTTAAAATTAAGTTTACAACCATGATGAAATTACGTTTTCCTATGAAATAAATTTTCATATAGAAATGATTTTATTAAAAAATTATGTATTAATTGTTATTTTGATAATATAAATTTGAATTATTCAAAATATAAATGAACAAAATTTACTTGTGGGGTTATTTTTTAAATAATGCAACTCTTTAAATTCATTAAACAAAAATGCACTTTTCATTAAAAATTGTTGTATTAATAAATCTCTTCATTAGAACATAAAAATTTTACAGAAAATTCATTTAATATGTGAATTTCAAAGAATTATGTGTAAAAATGGTTAATGAATAGTAAAATTAAGAAAAATATTGAATGATTAGTTCATAGTGGCCTATTAAAAATGAGAAACTTCATATCTCAATTATGTTTTATGTTGTACGAATTTTTTTGACTACCATCATCCTTGATGGGTTAATATATATCCCATCAATGGAGAAAATATTTTAGATTAAAATAACATTATGTGCACCAAAATTAACACCTAATACAATTCTTTTATAATTCACTTTTTTTGTTACTCTAAAATTATTTCAAAATGACTCTCATTCTCTTTATAGTGCTTTTAGTATATATAGATTTCAATAATGAATACCAAGATAATGTTGTTAAGGTACTATGTAAATAATATATTCATCTGAAAAATGAAAATATATGGTTCCATAGTAATTAAAAAAATGCATTACCATTAGATCATGTTATCCATACCATGGTTTAAATTCCATCACTGATATATCATCATTCTTTACCGATAACTGATGTTAACCTGAATGAAATTGGTTCTTTGAAAAACTCTATGGATCTTGGAATTTAATACAATATGACATCAATGCATAGAAAATTATGAATATTATTAGAATTCACAACATTGATCTCCATATAATTGATTAAATACATCACGGTCCCCTCATTCTTTTTAATGAATAAAACAGGGGCTCCCCATTTTGAAATGTAAAGGTATATAAATCCCTTATCACTTATCACCTAAAAATCTTCCATTAAAACCACAACTCTACAAATATCATTATATAATGATTTTCAAATTTCAACCATGCATTAGGAATGATTTCAATGGATCATTCAACATCACACTCTGTTGGATGACTAGGTAATTCATTTGGAAAATTTCAAATGAATTTTTTACTATGAGTACATACACTATCATTAGGTTTCCTTCCCCATACATAGACAATGCATGATATTCCCCTTTCCCCAAAATTTCCTAAAGGATTGATACTGGTGGAGGACCTAAACATGACATTAATGGTGTTTTTTCCTCTATAAATACATGTGATTCAACCTCAACTTTATGATTCATAATCCCCTTCACATGGAAATAAATTTTTTACATTACAATTTGAAATACAATAAATATCAAGGATTGTTTCAATGTCAACCGCATGTATAGTAAACATATTTGAAAACATTGTCTTACCATTCTTCATAATTGGAACTGCGTGACATATTTTTTCTTACATAAGACTCTCGCTTTCTGTCTTAATTACCAACAACCATATTAGGGTGCAAGGGAAGTATGTATTAGTTTTAGAAAAAAATGTATTATATAAAAGAGTGTTATGATTTATAATGAAATAAATAATTATATGTTTTTGTGTACATGATTATAGTACCTTCCACCACATCATTGGGGACATCGACTTCAGTTGTGGTAATCACATAAGATTTTCATTGACCCCTTCACGTTTTTTGGTAAATTTACTTAACATTTTGGGGAATTTTTATACATAATGTCCATTATCGCAACAATTAAAGTAATGAACAGAAAAATATTATTTAGTTAACTTCCATTACTATGATTTATGGACTTTTCTTCCCCTATGTAAGAATCTCTTGTTTTCCACCTATAAGTCCCATGGTGTTTATTTCTATAGGTATCTCTTACGGGGAATCAAAACATTCTATTCTTCCTTAGAGACACATTATTCTTTATATAAAGCTCAACTGACATCTTCATATCCATATTTCCCTTTAATACATATGTCCTGGAGAAATTATATTCAACCCTAATGGTGTTTGAGACTACATCACATATAATGAAAAGGCCTTGGAGATGAATAACCTAATAAGACTTATTTTTACCACAAAAAATAAACAATAAATATTTTTTATAGTCAACAAACATAGTCCAAAACATGACTAGGTGACATTGTAATGTTATACTAATAATAAAAATATTTTCTTATTCATTTTTATAATGATTGATGAACTTTCTTTTCATTTCCTCTATTTCCCCAAGAGGATTGTATTTTTAATAAAATATACCCATTAATTTTCACCATTCCATGCACTTGATCTAATATTACTATTTAGTTTTTTGAATTAGATACCACCATTGGTCCTTTTATCCCATTAGATGATAGACCTACATGATGGATTTCTTCCCCTTTCAGTACATCCTAGAGAGAGAAAAATATTATACAAGGACATGATCAATTGTTCATCTAGAAATGGATTAGAAATTCCACTAAATGCTAAAAGTTTTTTTCTTGAAGTGATCCAGTATCTCTACCCCATGTTGTGGATCAACATGATTTTCAATGCCTGAGAGATTATTTTTCCAAACCTAGGCCAACTGCCCTAATTTTTTTATGAAGTAATTTGTCAATACTTCATCACTATTAACATATTTAGGGACAATATCCCAACATTGACCACATGTATCAATTTGTTTCTAATTTATCCCATTGGATACCATCTTTATATAATATATACACCTATTATCTTTTTATATTGAAAGATAATATAAAATTCCTAATATGTTTTAAAGAGTACTCCCTAGAAATCATGAGATATTATTATAGTACTTTTTATATCTTACTTTTTCATATAAATATAATAATCATGGATGATACTATACTTCAAATCATACCCACTATAACATCACAAAATCTAAAAGCATATACATAATAGTTATAATTCATTACTGGTATAATGTAAAAGTGTTCCCAAAGGATCGAATATTTTAGTATTCATGGATTACTAGATAGATACATACATTAAAATTTAAAATATATGATACAACATGAGTGTATTATGAAAAAATTATTCTCCCTTCTATTATATCCCTAAAATTTACACATAGTCCTCCTCTAGGTTTCTTGGAGATAGGAAAAAAATAAGTGTGATCTCAGATGATCATTAATGAATTACATAATGTGAAGGATTACATAAAAAACTATTGCACAAGTAATATGGTGGGAGTAATTGAATAACAAGAATCCCTAATTAATTAAATCATAAAACACTAAATATCTATGAAAAAAATTAAATCATTGGAAATAATAATCCTTGGTTGCATATTGATGGAATGTATAATGTTAGACATAAGAAAATACTATCAAAGACTTGTTCCAAAATAATATATTTTTAGTCAAGACAATAATAAAGTCATTAAACCTTTATATAAAGTGGTATACAGTAAAATTGAATCTGTTTTTCTTCATGAGAAATGTCGATGAATCGAGGGGATACATAATTCAAGGCCCCCTATCACTTGTTTAAGTCAGATTTATTCACCTTAAGTGTCATAAATTCCTTTAATATCATTCTTTGAGGTAACTATTACCAAAAAAATTAATATTTATATAATTAGATATAGAATATAAAATACCTCCTCATTCAATATAATAATACAAATATGAAGGAGAAATTGACTTAATAAACATGGATTCCATTGGATATCAACAAAGTAACATGATTAAACCTTGTCAAAGATGTATATTGGAGTGTGAAATAAAAATATGATATCGTATACATAGATTTATGTAATTTTATTCAATAGAATTCATTGTTCGGAGGTAAAAGAAAAAAAATATCCTTATGTATGACTTGTTGTGATTGTGTGTATATTCTATAGCATATCCCCAAAAACAATTTCCAGGTGTGAAGTCTCAACCTCACTCATCATGTATTAGGTTGATTATTGAGTCAATGCTCAACCACCCAATTTCTAGGTGATCACCCCTTCAGTAATATTTTCCAGAACAACATTTTATTTCCAATATCCAAATAATGATGAATTTTCAATGAAATTACACACATCATTACCTTAGAAAAGATCTGTTCCACCATGGAAAAGGTATCTATCAAATCAAACAAATATCATAGAGGGATAAAAATATTAATATTTTAAATCATTTAAATTTTATGACTAAAATTTCAAATTTATTCTATTAAAATTTATGCACCATACAAAATAAAAATGTGGTGACTATAAAATGAGTTCCAAAGAATGAAAATAGAGACAAAAACCATACTAATGGTATGTGTATAAATTAAATAACATCCTCATGAAAAAATAGGGATTCAAACCCATATTAAAATTTAATTAATAAAATCATTTTATAATAAAAAATGAAAAATATGTATTATATACACCACATAATAGAAATTTGGTTCATATTATAAAACATGTATCACGAGTGAAATTTGAGATGGAAAATTGTTATCACATTGAAAAAATTAAAAAAATTCTTGATAACCTCATATATCATAAAAATAAATATTTTAATCACATAATTTATAACCTTAACCTATCAATTTTCATTAATACCCTTTATAAATACTCATTTTCCACATGATTCCATATGATTTTTGACATTATTGTTTACAGATTAAATCATTTTTTCATGTTTCTAAATAATATTTTTCATATTAATTTTTATTCTAATAAATATTAATAATATGAAATGTAATTTACATATATTTATTATTTATAATATTTTATAATGACTTCAATCACTTCCCAGAATGTTTTAGAGATTATCCTAGAAGATAATGTTGACAATAACCATATTTTGGGGATTTTTGATGAACATAGGGTGTTACATAATTGATGAATTATATTTTGATAGAATATATATAGAATGATAAAACCATATATTTAAACATATATATCATATTAATCTAATAATTCGGTTACTTTTGTTATTCATGGTGTACATTGAATATATTATTAAAGTATGTTGATAATCCAACTGAAACATGACCAAACTGAATTTTAATAAATTATTATGATGTGGTTTTATAGTATTTTCATTTTACTGGGATCATAATAATTGTAATTTTTATCTATTGGTATCATAAATCATTATCTAAATTAATTATAAAAAAAATTATTTAGTATTAAAAAATGAAACAATTTCAATAAAATATTATCCCTTTAGTTTTCTTATATTAAATGATTAATATAGTGATGACTATTTTTGGAAATCTCATAAATAAGTTGTAAAATTTGTAATATTATAAAGATAATGAAATCATAAAAATCATAATCACCATTTAATACTATCCTTATATCCATACATGTTAGGTGGTGAAGGAAGATTAAGCGTGTAACATTGTGGAGGCAGTATTCCTCATAACGCATGAACATAAGTTTTTTATTAATGGATTGGATATATAAATAAAAAATTATAATTTAATTATTATAATAATATTATGTTAACTAAATTAATATAATATGTGTACATTACTGTATGTTGAATAAATTTAAAAGCACAATTATGAATTCAACTATGTTGTTGATCATAGTCACATTAGGGACATGATTTTTCCATGGAATTATCCTTAAATTTAAAGATAACAAGAAAAACATTATTGAACATGGGATTTTTTTAATTCAATGACAGTGATAGGGATAGACTAATGGTATAATTTTGAGAATAAATTTGAAATTTTTTTGTATCATGGAGTGGTGAATGTGTTCCCCTTTTACAAGTGAAGGAATGGGTAGTATTGTTAATACCATTACCTTTTTCAATAATTTAAATTAAACAATTCTAGGGTTAGTGTATCAAAAATTAAAATAAGTGTCAGGGATATATGTATTTGTCGATCCAAAGCTCAATCATTCAAATCTGGTATTGTATCATGATGAAACATTTTTATTAATTTTAGACTTTTAATTTTAATCTTGAAAGTCATTTTATCACAATTTTTTTTATTTGTGTGAAAATTTAATTTTTACAATAAATACGTTTAATCTATTAAAACCCACTTTTAGAGAAATTACATTCTTAGGCGTTAAATTTTAGTATAATGTAAAATTATTTTGTTTATATATTTTTATTAAATAAATTGATTTATTGTGAAATAAATAAATTTTATTTGTATTTCATGAAAATCCAAACCAAATATCTCTATAAAATATTTTTGGGATCGTGGTGATTGTTGTTGTTTCAAAATGATAGAAGTTAGGAAAAAAAATTCTTTTGATGACCAAATACAAATCACGAACTTTATTAGTATTTACATTAAATGTTTTTAAAAATATATAAATTTGTAGATATGGATGGAACTAGTTTACCATATTGATTTTATGATACCACGGTTATAATACTCCTGTTATTGGAATGTGATTTGGGTAAAACTTTTATGTTATTCAACTATAATGTATCATCAGACAAGGTTTTTAGTGAAGATAAAGATGGTGATTATTTTATATTCATAATGGTTCAAACATCATGAGTACTATATGAAAGTGCACAGTTAGAGTATTGTATCCCTAAGAGGGGAGGGGTGAATCAGTGATACTCTTTTTTTAGGTTTCTTTTGAAATAAAACAAACTTCTCTTCCTATTATATATTTGAATTCCCTAATGAGAAAAAATCAACACACATCCAAAGGAAAACAATGATTTACAAGGTTAACTATTAAATAAGAATATCTACATCCATTGTATGGTTTGGAAATGTTCCAAGACCATACAATCTACTATAAATAAATCCTTGGATTAAAACGATTATGATTTTCTCTTTCACGCATGTTGAACTATGAAACAATACCACTAGTGTGTGTTCACCCTCTTATCATAATAGGGTGATACAATTGTTTTGTAACAACTCATGTAACCTCAGATTTTTTTAAATTCAACAAACATCTTTATATTTTAATACAATTCATCAATTCCTTACCTAAAAGAAAGTTAATAACTACATGGACATTGATATGAAACACTGAGTCTGATTCCTCAAAGTCCGATTCTTTCAAAAAAAGCTCTTAGTTTGAATCTTTCAAAACAATGCTCCCAGTCTGATTTTAACATAGAAAAAATTTGAGTAGAATTAGAACTACTTCAATCCCATTATGATTAATTCATCCAGATATCAAACAAAGCTGAATACAATCCCCATAGAAATTTATTAAATACAAAACAAAATGGTATCAAATTCTCTCACTAAAAACTCAGAGGTTCTCTATCCTCTAAGGTGAACAATACATATCACTACCAAGTACAATGTACAAGAGTCCCTTTTATAGGTGTCCAAAATATTTTTAGGTAGGATTTCGAAAACACATTCCCACTCTCTAAAATTCACCCAAATATAAATTTCTCTTCGAATATTGGGGGAAATTAATATTTCATTAAAACTCCTCGATTATTCTCAAATTTTGTACAATCATTATCTCTTATTTTCTAGACTGCCATTTCAAATCTCAATATGATTAAAAATGATGAGAAATAAATGGGACTGAATCAAATTTTCTCATACTTCTTTATTTAAAACAATTCTTGATACCATAACAATTTAAGGTGTTTGAAAAAATGAACTCTAATTGAGATAAAATCACACTTTAAAAAGAAAATATCCCATTGAAAATTCAATCATCTATCTCAACTTTCATTTCTTTTATCTTTAACCTCTTAAAAAACACCACCTCGCATTCAAAAACTAGTGCATGAATCTTGACTACATTCATGAAATTGTATTCATTGAGGATCATATTTAGCATCGTTTGACTTCAATTGGAATGTATTTTATCTTTCCATTCATTCATGATTAATTATTTTTCATCTCAACCCAATCATTTTCTTTTCAGAATTCAACTGGCCTAGATAAGATCATCCTGAATACGATCACTCTGGATATGATCATTTTTGGTTAAGCTCATTTTGGTTATGATTTCTAGTTAGGATAATTTTAGATATGATTGATGATTACGATAATTCTGGATATGATCACTGGTTACAATTTTTTATGATTGCTGATTATGATTATTTTGGTTACGATAGCTGGGTATGATCATTTTGGTTACAATTTCTAGGTATGATCATTATTGTTATGATTTCCATGTGCAATCATTCTGGTTATGATTAAGGGTTATGATCATTCTGGTTACGATCAGTCTTATTATGATTGTTATGTACCATCAAATAAAATTTGAAAATGTTGACCTACCCAGATATGATATGATCTGAGAACAATGATCTTCTAGGATATTATACAATTCCTTATGAATGAGATTGTTCTTGGAACAGTATCACTACTTCTCTTTTAGCATGATCTAATCAACTACAATTTGAATGTGATTCATTCTCAATTAACACCATTTCATTTTTTTCCACTACCTTGATATGATTGTTTTGAAAAATTATTAGGTGTATCATCTTCCATCACCATCACCACATCCATCAGCACTCTCTATTCAATCATCATCACCTCTACATCAACACCACCATTCGTTAAAACTACTTTTTATCGACATCACATTTCCTTTGGTGCCACTTTTATTGCCACAACCATTCCATTAGTACCACTTCAAATTGTTTTGAAACACAATCAGCACCGCCTCTTCAATCTGGATATGATAGTTTTCTAGTTGTTCTGAAAAACAATTGGTACCACTTCTTTCCTAATTGTTTAAAAAAAATCTGAATCAATTATTTTCTAATTGTTTTAAAGAACAATATGAATAAAAAAATTTCGATTGGAAGTATCTCATTCCCCCCCAATTACTTCTATCAATATTTCATCACAAGTTCTCAATGGAACTCTTGATTTATATGTAATAAAAATCAGAAAATCATTGTAATAATTAAAACAAAAGTTTTATATCGGCTCCAGTGTGAAAGTGATGACAATTCACTTCCAACATGATACATTATCTTATGAAACTGATTCTCGCTAAAACCAATGGATCTTTTATAAAACAAAAAATCAAAAAAATTATTACAAAAACATTGTGAAGGGATTTATTTTCTTCAAAATAATCCTTTAAAAAATGGACAACTCTTGAAACATTCATCAACTTCATCATTAACATGGTCCCAAAAATCCCCCCCTTTGTATTTTGTTTTCAACCATGTTTCATAAATCACTGAAATTTGTAACATCGAGCAATGGATTACATATAAATAATTCTAAGCCTACGTGAGATAACTCATTGTAGGAAACAAGAATCATTAACAAAAAAACCTTGTTATCTAAAATATATGTTCATTAAAACCTCTTTATTTTTTTCATTCTCCTTGGAAAATAATTCAAATTATTTTCCTAAACACTCCAAAAAATAGTTAGAATATTTCACACACTGATAATTCCTAATTCATATCTTACCCACAACTCTCTCTTTTATGTAATCGGTTTATGAAACAACAAAAAAATTCCCCCTCAAAAAACAATACGAAGGTAAGATGAGGGAGGGGATAGAAAGAAATAACTCAACCTTGGAGAGAAAGAGGTTGAAAACCCATGTTCAACTTCATTGTTTAGAATGATTCATTCGATAAATATTTTGTGAAAAATATCAGCAACTTGTTCTGATGATGGAACATACCCCAACTTCAATTCATTCATCTCTATATGCCATTTGATGAAACAATATTTGATATCAATATATTTCCAAAAATAATATTGTTTTTGATTCATAGTGAGATTGATTGTATGTTGATTGTCGCAATCCTAGAGCATGGGTAACTTTAATTCTACAAGTAAACCTTCCAATTGTTTTTTCATCCATATAAATGAGTAGTGACTTGTGTAGAGAAAACATACCCAACTTCAGTTATACTATCTGTTTCTGAATTTTTGTTTCTTTCAATGCCATCTAACATAATTAATTCCCAAAAAGAATACATCACAAGATGTGGATCTTCTATCATCAACATTTCATGCCCAATCTGCATCAGAATACCCAACTAAGTAAATACTACCTGAGCTAAAATACCGGATTCTGAATTATTTTATGCCTCTTATGTATATATGAATTATTTTTTCCTTTAATAATATGGGATTCTATTAGAACACTCTAAAATCATGAAAATAAGGTAATAGAATAAACAATTTCGGGTCTTAAAGGTAGTCAAATACAATATACTTCCAATCATCTTCCAATACTCTTTTTGAACAACTTATTTCTATTTTCTATCATTAATCAGGTTTGTTCCCACTAAAATGGGTGTGGAAATAGGTTTTGAAATTTCCATGAAAGAATTCTTGAAAAGTTATTTTGCATATGTTTCTTGGCAAAAGAAAATGTATTTTTATCTTTCTATATTTGTAACCTAAGAAAGTATTTCATTTCTCCCAGCTTGGACATTTAACATGCATTATTAATTTCTTAAGAAAATTATTCACAACATCCTTCATCATTCCCATTAAAGATAATAGCATTAATGTAAAAAATTATGATGGGGGAATAATCTTCACTTTCTGTGATGTGAATATTGTTATCCAACATTCCTTTATTAATATTAATCTTTCTTAATCATATATCCAATTTGGAATACCTTTCCCTTTGATCTTGTTTTAGGCCTTACAATTTTGTTTTTCAATCTTTACACATAACCTTCATCTTTTCCAATAAAAATGTCACAAGGTTGTTCAATGTAAACATGTTCTTCAATATCACCATTTAAGAATGTAGATTTAATATCCATTTGAATGATCTTGTGACCTTGTTGTGTGGAAATAGCAAGAAAGATTTTGATTTTTTCAAGTCCTTCCACTGTAGAAAAGTTTTAATCGAAATAAATACCCCCAATCTGTGAATACTCTTTGCAAACCAATCTTGATTTGTTTCTTATAACGCCACCTTTCTCATTTTCGCTAGTTCGAGAAAACCCATTTTGGGCCAATGATGTTCTTGTTTTCAACAATGGGTATGATTTCCCATGTATTATTCTTTTCAATCTGATCTAATTCTTCATTCATGGCTTGAATCCATTCGAGATGCTCAAAATATTCTTTCCCATCACTTGGTTCTACTTTTTAATACAAAAGGTATATTTAATGGAATTGGTTGTTCTTCTCATTTAAACCTTATGATGTTTATCACTGATTATATTATGTACATCCATATGTTTTTTAGCCTTGGATAAGATTTTTGATATTATTCCTCATCACTTGAAATAGCTGATTCTTATTCTTCACCTTTATTAGTATTTCAATCGTTTGTATACATATCAGAATTATCTTCTTTAAATTTTTCAACTTTTTTGTCCACTTGAACAAGTTTCTCTTTCTTAGATACATCAATCAATTTTACTTCGACTAAATAAATAATTTTTTTTAAATTTTTTGAAGCATATGTACCCTATTCCTTTTGGAGAATATCCAAAAAAATATTATATGCTTACCTTTTTTCTCAAACATACTATAGATTCCATGTTTCATCATTGTAATACATGGACACCCAAAAACTCTAATGTGATTTAAACATAGAGTTTTTTCATAAAACAACTAATAGGGATTTATACCTGATTGAGGCCTATAGAAATAATGGTTCAGAAGGTAAAAAACAGTACTGATGTCTCGCCTCCAAAAGTAATCAGAAAGGCCATGATCAAATAATATGGTTCTCCCCATTTCCATCAGGCTTCTATTCTTTATTTCAGAAACCCCATTTTGTTGGGGAGTGTATGGATAGATATACTAATGATGAATTCCATGCTTATCAAGATAGTATTCAAACTCTTTACTTCTGTATTCACCACCATTATCGCTTCACAAATTCTTCATTGAATAATCACATACTCTTTCATCTTTTCTTCTGAAACATTTAATCATTTCAAAGCATCTGATTTTTTTTCAAGTTCATAACACAAGTAATGTGTTTAAAATAATCAATTAAAGTAATGAATTACTTATCTCCATATGTTTATTATTTTCTCATTGATGCACATATATTAAAATAGATCCAGTCCAGGTTTTTTTAACAAATATCAACTTTCTTATGCACTGTAGTTGTAATATTTCCTCTCTAGAAAATACTGCAACACCAATCTCTTCTTCTTGAAAAAACAGAAACATCTTGAACACAATATCTTTGGGCTGACTTTCTCATGTTTCTATGACACATATCTCCAAGAATTTTATTCCATAACTAATTCTCTTCCACCATACTCATATAACAATAATTTTTTGAATAACCAACTTGAAACAAATTTCATTTAATGTGTTGGTTTCATATAACAATCCTTCTATCTTATTCACTCTTTACAACAACAAATTATTTCTTCTGATAAAAATTTTACCCTCATCAAACAATTATGAGAAACAAAGAAGGTTGTGTTTCTTCCCATCAACATACTATGTTTTCATATATTTGATCTTTTCTTTTCTAATAATGGATGACCAAACACCTTTGATTTTCAATAATTCTTAATTTCTCAATGCCACTTTCCCTCCTTTATAATATATCATATCCTTAAAAAATATCATGTATTCATTAATGTGAGAATTACACCCCCTATCAAGTATCTAGCTTTTCCATCCTTTCATGGATTTTAATACAGTTTCAGCAACAAGAGCATTTTCTCCATTATTCTTATTCTTTACCTTCGGCTTTTGAGAATTGAGAATCTATTTCTGAGACAATAAAAAAAACAGACATCCTTTTTTAATGGTTTACAGGTTTTTCACATATTTGACAAATATCTTTCACGGGTTGTAACATATTTTCAATATTCACTTCATTTTTTTCAGATTTCGTCAAGACAACCTTCTCATTTTTCTTTCTTTGAGGAGATTGACTCCCCCCTCAATAACTTCCCTCCATAACCTATGGGATAATATTAATGATTTTGATTGAACCAACACATACTTATTGTATACCAAAATCACCTACAATACTAGCAATACCCATAGAATGAATATTATCCTCTGAATCCTCCATACTGATCAGAATTGTGAAAAAACTTCCCAACCATCTTCTATTCACTTTCAATCAGATTATTCTTCTTTTTTTAGACTTGATAGGTCCAGAAGTATTTGAAACAATTATAGATATATTTAAAACCATTTAGGTCTTAGTATGTTATGTATATTATTAATTCTTCACATTGACCACACAAATAATTTTCTCAGCATTCTTCTCTTCAGAAACAGTTCCATTATTCTTATCACCCTTTGAAGGTATATTTTATTGAACCTTCTCATGTTTCTCATTATGAGATCATTCACCAACTTTAGTAATTATGTTTTGGAAACATAGAATTTTCTTTTCAGCATCAGTGAGTTTTTGTTGGACAAGTTCCAACTCTTATTATTATGACATCATATTCACTTTCAAATGCTCAATACGATTTTTTTCATTTTCAAAAGACTTAATCAAATCATCAATATCTTTAAACAGAGATTATTTTGCACAATAAAAACATTCTTAGTTTCTTTATCATTTTTCTTCCAACCTTTTGTTTTTCTTTTCACGTCTTCTAATCATTCTAAGAGATTCTTTCAACTCTTCTTTCAAACGCATTTCAAGTATAGTTTCTTCTTCTTTAGAACTATGACTTCCAAATTCTTCTTCATTAAATGTTGTAAGGAAATTATTTTAATTACCACAATCAATGTATTTTTTTGGATTCATCTTCACACACTCCTTCTTTATCATTTTTTTAAAAGAAAATTCTTCTTTTTTATTTGATGAATTTGTTTTCTTTTTGTTTGTCTCCATTTTCTTCCATGATGTTATTTTCTTTCTTTCTTCAATATCACTATCGTCTTATCTGTTTCATTGAGGAAAATTAGCTGCAAAGTGACCAATACCTCCACATTAAAAAAAATTATAAGATGTGTTTCCATTATTATTTCAATGTACCTCATTTCACATTGATAGAAAACAAGGATAGGATATCATTGAGATTTTTACATACCTCATTTTGAGAGTCGGAATCACCAGCATCATCTTCAATAACAATATTTTTTTACTTTTATTTCATCATAGACGTGAAATTTAATTCTCTATAAATAATTGTTTTTAACATCATAGAATTCTTTCTTCTCATTTCATAAGTGTTAAGAGTGCTTTTTAAATCATAAAGATACAATGTTTCTAGATCTCTATCTTCCTATGAAGAAACTTTTATATTGAATATTTCAGGAAGGATTATCAAGATCATATAAACAACTGTAGAGTATTTCAGAGTTTCACCAAGACATCTGATAGTACCCACAATATAATTCACCCTGGTAAAGAATTCTCTAATATATTAATGCTCACCCATTTTAAAATAATCATACATCAATCCCCATATTTGCAACATTTTATTCTTCACTTTTATATATCCTTCGTATATATTTTCCAATTTTTCCAATATACCATTATCTATGGAAACACCTTTCACAATCAAGAATTTACCTTCATAATGTGATGATAATATAAAATTCGTGGCCCCTCCATCAATCTCAAGAAACATCTTGTCAATAGGTGTATGTGGAGTACTATCATCAATGGGAGAAAACCCAACTATTGATGCTTCAAGAATATCATAAATAATATTCATAAGAGATTGAAGAATTCAATATTTCTTAACATGATAGTTCATTCTATAAAAGAGTAGAATACCATTACTGTTAAAACAGTTCATGTTCCCCATCAGAAATGAATAGTGAAGGGAACATTTCCTATGATACCACTTGAAAGTTCCCAATGAGAGTATTGTATCATTTAGAAGGGGTGGGTGTGAATCAATGATACTAGTTTTATTTTATGTTTCTTTTGAATTGAATAAAACATCAACTCTTGTTAGATATTTCAATTCCTTACTGAGATACAAAATCAACACACATCCAACGGCAAACAATGATTAAAAATGTTCACTATTCAATTAGAATATCTACATCCACGGTATGATTTGTAAATAATATGAGACCATAAAAAAACTAGAAATAAATCCTTGGATTACAACAAGAAGGATGTACCCTTTCACTCGTGTAGAACTATGAAAAAATCCCACTAGTGTGTGTGCAACATCATAGAACAATAGGGTAATTCAATTATTTTGTAACAACACATGTTACATGTGCCTCTTTTTAATTCAGAAAATGTTGTAAAATTTTAATAAAATTCATCAATTACATACCCAAAAGAAATATTAGAAATACCTGGACTTTGTTATGAAACTCTGAGTCTGATTCATTCTAGTTTGTTTATTTCAAAACAAATCTCCCAGTCCAATTATTTCAAAAAAAGATCCCAATCTGATTATTTTAAAATAAAGCTCCCAGTCCAATTTTCAAAAAGAAAACAATAGTGTAGAATTGACACCACTTAAATCCCATTACGATTAATTCAGACTAATATTAAATGAAGCTGGATATAATCCCATTGAAATGTATTCAATAGAAAACAAAATGGTATCACTTTATCTCACTGAAAACATAGAGCTTCCCTCTCGTTTGAGGTGAACAGTACACTGAACTACCAAGAATAATATACTTTATTACCTTTTATAGGTGGCCAAAACATGTTTATATAGGAATCCCAAACCACATTCAAAATCTCCTAAATTCACCCAAATCTGAATTTCTTTTGAAATCTTAGGGCTATTATGAATTCATCAACACTTCTCAAATAGTATCGAATCTTATAAAATTATCATCTCTTGCCTTCCAGAATCCCATTTCAAATGTTAATACGATTAAAAATGATGAGCAACACATGGATATGAATCTAATTTTCTCATGTTTATTTTTTCAAAACAATACTTGATACCATAAAAATTGATTTTTTAAACAAATTTACTTCTTCACTTGGGATACAATCACTCTTTTAAAAGGATGTATCCCCCTTGACAATTCATTCATCTGTTTTTACTTTCTTTTCTATTCTATTTACCCTCTTGAGAATACACAACATCACATTCAAAAACTAGTGCTTGAATTATTACTACCTTCATGAATTTGAATTCATTGAGGATCAGCTTTAAAATTATTTGACTTCAATTTGAAAGTATTGTAACATTCCATTCATTCATGATTATTTATTTTTCATCTCAAACCATGCATTATCTTTTTTGAATAAAAATGGTCTGGATAAGATCATCATGAATATGATCATTCTGGATATGATCATTTATTGTTATGATCATACTTTTTATGATCATTCGGTTTGTGATTTTTGATTATGATCATTCTGGTTACAATATTCTTGGTACGATCATTTTGGTTAAGATTGTTAACTATGATGATTTTAGATACTATTTTTGGGTATGATCATTCTAGTTACGATTGATGGGTATGATCATTATAGTAACGATCATTCTTGTTATGATTTTTGGGGTATGATTATTCTGGTTATGATCATTCTAGTTAATATTTCTTGTTACGATCATTCTTTTTAGGATCATTCTAGATATGATTGATGAGTAAGATCAAATAAAATCATAAAATGATGATATGCATGGATAAAATACAATTTGAAAACAATGATTTTCTCAAATAAGATACAATGAATTATAAATACCAATGCTTTCTGAATGGTATCACCATTTCTCTTTTACCCACATCCAATCAAATGAAATCTGAGTATGATTCATTCTCAATAGAAATCTTCTCATTCCATGCCATTACCTAAATACGATTGTTTTTAAAAAAATTGGTGTCCTATCTTTCATCAGCATCACTACATCCATCAAAAACACCTATTCAATCGGCATCACCACTGCATTAGCACCACCTTTCATCTACACCACTTTTTATCGTCATCACATTTCCATTGGTACCAATTTCATCATCACCACCTTTCCATCGGTACCACTTAAAGTGTTTTAAAACAAAATAAGCACCACCTCTTCAATATATATATGATTTTTTACTAATTGATTTGAAAAAAAATAATTATCACTTCATTTCTGATTGTTTTGAAAAAAAATATGAATACAATTTATTTTTGAGTTTTTCTAAAAACTATCTGAATATGAATCTTTTTTGATTGGCAGCATCTCTTTCACTCCACTTTCCTTCTATCAGGATTACATCACATGTTCTCAATAAAACTAATTATTTATATGAAATATGAATTATTAAAGCATTGTCACAATTAGAACACATGTTTCACATTACATATAGTGTGAAACTGATGACAATTCACATCCAACATGATACATTTTCTTGTGAAACCAATTCTTCCTCAAATGGATAATTCCTTTTATAAAACTAAAACTCAAAAAAAATGTTTCCAAAACAAAGTGAGGTGATTTATTTTCTTCCAAACAAACCTTGACCACAAAATACAACTCATGAAACCATTATCACCTTCATCTTCATATTCATCCAAACACTATATTTTTTCATGATCCAAGAATATATTTAATGGTGAGAAAAAATATATTATATAAAAAGTTCATACATCAATATTTTATGAAGTTTAATATATATATGGTATCTGATATAGGTTTTGTTTAGTATAATTTGTGTTTTTAGTTTATGAATTATTTATAGAACTATGTAAGTTTAGTAAGGTATGATTCATAAATGTAAATCATATTTTGTGTGTGCCATGTAAGGGTAGTTGAGCATGATACACGTGTGTTTTAAAAAATTTCCTCAAGCTTTGTAATGTTTCATGAAAAGATATGAAGGTTGTGACATTTTGTTTTTTTCTTTCAGAAATATAAATGTTTATAACATAAAATGTGTAAATTTTGAAGGATTTCAATGAAAAAATTCCAACTAGAAGAAAATTTTTGATAATCAATCACAATTTCATCATTCAGAGTCCATCAAACGATCCAAAAATCTAACAGAAGTCATTATGTTATCAGAAATAATAATTTTGTTTAAGTAATCATATAATTGTTTCTATAGAAATTTAATCTATCAAAAGGATATAAAATTATTGAAATAGATGAATAATTATGATTCAATTCATTGTATGATGGCATAGTTTAGGAAAGTATTTCTATGATGTTCCATTGATGATTGAAGGACCATCTAATGAAGTCTCATCAAACATAGGTGATGATACAATGATTCAATAGATTTATTATTGGTATAATATTATAATGTATTGAATGTATTTATAAAATATTTAAGAATATAGTTAAAAACAATGATGCAATTCTGAGAAGTCAATAAATTTTATTCAATCATGTTTGAGGAAGTTTTTAGATGTTTTTTCATTATGTTTACTGAAGTTCAGTGAAACATTGAGTGTTCAAGAAACATCATGAATCTTTTATATTATTCCAGATGTTTTGATAATCAACCAATGAATTGATATAAGTATGTTTTTTTAATTTCGTATTTTTTGGGAGAGACATTATAATTTGATTCCCGCATTTACGAGTTCCAAAAAACAAATAAATATGGGTGAAAGTATAGTACAATGTGCTATACTATTCAAACATAATGAATTTAAGTTATCCACTATATAGTAAATAAGTATATTTGATTGAAATTGTGAAGAAACATCATACAAAATATTTTTTCAAAGGAAATGCATTAGTTGGTATTTGAAAAATATTTTAAATAAAATTCATTTGAATAGAGAAAAAGGTGAAATAATCGATTTGGATAAGTTGAACCAATTGAAGAATAAAATATATAGTTTTTCTATCAAGTGAAGTACAATAGAAATTTATCTATAGATATTGGATGAATAGTGATATAGTATTGATTTCAGTGTGAAAGAAGGCCCCAGGTATAGTTTACTAGAAAAACTCATTTGATGAGCTCATTAGAGGAAGACATCGAACTGAAATCTAAAAGAATAAAGGATGTTCTAGAATGATGAGGGGGAAGGAGGTGAAGAAGAATAAATACGTGGTAGAAAATAAATTTTTATTAATTTAAATGAATCAAAGTGAGAAAATATTGAATCATGTTAGTGAAGGATTTATTATAGTTGTTAAAAATGGTTTGTTAAATAATTTAATTACATTAAGATAACATGATCTAAAAATTGTTTATAGTTCCACAAAACTATAATGTTATTACTTAATTACTCTATCAACTTACAACATATTGTTTTGCAATGGACAATGTGGTATTTTATTATTTCAAAAAAATTCATTAGGACTAGTCACTCTTACTGAGTAGTGAAAATTTTAAATACTTATATTCTAATGGTTGTTCTTATTTTGAATATGTAGAAAAATAATATTTCTTTACGTGGAGGTGTTTTTTATTTTAAAAAAATTAAATCATCCTAGACATGGATGCCTCTCAATATTACTCCATGCTCAATTGGCCACATGACCTAGAGAACATCTCCCCAAATTCTAGAGGCTATCGACTAGTAGTGACGACCCTAGTGAGTCTGTAGGGAGAATATTCCCTCAACACCAGAGTGTAACACAGAAGAAACAATATCATACAAGTAGCGGAAGAAATAATCCCTTCAATCAGAAGTAACAGCGACAAACAAAATAATGAAAATAGAAGAATATGTTTCATATAAAAAATATTTCTACATGTAATATATCTCTAATAAGGCATCCAAAATAAGAATTCTAGTCATAAGTACAATTCATATAAAAAATTTACAAAAAAGACCAAAGGTATCCTAGTATCATCATAAGCCTCATCTTGGTCCCATGCTCTCCTACTCTTAAGTAGTAAATCATGTACATGTATAAGGGTTCTTTCCATTATTATTACCAGCAATAACAAAATATTTTTGGGTCCAAAAAGGTAACACACATAGGCTGTAAAATATAATCCCAGTAGGTAACCCCCCATGGTCTGTTCCAATCCATCAGTGGTTATATATGACATACATTGAGAAATAAGTAAACCAGAGAGAAATAAAGTACTCAAAATTCAAAATCCACTTTGTGAAGGTACTCATTTATTATAAATTTCATTCAATAAATTAATTATAACAATTTAGTTTAATTGAATTTATAAGTATGAAGATCCATCTCAAGTATTACATCCCTCGAATAGTCATGATCACAGAAAATACTTCAACATGCCATCTATATGTAAAGGTCATTACTGAATTCAATCTTGTTCTTTATCTTGGATGAGGTTTTATAATATTTCTTTCATTTATTTATCAATTCAGAACCTGATCCCATCCCTAACATTCCTATGTTGGAATTCATTTATCCATCTTGGTGCAATATCAACCAAAACCCTAAAAGCTCAACCTTGGAAAACCTCTCGAGAACACGATGTTACTCTAGGTGAGGTCTAACATCAATGGAAACTAAGTCCATCCTTGGATGTACACTAAGAGAAAAAAAGTATCACCCATGGAATAAATAGTAAAAGTATATTTTTGACTCAATCCAGGGAATTATCATGAGAATCCAGATATCTCTCAACAAATTAGTCCAGCCTTAATGAGTCCATCCATGGAATCCCCCATTTGGATCCATCCATTATCTATTTCTTAAGCATGTTTCAAGGAAATTGAGTCATTCCTTAGAATTCTTATATAAATCCACATATCGGATAATTCTTATAACCATTTAATGAATTTCAAAAATATTTTATTCAATTTGAATTAACATGCCAATGTCAAAACCAATAAATCCAATTATATCTCTCCTCAAAATGTTACTCAAGCATTTTGAAACCTCTTAAGGCTTTTCTTTTCAATTACTCGCATGGGAATTTTCAATATTACAAGAATCACAATCATAAAAAACTAAATCATGTCATAGATATCAATTAACTAATGTGGTCATATCTTTATAAAAATCTTCTCAAAAATAATGAAACCATCACATAGCATGGACTATATATAACTCACATGGGCCAATACAAAAATGATAAATTCAATATTTTTCAATCCATTGAAAATTAAGGACCAAGGGTCAAGGTAAAAATCACACCATACCTTAAACCAATTCAATTATAATTAGTAATTTAATTCAATTCACAAATAAATTCATGAATAGATAAATTAATTCCATTATAAATTCAAATTAACCACCCCATGGAAAAGTGGTAAAAGTCACTGTCACGACCCGTCATCGGGGCCCGTGCCGTGACTACCCCAAGCCCGCCTTCCATAGGCCAGGGGCTGGTGACTAGAACCAAGGCGTAAATCCCAATAAAAAGGGAAGGCATTACCTTTGTAAACTAAACAAGCACCACAGAGTACAAGTGGAAGAAGTAAACACTAAGTAAAAAACTGAGTACAGTAGTAAGTGCGGAAAGTAAAAGGGGTCGGAAATACAAGCCCAACTGCAAAGTACAACTCGAAAGGGAAAACAGAAACTGTAAAGTAGAGCAGCTACGCCGAGATATCCACTGAAAATCCAACCTGAAGGGTGGGTACAGATAGCTCCACTGCTCCTCGGGTCCTGCCGTCTACTTTGAGTACGTCCCGCCCAGTGGTCCACCTCCAGGTACCATCCTGCTCTGCAAGCCTCAACCACGATCAACGATGTCAGTCGTCTGCAACCAACACAACGTAGTGCGGGCATAGCCCGTGCAGGGGTGAGTATAAGCTACTCAGTAGGGACCCCGAGACCCTCGAAGGTATCCCAAAATCCAAAAAGTATAAACCATAAAGGAAAGATACAATCACGAAGTAACAACCGACACTGCTTAGGAATATGCCCATACATATACCTAAGTCATCAATTCCAAAACGCTCCAACCTACGAGCCCAAGTACAACCCAGTCCACACAGGAAAGTATTCGTATTCCACACAGGAAAGAAAAATGTAATCCACACAGGATAGCACAACACAATCCACACAGGAAAGCAAACAGGATTCAGCTCACACAGGTATACTTTTACGAAGACGATAGAGATGGTCACTGATCCATCTAAGTCGTCGGACCCACAAAGGATTGATAGGTACTAACCCCCGCAAAAACCCCCACAGGATCAGACCCACACAAGATATGTAGGCACTGGCTCACACAGAACCGCTGAGCACTGACCCACACAGGATCAGACCCACACAGGATCGGTAGCACTGATCCACATAGGATCGCTGAGTGTTGTAGTCGTCGTCGTCGAATCCACTGAGGATCTCTGCACAGTCGTCGTCGCAGTCACAGTTGCAGTCGCAGCCAGCTCTAGGGTTCCCGCACACAGCAAGCTCGTTCGGAAGGGTCCGCTCCACGATCCGAGAGGCTGATACATCAACTTACACATAGTCCAGAGTTGATGTATCCAAAAGATCCGTATCGTCAATAGGAACTCAACGTCGCAGACGGCGCATCAATCGGACGCCCGATCTGAGAGTTATTGGCCTTTTCGTCCCAGGGTCCCGGTTGGTTTTTAAGGCAAAACCAACCTGACTGTACTCCACCTGCATCCAAACCTCGGGCGGAGTAAGCCAAAAGATCCGTCTCACCAAGAGAAACTCAACAAAGTTGACGACACGTCAATCGGACGTCCGTAGCTCAAGATACGAGTGTTTCCGCTCCGAGGGCCCGGTTGGTTTTGTGTACGAACCAACCTGACCGAACTCAAAGTATTCTGAAACCTTGAGTGTGATATTTCTAAACGACCGTCTCATTCTAAGTATTGTTTCATCGCTGAAGGCGCGTCGATCAGAGGTCCGTAGCCCGAGTTATGGGAAATTGAACCCAAACGGTCCGAAAACGGGGGTTTCGGGCCCGGACCGACCCGGCCCGAGACCCCCCGGTCGGCCCGAACCACGTCGACCCGCCCCGGTTCCGAGTCGGCGAAGCCCGGCACGGCCCGGCCCGGTTGGGCTCGGCCCGGCCTGGCAGACCGGCCAGGCGTCGGTCCGGCTGGGCGCAGCGCGCCCAGCGCGCTGCCAGCTCCGCCTTCGGCAGAGCTGTTGGAAAAAAGGTGGGGCGCCTGCCACCCTTCTGTAACTGCGCCCCCCCCCCCCCCCCAATTTATGGGGGGCCATTTGAACCGGCCGGGGGAATTTAAATCCCCAGGCCCCTCCCCTTCCGGCCAGCCCGACCTGGCCGGCCGGTTCCTGCTCAACGGGACCGGCGGTGGCCAGTCCCCTTCCAGCTCCATCACCGGTGGCCCGGTCCGGCCGCCGGTCACCTTTTCCACCGCAGCCCGGAACCGGCTGCAGCCCTTGTTGTCCAGTGCGGTGTGAAGACACAGCGCCCTACCACCGACGCCCCACTCCGGCCACGGCGCCTTCGATTTCCTTTGACGCGGCGCGACGGCGTCGCGTTCTTAGACTTCATTCCACGGCGCGGCGCGACGACGTCGCATAATACTTGTTGTGTGATTCCCGCGTGGTGCGACGGCACCATGCCATTCCGTTCCATCCACAAAGAATCAATCATGAACATAGGAGGGGGGTTCGGCCGTCTTTTTTCTGTTCGTCCCCCCTCTTGTTAAATGATAACATCTAGTCGAAAATCCACGATGATCGATAAACTAGAATCATGAACGGAAATAATTAAATAAAATAATCCCCTACCTCTGTTTCAAGAACGGTGATCGTCAACAAGCCACGGAAGACGAGTGTAGCAGAGAATGAACATCGACGTCGCGAAGCGAGGATTCGAAGTCGTTGACGGAGATTTCGTCGCGGAAAACCGTCGCGGAAGAGACGACGCGGAAGAAGAACGTCGCGTCGCGGATACGGAGTCGCGGAAGAACCGTTGCGGAAAGAGACGTCGCGTCGCGGGTCGATGTCGCGGAGAACGAACGTCGATTCTGTTGTCGTCGAGGTGCGTTCGAATGTAAGACGTCGTTGGAAGAAGACGCAGCGTTCTTCGGTGGAGGTGTTCTTCACGTTCTTCATCGAGGTTGAAGTAGAAGAAGAAGACTCATGCTTCCCAATCCTCTCAAGGTTGCAAAAATCTAACAAAAATAAAATAAGACCAAGTCTTATTTTATTAACACAACCTAACCATTTGAATTTCAAGAGTTTGAAATTCAATTTAACCACACACAACTCACCTCATTAAACTTATTACATTAAAGTCATACGTTATAACTTAGGTTAACAAAATTAAAGTGGGAGTTGAGGGGGGTTAGAGGATATGAAGGGGTGGGGTTTGTGTGGGCCCCACCACCCTCATAACCTCCCAAGTGAGGTTGGGTGGTTACCCAACTTCATTCAAGAACTAACACTTAGAGTAAAAATAATAAAAATTGTAGAGTAATTATAAAATAAACTTCCACAATTTTTATCATCAACACTCGTGTAAACGCAACTCCGGAACATGAGTTCCTAAGCAATTACTGGCACTGCGGTTCCATCGATGCCCTCAGAATTCGATTCCGGTCACCGGTTCAAAAGTTAGAAATTCCTGCTCGTTCGTTCACTAAACTTACCCAAGCCAAACTTCGAAAACTGATTCCGGGCACACCGGGCCTCGGAATCAGGTGCCATCCGAAACCACGTTCTTGTAAAATTCCAAAGAAAATTATGAAAAAATTTCCTTTGAATTTTACGGGTCTTTACATTACTCCCACCTCTGGGATTTACATCCCCGTAAAGATACATCAAAACTAGGGAAACAAATGTGGGTACTGAGCATGCATCTGAGCCTCCCGCTCCCATGTTCTCTCCTGGAGGATCCCGTGCTGCCATCTGATGCGCACCAGAGGAATCGACCGTCCACGTAGGACCCGCTCCGGTCGATCCTCAATCTCCATTGGGACCTTCTAAAAAGTCGCCCCATCGTCAACGACAAGCTCCCCATGGTCAATGATGTGCATCGGGTCGTGCACGTATCTTCTCAACTGAGATATGTGGAAGACGTCGTTCACCCGGTGCAACTGAGGTGGTAGAGCCAGATGATAAGCCACCTCGCCAATCCTGTTGAAGACCTGGAATGGTCCGATGAAGCGTGGAGATAACTTGTCGCCACATACAAATCTCCGTAATCCACGTCGAGGTGAGACACGCAAGAAGATGTGGTCTCCATCCTCGAACTCTAGTGGCCTCCGCCTCCTTTCAGCGTAAGACTTATGCCGGCTCTGAGCTATCCTCATCCGCTCCTGGATGACCTGGACCTTCTCTGTCGTGGGCTGGACCATCTCTGGTCCCACAAGTGCTGACTCCCCAGGGTCTGTCTAGCACAAAGGAGATCTACAAGGTTGTCCGTACAACTCCTTGTTTGGTGCCATTCCGATGGTGGAGTGGTAGCTGTTGTTGTACTCAAACTCCACCAATGGTAGGTGGTCCTCCCAGCTACGACCAAAGTCGAGGACACATGCGTGGAGCATGTCCTCGAGAGTCTGAATGGTCCTCTCCGTCTAAACATCCGTCTGAGGGTGAATGGTTGTGCTCAGACGTAGCTACGTCCCGAACGCCTCCTGCAACCCCTTCCAATGTCGGGAAGTAAAGCGAGCATCTCGATCGAAGACGATAGATGATGGCACTCCATGAAGCCACACAATCTCCTGAACGTAAAGACGTCCCAAGCTCTCCACTGAGCCCTGCTCTCTGATGGGTAAGAAGTGAGCTGATTAGAAAATAAAAACACATTTTATAATTACATTTTATTGAGATTAAAACTTCATTTTTGATCATATGGGCCTGAGTTAGTACATTTTAATTTTAAACATCCACTCTCATCAATTGTGCACTTCATGCCTAATGTACACCAATTTAGGCCCAACGATTCATCTGATTTTATTAAATGTAATTATTCATGTTTTAATATTATATTTTTGGAAATGTATCTTCACTTCAAATTTAAATGTTTCTCATTCAGGGAGAAAGGAAATATTCATAAAGGATGATGAAGATATTTGGTGATGAAAGGAGACAATTCTGGTGAAGGCAGATTGGACAGCAACCCACTTTTGAGGATGTGGGTCCCAAAATACTGGACCAATGAAGCCCAAATTTCTTTTTATGATAGAAGACATACAGGGGAACAAATCATTCTTCAGTTCAAAGTGCTAATTCGGTCTCCATGAAGGTGATCAAGGCAGCCCAAATGGAAGATCAGAATCTGGGCCAGAATCTGCTGCCCAGAATGTCAGCCCAATGAATCTTCCATATCTCCCGAACCACATATTACATTGGGCTGATATTTTACAGACTGTTAGAAGAAATACGGGGCTTCATATTTTTCTTCTATGTCCCACTCCAAATCGGCCATATAGAAGGAATTTGAAGCGGATTTGTCAAGTGGATGCAAGCTGGATGCCATCTCGGGTCAAGGGTGGAGAGGTCTCCTCTCCACCTACTTTCCACCACCTATGCCTACCCTCATTGATTGGGATGACTTGGACTGTTGGAACTCGGCCTAAGGATCCAAATTTGCCTATTTAAGGCAGTGTTGGTGAGGAGGAACTGATACCTTCTTTCATGTAATGTTATTATGCTCAATTTTCGTTGTAATGCTTTCATTTCCCCATGTATGTTTCTTTTTTTATTTCTATGTTCTTAATCCAATTCCTTCTCTTCTCTTCTTCAAATTTATATACTTAAATCTCTAAAATCACAAAAGCACAGTGATAACTCTGTGTGTTGGTGATATATTTCACACATAGGTGTGAATTCCATTCACACACACGGAGGAGTGCTCGTTATTTCCGCGGTTTTAATCTCTTCAATTCAATTCTTGTAAGCCGTCTTCCGCCCACCATTGATATCCTATCATAAATGGAGGGCTAACCCTTTAATGGGTTGATCTTAAGAAGATTAAAAGGCTGTATTGAATGTTATTTAATGCACTAATTGTTGTTAATTGGTTAAATAATTCAAGACTTCCATTCTTCAATTATTTTCGCTCCTCATCTTCACTGTGTTTGAAAAAGCTAATTCCAATTACTAAATTGACCATATACCTTGGAGAGATCATGAATCTGGTTCTCTAAGTGTGTTGGTGACTAGTAATTGAGTTCAGTTAGTATCTAACTTGAAAATGATGAATGTAGTGTTATTTTGAAGAATGGTTTCATCAAGAATTAATAAAACCAAAAATTTGTCTAAAGAAATAAAATGCATTCAATCCACCCAAGCGTAACCCTGAGATCAACCCATTTCATTATAATTGAACTCAACTAAGCTTATTATTCTTCTCCCAAAACACATAAAAACAAATCCAAGTTGGCCACTTCATAGCCAAAAATCCATCCCTTAGGTTGTGTATCTTAGGTATCTTCTTAGGTCTTTGTGGAATCGACAACCCAAGCTACACTACAAGGACCGTTCTACCCTTCTTCTCTTGTGTAAATTTGGGCGTGAACCAAATTTTGGCGCCATTTCCGGGGACCAAGTAAGTACCTTAGATCCAAAAAAAATTTCTTTCCTCACCTCCATTCTTCTACTCTCACCCAATATCTCTTATCTTGTCCCTTTCTCGCTTTTTTTTGGCGCATGTCTGCCTACACCCGTGATTTCTCAAACAGACTTGTTAGGATGGAAAGTCCTAGGATAGGGGAGTCAAGTGCACCTAGGGGATTGTTTAAATCAGATCCAAATATTCTTGAAACCCTAAATTCAGAACTTGAAACAAGTCCAATGGAGGGTCATCCACAAAATCAAATTGTAAACCCTAGGGGGAATCAAATGGGAAACCAAAACCAAGAAGATCCAAACTTAGGGAATGTAGTTGATCAAACCATGAACGACTACCTCACTCAAGCTTGGACCAATTCCCCCTCATGCATTAGACACAATTCCATAGGAGACACCAACTACATATTCAAACCTCATGTCATAAACCACCTTCCAACCTTTCATGGGATAGAGTCAGAAATACCATACCTTCATGTCAAAGAGTTCAATGACATTGTTGAAACCATGTGTCCCCCACATCAACTAGAATCCGCTAAGATGAGGCTCGTTCCTTTTTCATTAAAGGATCGAGCTAAAAATTGGCTAAACAACTTGAGACCTGCATCAATCCACTCTTGGGACCAACTGAAAAGAGAATTCTACAAAAAATACTTCCCTCATCACAAAACAATTGCACTTAAAAAGAGCATCCAAAACTTTTTTGTAAAAGAGGGAGAGTCATTTTATGAAACATGGGAGAGGTTCAAAGACACCCTAAACATGGTTCTACACCATGGGTTTTCCATACCTGAACAAGTGAGAATTTTCTATGAAGGGTTGGGTCCGGGTAATAAACAATTCATTGATATGATGTGTAATGGAACTTTTAAAAACAAGGACCCAAATGATGCTTACGAGTATCAGGAAAGTCTGGCTGAAAAAAAACCAGACTAGGGGAACATCACCTTATTCTGAAAAGCCACAAAGAACCACTGGAATTCATACACTTAGAGAAGAGGAAAGACTTAGGGCTAAACTTGTATCACTCTCTAGGAAGGTTGAAGAGATAGACCTTAGGAAAGTCCATGAAATCCAAAATGTAGACCCTGTTTGCACAATTTGTGACAAACATGACCATAAAACAGACAACTGCCCAACCATTCCATCCATCAAGGATGTTCTTCGAGGAGGACCCCCAGCGGAAGTCAAATCCCTAAACTCTCAAAATCCCCAATACCAAAACACCTTCAATCCAAGGTACAATGACCACCCAGGCTTCCGATGGAAGGATAACCAACAACATAGCCTACCACAAGGGAAAAATCCTTACCCTCAACAGAACTACCAAACCCATAATCAATTTCAAACCCAACCTATCCAATACCAATAGCCACCAGTTCATTTTCAACAAACCATTCCACCTTCAAAATATCCCCCAGGGATAAACCAATCTTCTCAAGCACCAACCCAAACTGTTCCACAAAGTCTACTAGAACAACTTTGCAAACAAATGGAAAGGATGAACTCGGAAGTCTCTTACCTTAAAAAATAACTTCAAACAATAAGAAATGGGAAGGCACCCATGCCTACCCAAGCCATTCCACAACAAACAACAAGGGGAGAGTCAAGTTGCACTCAATCAAATCATGAACAATTGAAAGCAGTGACAGTCTTAAGAAGTGGGAAATAAATTGAAAAACCTGAACAAACCATTTCAGAACTATTAAAAGATTCAACATCACTTCAAAATGATGAAGAACAACCCACAGATTCTGAAAAATCCAATGAGAATTAGAAGGAACCACACCCGTACCAAACACTCAAACAACCTGCTCCCTTCCCTCAACGCATTAGGAGGAAATCCAAGCCTGAACTGAGTGAAACCTTGAGAGAAATTTTCTCTCATGTCAAGATGAACATTTCACTCCTCGATGCAATATAAACCATACCAGCCTACTCAAAGTACCTTAAGGACTTGTGATCTTTTGAAAGGAAATTTTTACATAAAAACCAAGTCCTTTTGGCTGCTAATGTGAGTACCACCATTCAAGGGACCATTCCTCCAAAGATGAAAGACTCGGGTTCCCTTACATCAATGTTGAACTAGGAGAGAAAAAAGTTGTCAAGGCCTTGTGTGACCTAGGTGCCAGTGTAAACCTCATTCCTTATGCCATGTATTATCAGTTAGGGCTCAAAGAACTCCAACCCACATCTGTCACTCTTCAACTCGCTGATCGTAGTGTTCGGGTTCCTAAGGGGATCTTAAAGGATGTTTTAGTGAAAGTTGAGAATTTCATTTACCCTGCTGACTTCATTGTCCTTGACAATCATCCAAGATTAGGTCCTAGGGAGAAAACCCCAATCATTCTTCGCCGTCCTTTCCTTGCAACAATAAACTCTGTTATCCGAGTCTGAAATGGGATCATGAGTCTAGACTTGAACATCTATAATGAAAGCTCACAAATTGGAGATGAAGAGGACATTCATGAATTAAACATGTTAGGAAGAATTGAAAATGAATCCATAGACCATCACGAAATATTTGATGGATGTTTAATTCAGGATGAGATTGATTTCCTTTGTTCACATGAAGGAAGTTTATCTCCTTGGCTCGAATCATTTTCAAATTCCTCCTATGATGATGTCTTAGGACCAACAATCAGTGAAACCTTTCAGGAAACCACATTCATGGAGACAACTCAAACTCCCTTCCCTAACCCAGGTCAATACAATCTTGTGGCTGAAACTTCTACACATGGGGAATCAATTCAATCTAAAAATCTAGGAAAAAAATTTGATCTTGAACCAATGCCCCAATCTTCTGCTGAAATTATGAACCAACCTGATCTTGAATTGAAGGAACTTCCTACTTCCCTCAAGTATGCCTTCCTAGGGGAAAATCAAACACATCCTATAGACATATCTTCTTATCTTGACTCCAATCATGAGGGGATGCTTCTAGATGTCCTTAGGAAACACAAGAAAGCCATTGGTTGGACCCTGTCTGATATTCCTGGGATTAGCCCACTTATTGGAACTCATAGGATTACTCTTGAATCTGAATCCAAACCATGTCGTCAACCTCAGAGGACACTCAATCCAAATCTTATGGATGGGGTAAGGAAATACCTTCTTAAGTTGTTGAAAGCTGGTATCATCTACCCCATAGCTGAGAGTGAGTGGGTAAGCCCAATTCAAGTTGTCCCAAAGAAAGCTGGAATCACTGTGATCACTAATAAGGATGGGGAAATCCTTCCAACTAGGGTGAGTATTGGCTGGAGAGTTTGTATTGACTATAGGAAGCTCAAATCTTGTACCATGAAGGACCATTTTCCCTTTCCCTTTATTGATCAAGTCCTCGAGCGAGTGGCGGGTCATCAATTCTATTGCTTCCTAGATGGGTACTCAGGGTAAAATCTAATCGAGGACTCCTTGGAGGATCAAGGGAAGACAACATTCACCTGTCCATTCGGCACCTTTGCCTTCAAACACATGCCGTTTGGGTTATTCAATTCCCCTGGAACCTTCTAGCGGTGCATTATGGGAATCTTCTCAGATATGGTAGGGGATTTTCTAGAGATCTTCATGGATGACTTCTCTGTCTTTGGGGGTACATTTGAGGGATGTCTTAGGAATGTGGAGAGAGTTTTGTCAAGATGTGAAAAAAAGAATCTGGTCCTAAACTGGGAAAAATTCCATTTCATGGTAAAAGAGGGGTTAGTCCTTGTCCATATAGTCTTAGGTAGGGGAATTGAAGTTTATAAAGCAAAGGTTGACATCATTCGTCACCTTCCACCACCCAGAACTGTTAAGGAAGTGAGTTCCTTCTTAGGACATGATTGTTTCTATAGAAGATTCATTAAGGACTTTAGTTCAATCTCTCGTCCTCTCTGTGCTCTCCTAGTAAAGTATGCTCCATTTGTTTAGACAGAAAGCTGTGAGGGTTCATTTTCAACCCTTAAATCCGCTCTCACCTCTCCTCCCATTATGAAATCTCCAAACTGGGACCTTCCTTTCGAACTCATGTGTGATGCCAGTGACTTTACTGTAGGATCTATGTTAGGAAAATGGTGTGATAAAACTCCATATGTCATTTCTTATGCAAGCAAATCCTTAAATGATTCCCAAATCAATTACACCACCACTGAAAAGGAGTTACTTGCTGTTGTGTTTTCCTTAGAGAAATTCAGGTCCTACCTCTTAGGATCACCAATCATTGTCTTCACTGACCATTCAGCTCTAAAATATCTCTTCCAAAAACAAGATTCCAAGGATAGATTGATTAGGTGGGTCCTTCTTCATCAAGAGTTTGGTTTAACCATTAAGGATAAAAAAGGTGTCGAGAATGTTGTAGCTGATCACCTCTCTAGGTTGGAATTCAAAGACAACTCACATCACCTTTCTGTGTATGATTCATTTCCTGATGAGAACCACTATTTTGTGAGTGATTGCTCTTGGTATGCTGACATAGCCAACTTCTTAGTTTTAGCGGTCATTCCAAAATTCTTAGGGACCCAAGCTAGAAGAAAATTTATTTTTGATGTCAAGCATTATGTGTTTTATGATCCATACCTCTATAAGTTCTTTCCTGACCAAGTCATTAGGAGGTGTGTGCCAGAATCCGAACAAGAGTCCATCCAAATGTTCTGTCATAGTAAGGCTTGTGGAGGTCACTTTTCCTCTAAGAAAACATCGGCCAAGGTTCTTCAATGTGGTCTCTTTTTGCCCACCCTCTCAAGGGACTCTTACACATTTTGTCAAAGCTGTCCTAGGTGTCAAAAAGTAGGGTCCATCACAAAAAGTAATCAAATGCCCCTCACTCCAATATTAGTGGTTGAAATCTTGGACTGTTGGGGAATTGATTTCATGGGTCCCTTCCCAAACTCTATGGGATATTATTACATTCTCTTAGCTGTCGATTATGTCTCAAAATGGGTTGAGGCCATTCCTACAAAATCCAATGACCATCAAACTGTGATTAGATTCCTTAAAGAAAACATCTTCTCTAGATTTGGGATTCCTAGGGCTATCATTATTGATCGTGGAACTCATTTCTGCAATCGCCCATTCTCATCACTCATGGAGAAGTATGGAATTTCTCAAAAAGTGTCCACCGCTTACCACCCACAAACCAATGGTCAAGTTGAGTTAGCCAATCGAGAAATCAAACAAATTCTTGAGAAAACTGTTAATCCATCTAGGAATGATTGGTCGAGAAAACTCTTAGATGCTCTTTGGGAATATCAAACATCATTTAAAAACATCCTAGGAATGTCCCCATATAGGTTGGTTTATGGTAAAGCATTCCATTTTCCAGTGGATATTGCGCATAAGGCCTTTTGGGAAATCAAAAAAATGAACTTTGACATTTATTTGGCCGGAATAAAGAGGAAATTGGATCTAAATGAGCTTGAGGAACTTAGGATGGAGGCTTTTCAAAATTCAAGGATCAATAAAGCTAGAGTTCAAGCCTACCAGTCTAGGAATCTTAAAACTAAACACATTGAACCGGGGAAACCTGTGATTTTGTATAGTTCTAAACTTCATTTGCACCCGGGAAAGTTGATGTCTAGATGGTCCGGTCCATACATAGTGCATAAGGTGTACCCAAATGGGGCTGTTGAAATTCAAGATCCCACCAACGGTCAAATATTTAAAGTTAATGGTCATAGAGTCAAACCATTCATAGAACCATTCCAAAAACATGAAGTTAATGAAGACCTAAGTGAACCTACCTTTCATGAAAAAAACAATTAATCAATTAGGGGTTTAAGTCAAGCTAACGACGTTAAACAAAGCGTTGAATGGGAGGAAAACCATGATTTTTAAATTTACAATCACTTTATTGTTTTAATCAATTTTTTAGCAAAACAATTTGATATAATTTTACCTCATATTGTTGACCTGTTCTTCTCTTATGAGTATGGATGTGTATGAAAGGGGAGCGCCGTATTCATCCGTGTCACGCGGTGTGATCCCTGAGTATTATCTTACCCAGAAATTAAAAATAAGACAATGTATCAATAATATAGGTGTTTGTAAGTTTTTATTTATTATTATTATTATTATTTTTTTATTAAAAAAAACAAAACAATACAACAAATAAAAAAAATGTAAAAAAAAGTGACACGCCGTAGGACATGGGTCAAACCTCGTCACGGCCGGCGAAGCCGCGGGACTCGAACTCGGGACCGAAGGGAGACAGGGGTGCACACCATCCACTGAACTATGGTGGGGCTGCCAAGTTTGATGTATTTTCAGGGAAATCATAAGAGTACAAGCGTACACTACCGTGAGGATTCTTCAAGTGACATGGAGACCAAGGGATTAAATGAGAGCATCACAAACTTCAACATCAAATATCAGGTGAAATTATTCTATGCTTCTATTCTATGCCTCTACCCCTTCTAAATTATATTTTCTTTAAACACTGGGGACAGTGTTATATTATGTTGGGGGGAGGTGAAAATAAAAATCAATCACATAGAGAAATAAAATGTGCGTGTTAATTGAATGAACATTTTCCTTAACCTTGAACATGTTATTACACATTGAAAACCATGAAAACTGAATATTAAATAATTTTGTATTCCTTGATTCTGATTTTAATACATGTTTAAGTTCATGAGCATAAAATTTTGGAAAGTGTGGCTGTCTAATGTGATTTTTCACTGTTACATTTTCATCCAATTTTTATAAAAAAAATTGACAATGCACGTCCGTTGGATTGTGGGCTATTAATTTAAATTCTTGGGGTCCCATAATAAATAGCATAGTTTTGGTGATCATTTTAAATTTAATATGATTATTTTAAAAAATATATATATATAAAAAAGATGTGTAAAAAAACAAAAAAAAAACAAAAAAAAACAACAATAAATTTGTGCATAGAGCAATGAAATGACTTAATGTGTGGCTTTCGGCACTTGGGGATCTTGACTCCATATTCGTCTGGCCCAGAGTTGGGAATTTTATCTCTATTTGTGGAAATTCGAATTTGTTTTTGAATGAGTTAACTCGAGATGATGTCCGAGTATGTGGGCTTCACTTGGTACCCGAAGTCCTTAGAGCCTGGGAGTCATCGGCAAAGTCTCGCTACAAGGGTTGACTCATTTGAATGCAATTTCAATAACCCTGGAAACATTGCAAAAAAAAAAAGAAAAAAAGAAAAGAAAAAAATGAATACTCATATTAATATTAAAATGTGATTCCACCTAGAGCTTCCATCTTTTCCCCCTTGAATAAAAATGAACCCCCATGTCTATTGTGACACACAACACATCATAATGATTAATTGTAATTGGATGAAATGTGGAATTGAATTTGATCAGAAGAATGGGATTGGGCTTGGTTTATGCTTTAGAACCTACATTTTATTAAATGATTTTGATGGGATGCATAATTTTTTGGTATGAGGTATTTTGGTGAGCATTGTTTATTAAAATGTTTTTGGAAAAGGGAATTTGATTTTCATAATCTTTTAGTTATTTTCTCGGGACTAGAAAATCTCAAGTTGGGGGGTGTGATTAGACAATCAAAACACATTTTATAATAACATTTTATTTGGATTAAAAGTTCATTTTTGATCATGTGGGCCTGAGTTAGTACATTTTAATTTTAAACATCCACTCCCATCAATTGTGCACTTCATGCCTAATGTACACCAATTTAGGCCCAATGACTCATATGATTTTATTGAATGTAATTATTCATGTTTTAATATTATATTTTTGGAAATGTATCTTCACTTCAAATTTAAATGTTTCTCATTCAGGGAGCAAGGAAAGATTCATAAAGGATGATGAAGATATTTGGTGATGAAAGGAGACAATTCTGGTGAAGGCAGATTGGACACCAACCCACTTTTGAGGATTTGGGTCCCACAATACTGGACCAATGAAGACAAAATTTCTTTTGAAGATATAAGACATATAGGGGAACAAATAATTATTCAGGCCAAAGTGCTAATTCGATCTCCATGATGGTGATCAAGGCAGCCCAAATGGAAGATCAGAATCTGCGGCCCAGAATGTAATCCCAATGAATCTACCATATCTCCCGAACCACAGAGTAAATTGGGATGATATTTTACAGGCTATTAGAATCCATCCGGGGATTCATATTTGTCTTCTATGGCCCACTCCTAATCGGCCATCTAGAAGGACTTTGAAGCGGATCTGTCAAGTGGATGCAAGCTGGATGCCATCTCGGGTCAAGGGTGGAGAAGTCTCCTCTCCACCTACTTTCCACCACCTATGCCTACCCTCATTGATTGGGATGACTTGAAATGTTGAAGCTCGGCCTAAGGATCCAAATTTTCCTATTTAAGGCAGTGGTGGTGAGGAGGAACTGATACTTTCTTTCATGTAATGTTATTATGCTCAATTTTCGTTGTAATGCTTTCATTTCCCCATGTAAGTTTCTTTTTGTATTTATAAGTTCTTAATCCAATTCCTTCTCTTCTATTCTTCCAATTTCTATACTTAAATCTCTAAAATCACAAAAGCACAGTGATAACTCTGTGTGTTGGTGATATAGTTCACACATAGGTGTGAATTCCATTCACACGCACGGAGGAGTGCTCGTTATTTCCATGGTTTTAATCTCTTCAATTCAATTCTTGTAAGCCGTCTTCCGCCCACCATTGATATCATATCATCAATAGAGGGATAACCCTTTAATGGGTTGATCTTAGGAAGATTCAAAGGCTGTATTGAATGTTATTTAATGCATGAATTGTTGTTAATTGGTTAAATAATTCAAGACTTCCATTCTTCAATTATTTTTGCTCCTCATCTTCACTGTGTTTGAAAAAGCTAATTCCAATTACTAAATTGACCATATACCTTGGAGAGATCATGAATCTGGTTCTCTAAGTGTGTTGTTGACTAGTAATTGATTTTAGTTAGTATCTAACCAGAAAATGATGAAGGTAGTGTTATTTTGAAGAATGGTTTCATCAAGAATTAATAAAACCAAAAATTTGTCTAAAGAAATAAAATGCATTCAATCCACCCAAGCGTAACCCTAAGATCAACCCATTTCATTATAATTGAACTCAACTAAGCTTATTAGTCTTCTCCCAAAACACTTAAAAACAAATCCAAGTTGGCCACTTCATAGCCAAAAATCCATCCCTTAGGTTGTGTATCTTAGGTATCTTCTTAGGTCTCTGTGGAATCGACAACCCAAGCTACACTACAAGGACCGTTCTACCCTTCTTCTCTTGGGTAAATTTGGGCATGAACCATGAGCCAACTTGGTGAGTCGGTCGATAATCACCCAAATGGAGTCGTGACCTCTGGAAGTGCGTGGAAGTCCAGTCACGATGTCCATAGATATGTCATCCCACTTCCACTCTGGAACCTCCAAGGGTTGTACCAAGCCTGCTGGTACCTGATGCTCTGCTTTCACCTACTGGCAGGTGAGGCATCGAGAAACAATCTCTGCCACAGCCTTCTTCATGCCCGGCCACCAGTGCTGTCGTCTGAGATCCTGGTACATCTTCGACACTCCAGGATGTACCGCCAAAGGAGAAGTGTGAAACACTCTCATCACCTCCTCCCGTAAAGAGAATGGTTCCATGGTACGTCCTCTGAAAAGGATGTCGTGCTCTGCTCCAAGGGAGAAACCATCAGGTTCCTGTCCTGAGGATATCTGTGCACGCCGCGTCTCATAGTCAGTGTCCCCTTGCTGTGCCTCTCTGACCCGTTGTAGTAGTGGAGGAGTGACTATGAGAGACTGAAGGAAGACTGCTCCATCTCTATCCACAATGAATATCTTCAAAACGGCCAGCTGCTCTGTCGCCTCCTCAAGTAGCTGAATGCCCGTCCTCCTACTGAGAGCATCGGGTACTATGTTCCCCTTCCCAGGAGTATTGACTATATCAAAGTCATAGTCCTAGAGGAACTCGAGCCATCGTCACTGTCTCAGATTTAGATACTTCTGAGAGAAGATGTATCTGAGACTCTGATTGTCAGAAAAAACTATAAAGCGCTCGCCCATCAGATAGTGTCGCCATGTCTTCAGAGCGAAGAACACTGCTACTAACTCTAGGTCATGGGTAGTGTAGTTCTGCTCATGCGGCCTCAACTGTCGTGATACATAGGCGATCACTGCCCGGTCCTGAATCAGGACACAACCGAGTCCGGTCCCTGATGCATCGCAGTAGACTACGTACCCTACTCCCTCCTCAGGCAATCTCAAGATAGGTGCGCTGGTCAATCTCTGTCTCAGCTCCTGGAAGCTCTGCTGACATCTGTCTGACCACACGAAGGGTTTCCCCTTCTTTGTCAAAGATGAGAGTGGTGCTGAAACTCTAGAGAAGTCTCACACGAATCTCCGGTAGTATCCAGCTAGTCCCAAGAAACTTCGCACCTCCGTTACGCTCATGGGTGGCTCCCAAGCTAACACTGCCTCGATCTTCATAGGATCCACTGCAACTCCCGCCTCAGAGATGACTTGTCCCAAGAAGTGGACCTCATGTATCCAGAACTGGCACTTTGAGAGCTTACCATAAAGCTGGTTCTCTCGGAGTGTGTCTAGTACAACCCGTAAGTGGTAGGCGTGCTCCTCCTCAGCAGTCGAGTAGATCAAAATGTCGTCGATGATGACCACGACAAATTGATCGAGGTATGGCTAAAAGATCATGTTCATGAGGGACATGAACACTGCTGGAGCATTAGTTACGCCGAATGGCATAACCAAGAACTCATAGTGGCCATACCGACATCTGAAGGCCGTCTTCTGCACGTCCTTGTCTCGAACTCTGAGCTGATGATAGCCTGACCTGAGGTCTATCTTCGAGAACCACCGTGCTCCCTTGAGCTGATCAAAGAGGTCATCAATCCTCGGTAGCGGATACTTGTTCCTCACTATCACTTGGTTCAGACGACGATAATCGACACACAGTCGCAAGCTCTCGTCCGCCTTCTTGGCAAACAATATCGGGGAAGCCCAGGGTGAAACACTGGGTCGGATAAACCCCTCGCCCTGCAAGTCCTCCAACTGTACCCGTAGCTCTCTAAGCTCAGCGGGGGCCATCCGATATGCTGGAGTCGATATCGGGGTTGTCCCGGGGTACAGGTCAATATAAAAATCTACCTCTCTGCGATGAGGTAACCATGGGACGTCTTCGGGAAAAACATCCGCAAACTAATCCACCACTGCAGGAAAACCAGGACTCCGCACGTCAACTTCTCCTAGGATGTGGCTACCCAACTGATGAGTGATGGGCTATCCTCTCCTCCGCGAAAGTCCATCCTGTGCTTCAAAGGCTCCCTTCTCGCTGGTGAAGGTGAACCTGCTCCCGTCAGTGCGTACACATCACACCTTGCGCCTAAAACAGTCAATCTGTGCATGGACCGTAGATAACCAATCCATTCCCAAGATGACGTCGTAAGGTCTCGATGCTGCTACAAGAAGATCCCAGCCGAATGTCTCACCTCCTAGAGTAAGCTGACACTGCCGGTACCAGTGCGTAATCGTCGAGTCTGCTCCCGTAGGAGTCTCTAGCCGTAAGGATCGAGCCAACGGCTCTGTCGGAATCTCTGAGCTCTGAACAAGGGCAGCGGCTATGAAAGAGTGACTTGCTCCTATGTCTATAAGTACTGCAGCAAGGGTGGAATAGACACAGATAGTACCTCGAATCATCTTGGGCGTGCCGTGGTCGTCGACCTCCACTGCCTGGAGCTGTGCCTGTCTCTGCCCGCCAGCTCCCTGTGGTCGGGGTGGACCTCCTGGTGGTGGTGGTGGTAGAGCCTCCAAGCGTCGCCCACCACTTGCTGCTCGGCCAGCTCCTCTACCTCGTCCGCCTCCTCCCTACAGACCGCCACAGTCGACCCTCTGCCTCTGCCTCAGTGGTCCCTCAACCGTCTGCTGCTCCTCGGCACGGCGAGTCGGGCAGTCACGAGCCATGTGGCCCTGCCCGTCGCACGAGTAGCACTGTCTGCCTCTCGAAAGACTGGATCTGCGCTCTGTGCACCGCACTGCTGAGCCAGTGTCCTAAGGTCGTCTGCCTGAGGGTCTAGTCTTCCTGGTCCCCTGTGTCATCCATCGACTGCCTGCTGCAGAAGACTCTGCTACGGGCCGCCCTGCGGTGGGACTTGGTGCTGGTGTAGACTCAGCAAGAAAACTCTCGATCAAAAGGGCCTGCTCCAGTACTCTTGTATGATTCGGAATGCTGAGGGAGATCAGTGATGCCCTGATCTCGTGTCTCAATCCCTACTCAAAGGTCCGGTCCCGGAAGAATGGGTCCCGTACCATGTCGGCCGAGTAGCACGAGAGATCGGTAAATTTCACCGAGTACTGAGCGACTGTCATGCTGCCCTGCCGCAGCTGAAGAAGCTCCTGAATACGCACCGCACGGAGGGTGGCTGGGATGAACTCTGAGCGGAAGAGGCTCTCAAAGTCCGTCCAAAGTAGAGATGCTTCATCGTGCACCTGGAGCATCAAGATCCACCATCGTCCTGCTGCTGCGTGCAGTGGGCTCGCAGCGAGGACCACCATGAGGTCTGCTGGTGTCCTCACTAGCCTGAAAACTCGTACGACTGCCTCCAGCCAGTCCTCGGCTGACTGGGGGTACGTCTCCCCACAAAACCTGGGTGGTCGCTGGCGCTGGAACTCAGGCAGTGCGCTGAGGCGACGTGCATCGTCAGCGGCTGGTGCTGGAATTATCGGTGGCTCGGCTGGTAGAGCTACTGCTGGTGCCACTACTGACAAAGGGCCCTGCACCGAGGCCTCGTCGCTCGGTGGGCTGTCGTCACACTCGACTCTCGAAACCCTAGCTGGCTGCCGTCGTGGGGCCATCCTAAAAAGGAAATAGGTGCGCCACGGTCAGAACAGTATACCTGGTGAGCTGATACAAAGTAATCACAAAGAAAACTTGAAACACACACGCAATCAATATCTTCGTGCATTAAGTCAGAAATCAGAAGTCAGGGTCCCAGTGTACGGATACGTCGGCTGCCGCACCAAAACTGGACTCCCTTGACTGATAACCACACTCAATACGCTAGACACGATTTCTTCACATAGAAAAGATCAGAGTTCGCGGTAGAACCGAACTCCTATGATACCAATTTCTCACGACCCGTCCTCGGGGCCCATGCCATGACTACCCCAAGCCCGCCTTCCATAGGCCAGGGGCTGGAGACTAGCACCAATGCGTAAATCCCGATAAAAAGGGAAGGCATTGCCTTTGTAAAGTAAACAAGCACCACAGAGTACAAGAGGAAGAAGTAAACACTAAGTAAAAAACTGAGTACAACAGTAAGTGCGGAAAGTAAAAGGGGTCGGAAATACAAGCCCAACTGTAAAGTACAACTTGACAGGGAAAACAACAATTGTAAAGTAAATCCGCTATGCCGAGCTTTCCACTGGAAATCCCACCTGAAGGGTGGGTATAGATAGCTCCATTGCTCCCTGGGTCCCGCCGTCTACTCTGAGTACGTCCCGCCCAGTGGTCCACCTCCATTTACCGTCCTGCTTTTCAAGCCTCAACCACGATCAACGTTGTCCGTCGTCTGCAACCAACACAACATAGTGCGGGAATAGCCTGTGTAGGGGTGAGTATAAGATACTCAGTAGGGACCCCGAGACCCCTGAAGGTCTCCCAAAATCCACAAAGTATAAACCACAAAGGAAAGATACAATCACGAAGTAACAACCGACACTACTTAGGTATATTCCCATACATATACCTAAGTCATCAATTCCAAAATACTCCAACCTCTGAGCCCAAGTACAACCCAGTCCACACAGGAAAGTATTCGTATTCCACACAGGAAAGAAAAACGTAATCCACACAGGATAGCACAACACAATCCACACAGGAAAGGAAAAAGGATTCAGCTCACACAGGTATACATCTACGAAGACGATAGAGAGGATCACTGATCCATCTAAGTCTTAATACCCACAAAGGATCGATAGGTACTAACCCCCGCAAAGACCCACACAGGATCTGTAGGCGCTAGCTCACATAGAACCACTGAGCGCTGACCCACACAAGATCGGACCCACACAGGATCAGTAGCACTGATCCACATAGGATCGCTGAGTGATGTAGTCATCATCGTCGAATCCACTGAGGATCTATGCACAGTCGTCGTCGCAGTCACAGTAGCAGTCGCATCTAGCTCTAAGGCTCCCGCACATAGCAAGCTCGTTCGGGAGGGTCCGCTCCACGAGCCAAGAGGCTGATAAATCAACTTACACATAGTCCAGAGTTTATGTATCCAAAAGATCCGTATCGCCAACAGGAACTCAACGTCGTAGACGGCGCGTCAATCGGGCGCCCGGTCTAAGAGTTATTGGCGTTTTCGTCCCAGGGGACTGGTTGGTTTTTAAGGCAAAACCAACCCGATCGTACTCCACATGCATACAAACCTCGTGCGGAGTAATCCAAAAGATCCTTCTCACCAAGAGGAACTCAACAAAGTTGACGACACGTCAATCGGACGTCCGTAGCTCAAGATATGAGTGTTTCCGCTCCGAGGGCCCGGTTGGTTTCGTGTACGAACCAACCCAGCCGAACTCAAAGTATTCCGAAACCTTGATTGAGATATGTCGAAACGACCGTCTCGTTCTAAGGATCGTGTCGCCATTGATGGCGTGTCGATCGGAGGTCTGTAGCCCGAGTTATGGGCTATTGAACCCAAATGGTCCGAAAAAGGGGGTTTCGGGCCCGGACCGACTTGGCCCGAGACCCCCCGGTCGGCCCGAACCGGGTCGACCCACCCCGGGTCCGGGTCATCCCGGCCCGGCCTGGCAGACCGGCTGGGCGCAGCGTGCCCAGCGCGCTGCCAGCTCGGCCTTCGGCCGAGCTATTGGAAAGGGGGGGGGGGGGCGCCTACCCCCCTTGTGTAACCGCGCCCACCCCCCCAAATTTATGGGGGGCCGTTTGAACTGGCCGGGGGAATTTAATTCCACTAGCCCCTCCACTTCCGGCCGGCCCGACCTGGCCGGCCGGTCCCCTTTCAGCTCCATCACCGGCGGCCCGGTCCGGCCGCTGGTCACCATGCTCCGTCGTGGCCTGGAACCGTCCGCGGCCCTTGTCGTCCGGTGCGGTGCGACGACAACGCGCCACAATGCCGCCGCCCCGCTCCGGCCGCGGCGCCTTCGATTTCCTTTGACGCGGCGCGATGGCGTCGCGTTCTTAGACTTCTTTCCATAGAACGACGCGATGGAGTCGTGTAATACTTTTCGTGTGATTCCCGAGTGGTGCGACGACACCATGCCATTCCGTTCCATCCACAAAGAATCAAACATGAACATAGGAGGAGGGTTCGGCCGTGTTTGTGCAGTCCGGCCCCCCTCTTGTTAAATGATAACATCTATTCGAAAATCCACGATGATCGATAAACTAGAATCATGAATGGAAATAATTAAATAAAATAATCCCCTACCTCGGTTTCAAGAACGGTGTTCGTCAAGGAGCCGCGGAAGACGAGCGTCGCAGAGAATGATCATCGACGTCGCGAAGCGAGGATTCGAAGTCGTTGACGGAGATTTCGTCGCGGAAAACCGTCGTGGAAGAGACGACGCGGAAGAAGAACGTCGCGTCGCGGATACGGCGTCGCAGAAGAACCGTTGCGGAAAGAGATGTCGCGTCGCGGGTCGATGTCGCGGAGAACGAACGTCGATTCCATTGTCGTCGAGGTGCGTTCAAAGGGAAGACGTCGTTGGAAGAAGACGTCGCATTCTTCAGCAGAGGTGTTCTTCGCGTTCTTTGTCGAGGTTGAAGAAGAAGAAGACTCACGCTTCCCAATCCTCTCAAGGATGCAAAACTCTAACAAAAATAAAATAAGACCAAGTCTTATTTTATTAACACAACTTAACCATTTTAATTTCAAGAGTTTGAAATTCAATTTAACCACACACAACTCATCTCATTAAACTTATTAAATTAAAGTCATAAGTTATAACTTAGGTTAACAAAATTAAAGTGGGAGTTGAGGGGGGTTAGAGGATATGAAGGGGTGGGGTTCGTGTGGGCCCCACCACCCTCATAACCTCCCAAGGGAGGTTGGGTGGTTACCCAACTTCCATCAAGAACTAACACTTAGTGTGAAAATAATAAAAATTGTAGAGTAATTATAAAATAAACTTCCACAATTTTTTTCATCAACACTCGTGTAAACGCAACTCCGGAACAGGAGTTCCTAAGCAATTACCAGCGCTTTGGTTCCATCGGTGCCCTCAGAATTCGATTCTGGGCACCAGTTCAAATGTTAGAAATTTATGCTCGTTCGTTCACTGAATGTACCTGAGCCAAACTTCGAAAATTGATTCCGGGCACACCGGGCCTCGGAATCAGGTGCCGTCAGAAACCGCGTTCTTGTAAAATTCCAAAAAGAATTACGAAAAAAATTCCCTTGAATTTTACGGGTCTTTACAGTCACAAAAAATGGTGTCCAAGCCCATAAGTCATTCCGAGGCCTATTTAATAAACAACACCTAAAGGGGTGAATCATGCTCAAGGTTTATCACCAATAACTTACTTAAATAATACTATTTAAATCCATAGGCAAAGCGTAAAGAATCATAGAATTTAATATCCTTTAATGAAACATAAAAATAAATTTGGAACACAACACGAAAACATTTATAATCAGCCCAAAATTATCAAAAAGTCATGAAATCATCTACTATAGGTTCGTGAAAGATTTTCCATCTAGTATCATATCTTAATTTGAACCAGTCTCGAAAAAATTAGAAGAATAGACGAAGAAAATGAAATTAGGAAATATGATCCTAAATAAAAATTATTCAACTGATACCCAAAGAATGAAATAATAATAATAAATATTTGATTTGTTGCCATTACTGATTTAACAAGACAAACCAAGCTTGAACGGGAGTTCCGATGGAAGATAAATCACAAATCCAATCCTAGGCTCAAAGGAGAGCTTCTCAATGAGGTCCCTTATTATGCATATAAAGAAACCACAATTATGGTTTAAATAGAATTGTATTTTAATTGGAATTATTTAATTTTCTAAAAAGATAATGGTATTATGGTTTCTATGTATGGTTTGGAAAAGCATGCACAAGACATGCATGGGTTTTTAGGCATTGGGAATAAGAAATTGTTTTCCCTCTCCTTTTTCAGACCCAGTGAAAATAATTTGAAAACAACTGTCATGTTCTACTTAAATTACAGTATGGGGTCCACATTCCTACACCATAATGTATACATTTAACTAAAACCATGTAGCCTAACCCATAAAGTTTTTACTAATCGTGTGATAAGACAAAAAAACCAAAAACATGGGTTTCGGGCTCCGAACACACTGATCCCTCTATAACCTCAACAATCATACATGTTATGCCATATTTATACATTTAAAATATGTGTTGACTAGAAAAAAGGAATATGTACCTCAATGAAGAACCATGTTCTTAAAAGATCCCCCTTATAACCATATATCCCCAAATTTTCCTTATAATAGTGGTGAAGCATGATCAGAGAATAACTCTAGACACTATGATCATAAACCAGTGTCCTACTCCCAGGTCTCATCTTGGAATTGGTTGTGCTTCCATATCACCCATAATAGTGGAACATAACAACCTCTGTGAAGCACCATTCTACGATCTGCAATACATATTAGATGGTCTTTGATAGTTGCATCTACCTTTAACTCAGACAAAGTAAGATAAAATGCATGAGATGGGTATGAATTGTAACTTTGTAGTTGAGAAACATATAATACATCATACATGGCCTTGTACATATAAGGTAACTTAAACCGATAGGCTACCATCCCAAATCTCTCCTGAATATTTAACTTCCTAAAATATCTCAATAAAATCTTACCCTATCTCTTATTCCTCTTATGTCCCAACCTAAGTAAAAAATATAAGAATTCCCAATCACCGAGAAAGAACTCTAGAGGTTATCAACGGTGACTAAAATATGTTTTATGAAGAGACTTCATAATATCTATCCTCTTATGAATCAACTACACCTTCTATATGGTATCATGAACAAGAAAATCTCCCAATATACCTATCACTCCTTCCTCTAACCAACACAGATGTGATCGACATGGCATAAAATACAAACTCTCATATGGTGCTATCTAAATAGTATGAAGAAAGATATTTTTGTAAAAAAAAATATGAAAAGGGTTTTATTCCTCAACCAAGAGTCCCCAGAATCAAGGATACATGATCCCATCATATCCCTTAATACTAGAATCATGTAATCTAAATGGCCATATATCTGGGGGTGGTATGCTAAGCTCAGAAGAACAAGTGTACCCAATTTCCATTGGATCTGTTCATAAAATTGAGTTGTAAACTATGAATCCCTATCTGAAACTATATTATGTGGTACCTAGTTAAGTCGTACTATCTCATGGATGTTCAACTAGCCAAGCTAATCAAATCATGAGCTCTCATTGATCGGATGGAAATGAGAAACCTTAGTAAACCTATGAACAACAACCCATATGACATAATTTCCATAAGGTGACCTTAGTAAAACCATCATGAAATCCATCATGAAATTATTCAATTTTCACTCAAGAATAGGTAGCATCTTTAAACGTATGTATTGTTACTGGGGTTCTTATATCACCTACTGATATGTGGAAAATTCATGAAAAACCCAGCTATATCTCTTTTCATACTTGGACACCAATTCTACTGATGTAAATCCTGATACAACTTTGTGACACCCGGTAGCACTGCAGAAGATGAAGGATAAAAATTATACATCATCTACTCATACATGTATGAAGAGACCCATACACAACCACGTAATCACAAGATATCATCCATTCCTATGGGCCAACCATGAGGAGGGTCATAACCTACCACACTCTCCTATTGAAATATTCCTTATGAATCTAACTGATACCTTTTAAAAATATAATATATAAGGGTAATGATAATAGGTAAGGATAAAATAAATGTCTTCACCTAACCATCTAGCACCTCAACACGAATCTCAGAGTGTAAATCCATGAGCCTCCACTCTCTATTGGACTGTTGAACTACATCCATATGATTCCTCTTACTCAATTCATTTTCCAATGACTGAATGGCCCAAAGGCCATCATTATTTATTTATTTTTGATAACCCCCTCTATAAGGATGAGGGGGAACCCTTACAAGGCCCGTAGGCTCAGAGATTACAAGGCCCATAGGCTTAAGAGATTACATGACCCGAAGGTCTTAGGGAATTAAACTAGACTATATACAAGGAACTACCCCTCCCCAGCATCTACGTCATGACAGGTGATCTCCACCATTGCATGGTCGTTTAGCTAGGCTTCCCGTGCAAGCACAGGATGGTACCGATGGCATATCCATACCCTCTCATTCTGCCATTCTATTTGGTTCTTCTCTGGTGAGTGTACCTGCTCTAAATCATCTTCTGGGGCTGCTCCTTTTTTGTAGTGTGTTTGGGGTAACCACATGTGGCCCGAAGGCCATGAAGTGGACCGAGGGCCTTAATGGTGGCCTGAAAGCCCTACTGACTCAAAGTCATGGGTGGCCCTAAATCTTCAAGGACACCAAGCCCAAATTGGTGGCCCAAGGTGAATAGTTCCAACTGCTACAGTACCATACATTACCTACTACAGTAACTGCTACAGTTCCTATTACAGTACCTGCACAGTGTACAGTTCAGCTATAGTACCTATACAGTGTACAGTCCTGCTACAGTACCCACACAGTGTACAGTACCTGCTAAAGTACTACTATAGTACCCAGAAATATGCCTCTACCTGGTTTTGAACCTGGGTCATGTGGACGCACATTAGGACACCTCACCAACTAGGTTGAGGCTCATGTGAAGTTCATTTTACACCACATTGCCATTATATGATGTGTATTTATTATCGATATCAAAATACTGTAGGTACTCACCCAACCTTCACTACCTCTATTTTAGATCACAATGTGTAAATATATTCTGGAGGATTTTGTGGTCTGTGAACACCAAAACAAACTATCACAGTATGTAATGTCTTGAACAAAAAAATCATTAATAACTGCAACTAACTGAAGATCATGTGTTGGGTAGTTCCTCAGTGTGGCCTCATCTATTGGGACTCGTACACCATGACTCCATCACCCTATAGAAAAAATTCTCCAAAAACAATAACTAATGCAACACAGTTGATAGGGTTACTTCTGCCGGGATACAGAAAAATTAGTATCATCATTGAAGCTAGTCTTCCTTCTATCTATAGAAAGGTATTCTCATGGGAATATGTCATTAAATACCTCACACCCATATTAGTCAATCATGACAGTTGTGCTAATATGCATGAGAAGACCTGTATGAAATGCATGTATTAATTAAACATCCCTAACAAACTCTATACCTCAAATATATTCATAGAATGCTCCTCAGAAACTAAAAATCTCTCCTAATCTATTACTATTGATACTCTAATCTCTGAGATAGTATTTCTTAATAAGTGATTCTGATCTATCAAAAAGTGGAACTTTGTGAGATTAGAATATAACTTATGCTCTCTCAGTGTATTCAAAATAATCTCCAGATATTTTCTTTATTCTTCTCAATTGTGAGAATAACCCATGATATCATCCAGGATACCGCTACAAATGAATTAAGATATGGACGGAATACTTGGTTCATCAGCTCCATGAATACTAGTAGCATGTTTATGAGACCTAACAACATAACCAAAGACTCAAAGATACTATAATTTCTATTGAATATTGTGCAAGGTATATCTGATGGACTAACATGAACCTAATGAAAATAGTCTCTCAAATCAATATTTGAGGAGAAATGAGCTCCTGAGAGCAGGTTGAAGTGATAATATATACATGATAGAGGATTAATTTTCGTAACTGTCAGTGGGTTCAATTTATTATAATCCATGTATAGATTAACAGTACTATCTTCCTTTTTCTCAAAAAGGATGAGAAAACCCCATGGGAAAGTACTAAATCTGATGAAACCCTTTTACTCTAAATATTCTAGATTCCTCTTAATCTCTTTAAAATCAATCTTATTCATCATGTAAGGATGAATGGATACTAGTTTAGCTCCTAACACTAGATCGATAGATAAATAAAACACTCTAACAAGAGGTAATCCTGAAAATTCATCTAGGAAAATATCCCTGAAGTAATAATCCACTAGTGTAAAATCCATCTGATGTGTTTCATGATTACCGAGATATAAATTCACAATCTAGGTTTTCATGCCACTTAACTCATGTTGCTCATTTCTATCTCGGATCGCTTATACATTTCATTCGCCTTTGTGAATGATCTGTTCACCCTCTAGTGATGTGAAACACTCCCTGCTGGGATAGAAATAATAGACATCATGAAATGTAAAAAACAAATACATCATGAAAATGATTTCAAATCTTATCATCTCAGGGGTGTAGAGGTTCCATATGAAGTGACACCCACCAAACTCATAGAGGAACGCCCAACAAAAAAAACCTTCAGTTATGATCTATAACATAATTTATAATATCATAATTCTATCATAACTATAAAAACATAGTCCAACACTATCCACAATAAGAAAAAATATAAAACTATGTGTTTCTCCTTTATCAAAAAGTGAAGAAGCTAAAATAGAGGGTACTAAAATAGTAATTTTAATAGTATAAGGTCTAGGATCCGGAACGGTAGAGGTCTATTTCACTGGATATGCTTGGTTAGTAATGTTTCTATATGATACTACGTAGATACCATGAGCTGATCAATACTGTCATCCTTATAAAACTGGGGCATGACTACCAAAACCATAAACCCATCCTTGACCTGACCATCTAGCTTTACTATATCTCCCTACCTAGTGAGAAGCTTATAATGCTTCTCCTCAATGTGGAGTTGGTGAAAACTATCCCCCACTAACTATTGGTGGAAATTTATTATAGAATATCTATAGACGACCCATCTTACCACAAAATCAGCACTCGAATGGGTCCCTACGGTATTGTGGAATCATATGTCCTAGTCTAACACACTGGTAGCACCTCACATGACTACCTAAAGTTGTGTTTTGACATCTATTATCACTTCATTGATACTCCAAGTGACACTTCATGATGCATGTTGATGAAGTACCCAACCTTGGTGCTAATCCTCCATATATTGCACCTCCATATTTATCAGCACCTGAATAATTATTCCAGATATAGTAGTCATCCTGAAGACATTTATCTTTGATCAAAAGTCATAAATGAGACCAAAATTAAATCTTCTAGATTTTGATATCTTTCAACTCTATATAATAGGTGTGAAATTATAGATTATGGTAAAATGTCTTGAGTAATCCATCACATATAAAGTTTCTTACAATAGATGAAGAAAATATGTATATCTATCGTAATTCAATGTCTTAGGATAGAAAAAATCATTGAAGGTTGTGTGAAAATCTATCTAGGTCATATCCTGAATAAAGATCCATATGATTTATAACATACAACCATCGCTTGGAGGAATCACACAACAAGTATGTATCAAGTATTATCCTCCTCTCAAGTAGTGTCTCTAATGGATTGATGATAGATAGAATGGATTATATACAAGACACTATATATCATATTTCCCTATTCCCCGCAATTGTGGGAGGATTCTACTGTGGGAACTGAGGTGTCAACTCTTCCATAGTCATAACTGGTTTTGGTTCTCCCTAGATGGTCTATATAAACTAAATAAATCCATCAAGGATCTATGCATCAGCACCTTCGTCTAGTACCAAAGCTGGTGCAATAGCTGGCACTGCCACTGGATCAGCTAATAGCCATGTGCTACCACCTTTGGAGTTATATCATCACCAACCTCCTAGAAAAACACTAGAGGTCATCGTGGGGACTTTCCTCTACTATTCCAAACACATGCCTCAATTTATGATCATAATCAAGGTTCATATCTCATATGTAATGAAATGGAAATAGTATAGGTTCAAGTCTTTTTATATACTATCACACCCCTCTGCCTACCCCATAAATCAGTTCTGGTTGTTATAAAGTTAAATAAAGAGTGATATTAAATGTTAATGTCCTACTACTAAGGTCACATACAGTCATGTTCTCTACTATAATCTATGTCAAGTATGTATTTGATTTCCTTTTTGATTTATTTCCAAATGAGTTCACATATTCATTCTCATTATAATTTATATTCAATTCATTTTTATCACTATTCACTTCTAAGGTTGAAGCTGTGGTCTGCCAAATTCTTATCCATCAGGGACCATACACCCTAGGGTCCAAATAATTGAATCCATATACTTCATTCCAAAACATATACCAATATAGCTATTACAACATCATAAATATCTATCTCACGATCTATTACAATAGCATTATATAAGTAATTCTCTCTAAATGACATGTAAAAATGCAAGGAATCTTATTTTTAGTACGTTCCAAATAAGATAAATGAGATGGAACACCATCATCACATTGAGTTTAAAAAAAATAGAAACTGTAATCATATCAATAATAATAAAATAAATCATGTGGGTCATCAAACCTAAGAATCAAATCAACTGTAGTAGTCAAAACTAGGAAATATGAACCCAATTAGAAGAAATTTTCCTTTTTACCTATATGCGGTTTAGCTATGTCTTGGAACAACTCATTAAAAAAATATTTCTTACTACCCTATTATATTTTCACCCAATAGTTAATAAAAATAGAAAAAACACATATTATATCACTTGGAAACATGGTATACCCAGATACCACTCAATAGTGCTCTAAGCCCATTTGACCACATGGAATCATGCACATCTCCCAAAATTCTAGGGGATTTTGACTAGAAATAAGGGACATGTTGAGTCATTGGGGAGATTATTCCCTCAACACCAATTTGTAGCATAATAGTAACAATGTCGTACATGTAGTGAATGTAACAAACCATACAATCATAAGTCACCATAGAAGTTTCATAAATGAAAACAACATTATATGTATCATATAAAAACTGATGCTACATGTTGTATTTCTCTAATAAATAACCCAAAAGAAGAATACATGGAATATGTACAATATATATAAAAAAGTAAACAATTTCCAAAAGGCATCTGAGTAGCATAAGAAACCTCAACTTGGTCTCATGCTCTCCTGACCCTATACAGCCAATCATGTACATATAAGAGGGAGATTTACCATATCATTATCTATAATCAAATAATATTTTTGGGCCCAATAAGATGACCCAAATAGGCTGTGATATACAACACCAAAAGGGAGCCACCCAAGGTCCATGTCAATCAGTTAGTGATTGTATATGACATTTACTGTACAATAAGTAAAATACTAAGCAAGGAAGTACTAAAAATTAAACATCCCTTATGTTCATGTTCTCTTTTAATATCAATTTCATTCCATGAAATAATTATAATGATTGAGTGTTATCTAATTTATAAGTATTGAGATCCATCTCATGCCAGGAATACCTCATATAGTCATGATAATATTATATTCTTTAATAGGCCATATATAATTATATTTCATGAGTGAATTAAATATCGTGACTTATATTGTTAAATGTTTTATAATAGTCATTTAATATATTATTAAATTTATATACTAATCTCATACTTAACATTCATAAGTTGGAATTCCAGTATTGCTCTAGGTTCAATATAAACAAACACCCTACAAATATATCCCTCATCAACCTCTCCCAAACCCAATATTTTTCTAGGTAATGTATAAATTAATTTCTAATCAATTTCATCATCACTGGTCAACTAAGAAATCCAGAGTATCAATCGTCACATAAATAGTCATATTACATTTATGATTTTGTCCATGATTTTCTCAAAATAATCCATGTATCACATGGTATATATGTTTATCCTCAATGAGTTTGTCGATGTAATACTATATTTGGATCGATTTACCACCTAGGGATTATGTAATGGTCATGTAAATTGAGTTCATCTATGGAATTATAAGATGAATCCACCAATCACCCAATTCTCAATAATGATTTAATGAATTTCAATAATCATTTAATCAATTTCAATTAACATGACATGGTCAAAACCAATGGTGTCTAAGTATACCTCACCTCAAAAGGTGACCCATGTATTTTCCAACCATATATGTCTTGGCCTTTTAATTACTCGCACGGTAATTTTCAACATAACAAGAATGACAAGAATAACAAGCTAATACATGTAATAGATATCAACAAATAAACTAGGAATATCTTTATAAAAATATTCCCAAGAATAATCAAAACCATTATATATCTTGATCTATATAATACACAAATGGTAAAATCAAAGAAAAGAGTAATTCAAGCTTGATCAAGACATTGCACAATAAGGTATAAGGGTTAAGGTAAAACCAATCCCATAACTTCAACCAATTCAATTAAAATTTGTATTACAAATCTATTCACATATAAATTAATCAATATAATATTTAATTCTATTTCCACTTAAAATTAAACATCCCATGAAAAAGGGGTAAAAAGAAAACCTTTGGGTATCTATGGAAAAAATCCATACAATGACCTATTTAATATACAACACCTAAAGGTGTGCTACAAGATGTAGTTATTAAACTGATAAAAGACACAAACTATCCGATTTAGATCCATAGTCCAATACTAGTGATTCTAGGAATTTAATTTCATTTAATGGGATTCTTGAGAACTGGGCGCGTAACCTGACATCATATAAGACCTGTCCAACATTAAATGAAAGGCATGAGACAACCTACCTTAGGGTTGTGATATATTTATAATCAAGTTTCTGCTCCTGATTCGACATAGGACGTACGAAATATAAATAATGTATAAAGAACAATAAATTAGGGAAAATGAGGCTAAATCAAAATAGCACACCTGATGTCCAAAAAGAATGAAAAAAGATTAAAAAGGAATCAATATATTACCATTACAGAACTAACAAGACAATTCTTTCTTGAATTACTGTTTTCAAAATCCATGATTATGCTCAAAATAGAGCTTCTCAAGGAGCTAATCTATTATGAATATGAAGAAAACTAAATTAGGTTTCAAAATAGAATTTTATTATTATTTAAATTATATATTTCTACCAAAATAGTAGGGTTTCATGATTTATACGTATGGTATAGAATAAAAAGTAAAAACATTTCCTAGGTTCATGTTGGCTCAGAGAATAGAACACTATCTACCCACATGGTTTCTTAACCGTGTGTAAACCATGTGAAAATCCACTTCCATGTTCTAATACAATTACAGACTTGTCTGCATGACCATGGGCCTCCTCCCACATAGTTTACATAAATCTTGTGGCCGATAGACCCACACTTACCTTCCATTAATGATTTAGGGAAATAATGTGGAGTGGCCTACATGATTTTGTAGCAATAGTGAAACACGCCAAAAACACACCAAAATATGGGTTCCATTCTTAAAAACTAGCCCTAAACTCCATTGATCCATCTATGAACACAACCATAATCTGTGTTAGTGTATATTAAGACATTTAAACAGATAATTTATGGAAAAAATTTATCTAAACCTCAAAGAAGAACCATGTTCTTATATAAATAATATATAAATATAATGATAAGTGATTCATCCCACCCCCTTGCTGTGATGAAAGAGAATGAGGTTTTTTTCATTCAGGTTGAACCCATAGGAGGTTCAGTTTATGGATATTTTTTAACGTTTGTATATAAGATACGTTTCTATGAATGTTCATAACACTATGAAATAAAAGAGAAATTGTATCCTGAATTGAATGAAATATCATATATTAAAGGATATAATATTTTATTATCCTAAATCTATTGATTATAATGATATTAAGGTAGTTACAAATGGTTTCCCTCTTTACTCTGAAGGCATTCAATTGATAACTTATTATAATAAATATATTTAAAATGATTTTTGAGACAATAATGATTTACATTCCATACTCTATGAAATTTAGATTCATAGATTAAAAAGAGACCCAATGGAGAATGGTTTCTAGGATATGTTGAAAAATAAATTTGTGGGAAATTATAAAATTATATATATATATATATATATATATATTGAATTATGAATATATTGAGATGGGTCACAATTATTTTGTTGGTGACTTCATTATAAGGGTGAATGATATTATACGCACCATAACAAGTATTATTCATATATTATAGGATTTAACTATTTTTGAGAATACCATATGATATATTTTTTGTAAATTTTATACAAAAAAATTTCCATTTGAATATATTGATCCCATAACACTTTCTCTCGATGATTTTCACTTCACACACCTCACAAATTTCAAGAAAAGAGAATATCTCATCGTTATGTGGAATAAAAATGGTCGCAAATATATTTTATGGTTGTGAGGTAAATAATATGAAATAATGTTGTAGTTGAGGTATATTCCAATGACTTTGATGCAAAATATTTGAAGGTTCCGAGCGCAGTGGAAGCGCATGGGTGTATGTGCCCACATGGCTTTTTGTCATCAGCAATGATCAATCCAGGATCAATACGACGATAAATGCCAGTCTCCACGGATCGAATCACAGAAAAAGGCAAAGAAGATGGTTTGTCTCGGAACCAAAAACAAGGATCGTTACAGGTTTATTATAATTAATTTAATTAATTATAAATAAATACCTTTTTGGTGTTCTTTCTTCATTGTTGTTCTTGATCACGTTGTCGATGTGATCTGTCATTGCATCGCAGAAGCCAAGTGTACACTCCCTCTAGCAGTGATCCACACGTGTACATCATATCTCTGGATGTCGCCAAAGGATTGTCTAGGTGCTAGCGTGGATAAGCCTTTGCTTGCGTTGTCCGCCAAAGATCGTCTTGATCCGATGGAAGAGGATCTCTCTCGGTCTTGAGAGCGTTCTTGGAGGAAGAGGTTCTTTTGGCCTTGCACGAATTCTCCAGAGATGTTGTTCACAACGATTCTCTTGTGTAGGAAAATAGTTGGGGTTGTTAGGATATTTATAATCAAGTTTGAGGTTGTAGAGTTATGACAATAAATAAACGCATTACGCATTTCATTTATTTCATTAACTCTTAATGAAAACCCCCATGTCGAATAATTAATTCTTTGACATGCAGTCAGGCTGATTATAATAAATATCATTTAATAAAATGATATTATATCCTCAAAATCCCGACTGGAAAAACTACAAGGCGTGTAATAAGAAATACACGACGTGTATTTAATAATACACGACGTGTAATTGTTTTATTTTATTTTTCCTCCATCATTTAAAACAACTTAGGCATCCTTGAATAATTATTAAACCCTGTACGGGAATAATCTTTATTCAACTTGAGATACTTGGATACACTTAGTGTGTGACCCTCTAGGGCTATTTCTCGTTGGCATTAGGTGGGCTTGCCTAAAGTCCAAGATTACTGTCTAGCATCGGGTCAAGGAACCCAATAGAGAGAAGTTGACACCTCATTGAAGTATCACCTCATACTAACACTTACTGTGTAATTTAATCCTTTTGTCTCGATATCTCATCAAGAAGGTTTCATGGAAGTGTCATAAACCTATAATCTTGATCCGTCGTTCTTTGACTACCTGAAATAAACTCGCCGTTTACACCATGGAAATGGAATTTAATGCGACAGTTCTATTTCAATCAAAGGACCGAGATATCAAATTCCATAAATAGAAGGGAAAAATCCTTCATCGAATTATCCATTAACAACATGTCAATCGTGACGCACCCAACGTACCCTACTTTTCGCCAACTGTCTGCATGACGATTTTCGTCAGTAAATCTAAGTGCACGAGTCATTACATGAGTTAATGATAATCTTCCAGTCTAAGGACCATTACACATGCTCGTAGATAGAAATATCCGATGACACCAAGAGATGCAGAATTACTACTGGCGAGTCTGTTCCCATAATCTCATATCTTGGAGATTACCAAGTGCGAACTACATTAGAGAGAGTCTCGTCTTCTTACGAGTACTCGCACATGATAGTATGTATACTATGTGTTCTATCATAGTATGTCATCCAACCACATAACTTTATTTAAGAATATTGTTATAGCATTTCAAGGTTCTCATCATAGTGGGGATCTGTTATGACCTTATTAATGCAACAAATATTCCATGACATTATTATATTATAGTCATGCAGAACAATGAACAATATATAATAAGTGAACATTCAAGTAATCAAAGTACAAAAATGTTGGTTCTGAGGACACCAACCCTTAAAAAATCCCACTTGGACTAGAGACAACTGCCTACGAATTTTAGTCCACTAGACCTCACATGATGATCATGTTTCTGCTGAGTCAAGGCTTTAGTCAATGGGTCTTCCACGTTGTCTTCCATGGAAATACTGCTCACTGCAACTTCACCTCTCTGAGAAAAATCCATCAAGAGATGATACTTCCAAAGTATGTGCTTTTCCCGCTGATGTGACCTTGTCTCTTTTTCAAGTTCCATCACTGTAGTATTATCACAATATAGTGTGATAGGATCTTTACTGCTCGGTAAAACATCCAGCTCTTGGATGAAGCTTCGCATCCATACTGCTTCTTTAGCTACCTCAGAAGTTGCGATATACTCGGACTCCGCTGTAGAATCTACCACCACAATTTTATTTGAGCCCTTCTAGCTCACTGCACCTCTATTCAAACTGAAGATGTATCCAGTCTGCCACTTCATGTCATCTTGATCAGTCTGGAAACTAGCATCTACATGTCCTTTGATGACTAGTTCCTTGTCTCCTCCATAAACTAGGAACATATCCTTAGTACCCCTCAGATACTTAAGGATAGTCTTGACTTCCACACAATGGTGGTCTCCTGGATCAGCTTGATATTTTCCTTCCGCACTTAATGGGTAAGCAACATCTATCCTCGTAAATAGCTTAACATACATGACTAACCCAATCGCGGATGCGTAAGGGATCCTTGCCATTCTCTTTCTTTCCTCATTTGTCTGAGGACACATTTTCTTGGAAAGATGAATGTCGTATGACACTGTCAACATTCCCCTCTTGGACTATTCCATACTGAATCTCTTCAGCATCTTGTCAATGTACGTACTTTGACTCAGGCCCAGCATTCTCTTGGATCTATCACGATGGATCTTGATCCCAAGAATATATGCCGCCTCACCCAAGTTTTTCATGGAGATGCATTTATGCAACCATGCCTTAACTGACTATAAGACAGGTACTTCGTTTCCAATTAGTAATATGTCATCAACATATACTATTAGGAAAACGACTACACTCTCACTAAACCTCTTGTAGACACAAGGCTCACATTCATTCTTAACAAATCCAAATTTCGTTATAGCTTTATCAAAATGAATGTTCCATGATCTTGATGCTTGCTTTAATACATAAATGGATTTCTGCAACTTTCATTCCTTGTTGGCATCCTTTGGATTCACAAACCCTTCAGGTTGTGTCATGTAGACATCTTCCTGGAGGTTCCCATTAAGGAAATATGTTTTGATATCCATTTTCCAAATTTCATAGTCATGGTAAGCAGCAATGGAAAATAGGATTCTGATGGATTTCATCATTGCAACCGGTGAAAAGGTTTCATCATAGTCAATTCCTTGACACTGTCTAAAACCTTTTGCAACCAGTCGTTCCTTTTAGGTGTTGACTTGCCTCTCCATGTCCAGTTTCTTATTTAATACCCATTTATTACCAATAGGCTTTACATCAACTGGAGGATCTACCAAAATCCAGACATGGTTTGGGTACATGGAATAAATTTCAGAATTCACGGCTTCTTGCCACTTGGCAACATCTGTGCCTTCAACTGCTTCCTTGTAGGTAAGAGGATCATCATTGTCAACCAATAATGAGTCACCATCCTCAGTGACAAAAAAACCATATCGTTCGGGTTCTCTCACCTCTCTCATGCTCCTACGTAGTTCTTGTGTCTCTAGAATAGATTGTACTTCCACGTGGCTTTGTGGAATCTGTTCATGTACCAACTCATGTGTATCTTGAGCCTCAACGTCATCGAAGTCCATCTCGCTCCCACTATCTCTTTTGGAGATGTTATCCCTCTCAAGGAATATGGTGTGTCTTACCACTGTAACCTTTTTGTCTGAGGGGTTGTATAGGTAATATCCACTTGTTTCCTTGGGATATCCTATAAAGAAACACTTTGTGCCTCGGGACGCGAGTTTGTTACCTGAAGAGGCCTTAACAAATGCTTCGCTACCCCGACACATGTAAATTCGATAACATGGATTTGCATCCACTCCATAACTCGTATGGAATACCATTTATCGATTTAGTTGGTACTTGGTTTAGTATGTGCACTGCTTTTTTTAATGCATATCCCCAAAAGGATAATGGAAGACTCGCATGACTCATCATTGATCTCACCATGTCCAACAGGGTGCGGTTCCTCCTTTCACCTACAGCATTCCACATCGGTGTGTAAGGAGGAGTGAGTTGAGATAGAATCCCAAACTCCTGTAAGAAATCAATGAAGTACTGATTAAGATATTCTCCTCCTCTGTCTGAGCGGAGTTTCTTAATCTTCTTACCAAGATGGTTCTCATCTTCATTCTTGTATTCTTTGAACCGATCAAAATAATCTGACTTATAACTCATTAAGTACATATATCCATATCTACTAAAATCATCAGTGAAAGTTATGAAGTACGAGAACCCACCCTTTTCTTCAATTGGAAATGGTCCACACACACCTGTGTGAACTAATTCTAGAAGCTCTTTAGCTCTTTCACCTTTCCCACTAAATGGGGCTTTGGTCATTTCGCCTTGTAGACACGCATGACATACACCAAGTGGTTTTAGTTTGAAAGAATCTAAATACCCATCTTGATGTAATTTTGTCAAACGTTTCTCATTGACATGACCTAGCCAGTGATGCCAAAGTTGGGTGTGTTATGATTCATGTGAATTAACATTGTTATCGATTTCCATTACATGGTTTGTGTAATCTAACACATAAATGGAATTATATAACTGTGCCCTAACAAAAAAAAATGCTATATTTATAAAAGTAGAAACATTCATTTCCAAACTTGAATATGAATCCATCAGTATCTAATCTGGATACTAAAATAATCTTTTTAGTAACAGAAGGCACATAATAACAAACTTTCAAAACCAAGACCATCCTAGTAGGCAATGTGAGGTGGTAGTCTCTGAAAGCTATAGGAGGGAGTCTAGCTTCGTTGGTTGCTCGTAGATCCACCTCACCTCGATCAATCTTTTTGAATCTACTTGCTTCCTGTATTTGGATACAGATGTGAGCACCACAACCAGTATCTAATACCCAATTAGTAGAAACAGATAGATTGCATTCGATATCAAACGCACATGAAGCTTCCCCTTTCTTTCTTGGCTGGGTGCAGTTTTTCTTCTAGTGGCCCTTCTTTCCACATGCAAAACAAACATCATCATGTTCCTTTGCCTCCCCTCTGATCTTTCTTTTCTTGGAAGGCCTTAAAGAAGCTTTGGGATTAAAGCTCTTTCCCTTCCCTTTCCTTTTATTCACCATATGGGCAGAAGGATTTTTACGCTTCATGTCATTGTCAACTTGGAAAATAAGGATAAGAAGATCAGATAGAGACTTCTCAATGTTATTCATGTTGAAATTAACAAAAAAGTTTTAGAAGATCTGGGGGAGTGATGCAAGAATGAGATCGGTGCCCAGTTCTTCGGGGAGTTTAAACCCTAGAACCTCCAAGTGCTCAATGTAGCCAATGGGCTTGACTACATGAGGCCCATCTGGGGCACCCTCTCCAAGATTGCTTTGAAATATAGCCTTGGAGATATCAATCCTTTCCTGTCTTGCTCTCTCCTGGTATAGACCATGGAGGTGCTCGAGCATGATATAGGCATCCATGTCTTCATGAGACTTCATGAGCTCACTAGACATCAATGATAGCATCAAACATTGAAAGTCGAGAGCATCGTTAAAATGTTGATCATAGACCAGGAAATCTTCATCACTCGACCCTGGGGAAGGAGAATCAGGAAGTGATGACTCTAGCATGTAAAACTTTCGTTCATGGCATAGGATAACCCGAATGCACCTAAACCATTCTTGAAAGTTACTGCCGGTGAGGATATTGTCTTTATCCAGTATTGATCACAGGTAAAATGTGGTTGATGAGTTTGTCATCATGATTCTACAATTTAAAATAGCATATTTATTAGTACTTCTTGATTACAATTTATGAGAAATAATGAATTAATTAATTAATTATCCCACTATTTTATCAAGTCCCAATGGCCCTCACCATTGAACTTGGAATGTCTAATTGCATTGACATTCTAGTGGAAAGTATCCATATTTCCCTTCGCATAACCCCAACAAGGGTTGGTCAAGCTATTTGAAGGTATTTAGGTAGGTTGGTCTTTGCCAACTGTGAGATTACAGTTCCTTGATCTGTTGAGTGGACTCCCCAATCCTGAAATCCTTACTTGGATTTCCTCAACTCTTGCCTCTAATATTAAACTAAGTCTAGAAAGGGCTACTTCTCTTGATGTAATATTGTTATGTCAACCCAAAACCTTTAATAAGGGCTTCCTTTATAAAAGTAAGTGTCCCAACAAGGGTTGGTCAAACACATAGTTTTATTTAGTGTTGCCCTTAATCATGTAACGGAAGGATTAGTCTGACTTAATATGGTATTGAGGGATTTTAGTCTTTATACAGAGTTTTGCATTATCACATGCTTGTCAATATTAAGTGATGCTGGCTTAAGTGATTAACCATGTTCTGATAATGTTTACGCATAGTCCGGTTTTTATTTCATTCCATCTTTGCATGCTTGTTCATTTTATTAATTATGTGATCGCGACAACACATACATAATAAATAAACAATGCAATCAGACAAAAATAAAATAATATGGCATGATCATGAGCTTCTATTGGTTATCTTATCTAGCGTTTTTGATAAGCTAACCTTGACCTAGGGAAAACTCCTTCAACCTGTTGGTTCGTGTTTTTCAGCTCCCACCTGTCCACATTTGTATCTTCTTGCGTCGGTTTCGCCTCGGCTTCGGGATTTGAACTGTCTCCTCTAGCTTGGGAGATCCTCCATTACATGGGTTTACATTAAAGAAACCATAGGCATGAAGGCCCTAAATGTTTTTGGAAGAAGGCTCGTAGGACAACAAATTTAAATTAAATAAATTTAAATGAAACCATAAAGATACAAAGGGTCTTTTGTCTAGCTCATGATCATCCACAGCATGAAACGACATTTACGCATATTTATAATTCAAATTATTTTAATCGCTCTTTCATTTAAGATAATTCGCGCTCGAATTCAATTAATTATGATCTTATAATTAATCAATTCGTTATCTTAAATTACTTTCTTTATTTCCTTGAGATTCTGCTCATCAATATTCCTTGTACGGGTCTTTGTACATTGGAGGACACCTGGTAAAATTCCATTTCTGGAAAGTACACGGCGTGTAGTTTATAATTACACGATGTGTATTTTTCTTTTCACCCTTTATCCAAAGTACACACCAGGGCTTTGGCGTGTTTTCTTTACTTTTGAAATTTTGTTGTACACGGCATGTAGATGAATCATACACGGCATGTACTTCTTTGTTACGCGGTAACCGGCCTAGCGATCTCGTGTATGCGGTACGCAGCTTATCTTTTTACACAGTTTAACCTGGGCTAGAACAGACTAAACAACGTGTTCCTCCAACATACATTCCGTGTATTCCGGTTTCCACGCACCGTTCAATTCTGGTCAACAGGGCGTGATTAAAACTTAGGCCTAATCAATTCACACGACGTGGTTTGGAGGACCAGTGCCTGTTCGTTGAACCTAAGTACACGACGTCTAGTTTTAAGTACACGCTGTGTTATCCCATGTTGTATAGACAGAAAGAGCGGCTCCTCTGGATGAGTTCCTCGTTTTTATTTTAATCAAAATGAAAATTAAAAGGTCGTTTCTATGATATGAATCGAGAAACGAAGGAGGAAGAACAGATCTCATTTATTCAGATTTATAGAACGATTTATTTCGAATTGAATCAAATATAAATGCGTAAATTATCAACAAAAATTAAATAATTATAATCAACATTGTAACCTTGCTCTGATACCATTTGAAGGATCTGCGAACAGCGGAAGCGTGTGGGTGGATGTGCCCACTTGCCTTTTTGTCATTAGCAATGATCAATCTGGGATCAATACGACGATAAACGCCAGTCTCCACAGATCGAATCACAGAAAAAGACAAAGAAGATGGTTTTTCCTAGAACCACAAACAAGGATCGTTATAGGTTGATTATAATTAATTTAATTAATTATAAAGAAATACCTTTTGGGTGTTCTTTCTTTGTTGATGTTCTTGATCATGTTGTCTATGTGATCCGTCGTTGCATCGCAGAAGCCATGTATAGACTCCCTCTAGTGGTGATCCACACGTGTACCTCGTATCTATGGATGTCGCCAAAGGATTCTCCAGGTGCTAGCGTGGAGAAGCCGTTGCTTGCGTTGTCCGCCTTAGATCATCTTGATCCGATGGAAGAGGATCTCTCTCGGTCTTGAGAGCATTGTTGGAGGAAGAGGTTCTTTCGGCCTTGAAAGAATTCTCCAGAGATGTTGTGCACAACGATTCTCTTGTGTATGAAAAGAGTTGGTGTTGTGAGGATATTTATAATTGTGTTTGAGGTTGTAGAGTTATGACAATAAATAAATGCGTTACACGTCTAATTTATTTCATTAACTCTTATTGAAAACCCCCATGTCGAATAATTAATTCCTTGACATGCACTCACACTGATTATAATAAATATCATTTAATAAAAAAATATTATATCCTCAAAATCTCGACTGGAAAAACTACATGGAGTGTAATAATAAATACACGGCGTGTACTTGTTTTTCATTGAAAACTACAAGGCGTGTACATTAAATGTACACGGCGCGTATATCTTGTTTTCATTTATTCATTTCCTTTCCAAAATAAAACTACACGGCGTGTACATTTAATAATACATGGCGTGTACTTGTTTTATTTTATTTTTCCTTCATCATTTAAAAAAACTTAGGCTTCCTTGAATAATTGTTAAACCACGTACGGGAATAATCTTTATTCAACTTGAGATACTTGGATACACTTAGTGTGTGACCCTCTAGGCTGCTTTCTCGTTGGCATTAGGCGGGCTTGCCTAAAGTCCAAGATTACTGTCTAGAAACGGGTCGAGGAACCCAAGAGAAAGAAGTTGACGCCGCATTTACGTATCTCCTCATACGAACGCTTACTATGTAATTTAATCCCTTTTCCTCAATATCTCATCAAGCAGGATCCATGGATGTGTCATAAACCTATATTCTTGATCCACCATTCTTTGACTACCTGAAATAAACTCGTCATTTACACCATGGACATTTAATTTAATGCGACAGTTCTATTTCAATCAAAGGGCTGAGATATCACCTTCCATAAATAGAAGGGACAAATCCTTCATCAACTTATCCATTAACAACTTGTCACTAATGACACACCCAACGTACCCTAATTTCCGCCAACTGTCTGCGTGACGGTTTTCGTCAGTAAATCTAAGTGTGCGAGTCATGACAGGAGTTAATGATAATATTCTAGTATAGTGTCCATTACACATGCTCACAGATAGCAATATCCGATGACACCAAGACATGCAGAATTACTACTGGCGGGTCTGTTCCCATAATCTCCCATCTTGGTGATTACTAAGTGCGAACTCCATGAGAGAGAGTATCGTCTTCTTAAATGTACTCGCACATGACGGTCTATATACTATGTGTCCTATCATAGTATTTCATCCAACCGCAGAACTTTATTTAAGAATATTGTTATAGCATTTCAAAGTTCTCATCATAGCGGGGATCTGATATGACCTTATTAATGCAACAAATATTCCATGACATTATTATATTATAGTCATGCAGAACAATGAACAATATATAATAAGTGAACATTCAAGTAATCAAAGTACAAAACAGTTGGTTCTGAGGACACAAACACTTACAATATTATGTTAGTAATTTTTATGAATTTAAATCTTTTTCTAAAATATGAAAAATTAAAGCACCAAACTAAAAAATGAAATTTTACCTCCTAAGTGATATGGCTATGGATTTATTAGTAATTCTACTAAAAAATATCCAATGTATAAGGAAAATTAATATAGTGGTTTCGATCATAGAATTTCATAATGATTCTTTATAAATATTGCATGAAAATCCATATAGTCATTCAAGAGAAATTATAAGTAGTTATCTAAATAAAGAAAGATAAGAATTTATTATTTTCTTGAGGCAGATGATGATAACAAGAAAAAAGGATGATTACACCAGTAATAAAACTAATGTGAAACATATCTTCAGAAAATTGGATCATGAAATGTACACCAGTGATGAACGCATTATCTCTATAGAAGAAGATGGATATACTTAGATGAATTTTATTCTTAACAGAGTGTTGAATGAATTTCTTGAAAAGATTTTATGCATTGAAATATAGAAAAATAAATTAATGAATGAAAATATTTCATCAAAAAATCAGGAATAATTACTTGAGTATAAATACATTTTGATAAAAATATATTGACAATATTAATAATTTTATTGATTAAAATAAGAATATAAACATCAATCACGATGAAACGGTGAAGGTGAAAGAAGAAGTGTATGATATTATCAACGAAAACATGTTAAGACAGGAAGGGAATTTAAAATTATGATAAATGAATTACATATTATAGTGAATCATATAATAACTATAAATATTGAGATGATAAAAAAACTTATTATCTAATATTTGTAATAATAGTGAACACATGAGGACGAAAAATCAAGTTGATAGGACCATGTATAAAGAAAAAATAGAAGAGTTAAAAATACTAATGTTTTTATGGTCTAACGATTTGAACCAATATCAAGAATATATGGATATTTTTTAGATTAAGAAGATAATTTCACTATTTTTCCAAAATATTGGTGTGTAAGAAAATTTCATATGGGAAATTTAAGAAGATGAGGGAAAAAAGAAAATCAACTCTATGAATGATGTAAGTGACAAAGGAAAATATTATTTATAAAGAAAATAACTATATTATAGAGTAATTAGTCTTGTAAATTTTTTTTATTGTTACATAATCAATGTTTAAAATAATCTAGTAGAAACACGTATTATAATTTTGTGGTAGTGAACCCACTCAAATAAGACAACTGGAGAAATTTTATGTGGTGATTGAAAATATATTCTAACTATTGTAAATTATTTTAGATAGATATGATCATAATTTACAACATGGATAAGGATTTATTTTCATATTATCAACTCAAAAATAATATATAAAAAACCCAAAATCCTTATGTAATGGAATAGAAAGGGTATAAAGAGGCATTAATTATTGAAACTTCTCTCAAATATACCAAAGGTTAATGTCTATAAATTTTGAATAGCGGTAGTTCATCACATATGATAGTATATTGTTTGTTGGTAATTAATTTTAATGATTATAAAGATGGTATAGTGAGATTTTTCATTGATGATTAAATCATTAATAATGTTGTTGTATTTTATATCATTGTTGATGAAAATATAAAATCCAAAGTAACCTTGCTTCTTTATTAGTTGAAACACAACATTGTGAGTGTTCCAGAAAATTGTGATCAAGGTCAAAGAGTTTTTTTAATAAGATATTATCCATTATAAAATATCATGAAGATGTGAAAAATATTTTTAAGGGAAATGAACGATGTGGAACTTATTTCATGTTTATGGTGTTGAGAGTTAATTCTACCTGATAATGATGGAATGAAATTGGATTTGTCATAAAATTATTGGTAACATGTGTTAAGGGAGTATTAAAAATCTAATAGTGAGGGAATGTATTTTTTGATAACAAATATATTCTAATAAGAACACATTTGTGTTGTTCTATATGCTTGAAAGGTAATATTACTCAGTCAATATATAATAAAGTTGAGATACATTCAACCCATCCCTTAGATATGATAAATTCAATCATTTTTTGTGCCATTTTTATGAAATAAATAAACAAAGATATGAATATTAATTATTTTATTGATCACTTTACTCTCATAACATGCATTATATTATAGATTCATAAATTAGAGCCTCACAAAACTTTTAGGAGTTTTGTGAGATGTGTAGAAAAATAATGTTGATATTATATGAAAGAAATGATAATAATGGAGAATATATATGTGGGGGAATTAGATATTAAATTAAATACAATAAAATTCATCATGTGTTTAGTTCACCACATACTCCGAATTATAATATTTTTGTTGAAAGGTGAAATTTATGTTTGGTGGAAATGGAACAAAAAATGTTGATCAGACATGACACTTATCAATATATTTGGATGGAAGGTATGAGAGCAGACATTTTTTTATAACCAATGTTTAAATTTTCAAAAAAAATTGTATGAATCCTGATAAAATTTATTACAAATAAACCCCATTCCTAACACCCGAAAGGGTGTTCAATAGTCCTAGTATTATTAAAATGAAATTTAAAAAACATTGCTAGTTTTAATGAAGTTATGTTGATGGAATGTTTATTTTCTACCAAAAAAATTGTATAGAATATAGGTTTATTAATAAATAAATTGTAAATACAATTGACTGATAAAATTTTTAATTTCTTAAATAAGATGATTAATTTTTTTCACAGTTAGTTTCGTATATTTAATAAAGAAACTGTGAGGTGGTTTCAGATGAATAATGTTAGAAAGTGAATAATGGTAGTAATAATGTTGAAACTAATTGAGATTGATAATTTTACTAATCTATCTTATTTTTGGAGGAAAAAATGCATTCATCTCATCCTAGGCTAAGGATGTTAGTGGTAGTCAAAACCAACAATGGCAATTAAGAAAAACATTTTCAAACACAAATAACATAATTATTAGTATCAAACACTTACATATAATCACATGATGAGAAAAATATATTATTTAATCTTTATAAAATAATGAGTGGGTTGATGCTATGAATGATGATATAGATAAATTTTTGAAGAATGATACATGTGAACTAGTACCAGAATTAAGAAATAAGAATGTTATTGGTAGAATGTTTGTGTACCAATATGAGATGAATGAAAAGGGTTAAGTGATAATATAAAAGGAATAACTGGTCTATAAAATTTTATTACAAATTTAAGGAATTTAATTTGGTGATACATTTAATGTAGTGTAAATATTTGAACCAATAAAATTCTATCTTTTTATCACTACATAATATAAATATAAAATTTCCCAAATGTATGTGAAGTCAGTTTTATTAATGTTGTGTTAGATGATGAAGTTTATATTAAATAATTATGAATAATTATTATTGAGAAACATTAATTTCATGTGTGAATGTTGAATAAGGACTTGTATGGTTTTGTGTAAGCACTAATATATTAGTACTCTATATAGATTACTTGGATAATAAAATTAATATTAAATAAATTAAGAGTTCATATTAATATATATATATATATATAATAAATTCAATAGGGTTATCTCATTGTGATTTTCTACGTTAATGATGTTTTTTATAGGGAATGATAATAAATCATGTGGAATGTTTTTTAAGGACTTGAATAATCTATTTGAAATATCAATGAAATGATAAATGAAATATATTCCTTACTTAAAAATCTCTCAAAATAAGAAATACATTTTCCTATCTCAAGTGAAGTGTACTAAGGAACATCATGAAGATTTCCAGAATGGAAGATTCAAATCCCATTTCCACACTAATTTTATTGGGAACACATTTTTCAAAATATGGGTAATGAAAAGAGTTTAATCATAATTAATTAATAAATTTGGTTATATATTTTCTAACTATAATGAATTTAAGTCCATATTTAGTGTGTATTATTTCTCTGTGTTCTGGGAATCAAAGTGAACCAATGGAATCTCATTTAATGGATGGAAATTGAAATTTAAAATATATTAAGGGGGGATATAATTTTTTGGTTTAAATATGATAGCACAAGAAATATTAATCCATTTGGTCGTATAGATATAAGTTGAGTAAGAAGGGTTGATGATAAAAAATCCATATCCGATTTAGTGTTTTTCTTTGGAGAAAAATGTTTTAGTTTGAATAAAATGATACAATGTATAGTGAATATTACTATAGAATAATCTAATCTTGTTACTTACATTGACTCAACCAAAAAACAAATATAGACTAAGACACAAATGGAATACTTGTTTGTTGACCTTATTTTTTCTATTCTCATAGGTTGTGAAAATAAAATTAAAATAAATATCATAAAAAAATATTGAAACATTATTATTAAAATCACATTGATATATGATACCCTATAACTAAAGAATTTTTTGAAATTAATTAATTTTATTTAGATTTTATTCATACAAAATAAATCCATTGATATTTTCAAAAAAACATTGTTGAAGGAAAAATTTCATAAGATAAGATTGATAACAGGAATTCATCCTCCTTCTCTCTAGGAATAAGTTATGCGATCCAACCCATTTATTATATAGTATTTTAATAGTGTTTTGGGGGGGTTGAAAAGTAGTATAACAAATATAACCATTGTTATGTGTTTTATATTTCAAGGTAAAGAATGTATTTAGGGGGAGTTCTTAAAAGATACGGGTTGTGATTTCTGCATGTGTTAACTATTTTAGTAGTTTTTTGAAGTCTAACGAGAAATTTTTTTTCTTATAGAATAATTTTTGAAATATAAATTTAGAAATAGAAGATTCTTATGAAACTACTTATGGACATCAAGGTATTTTTTATAATAATTCATTCTTCATATACCAATTTCCCTTAGGTAGGCTTTTGATTATTAGAAAAATATCCATTGCATGAGTAAAAAAGTTTATGTGAGTTATGTTACATTGTTTAAAACAATATCATAAGGTTGAGATAGTTGGGACCTAGATAATTGGGGTTTTATTATGATAAAATAAGTGATTAGGAAAGTATTGTGTTTTTTCTCAAATAAAAATCATATATCTTCTTTATAATTTACATAAAAGGTTATTAGATAGAGATCAAATCATATGGGTATTAATGAAATGATTTTATAAGAACTATACCAATTTATGCTAGAAATAATACTATGTTTATTGACATTATTTTAATGTGTAATTTCTATCTTATGTTACTTTTAAGTTAGATCAAATAATGTGTTTGATGAAGATAAATATGGTATTTCTTTTTGATTCATATGAATCAAATAATTAGAGTACATAATGACTTTATTATCCAATTTTATTTTGAAATGTGGATATATTCATTTTTATTTACAAATTTAATAATACAATGATATTTGGATTTTACCAGACAGATGCTATCAGATAGAGGTGTGACTATGTATAGTGTGTGTTCACGGTTTATAATTTTTTTTTAAATAATCATGAAAGGACAGATTCTCATTTTATGTAAATTTCAAAAATATTTTTCTGTTCTAGTAAAGGGTAATTGATAATGTTGTATAAATTTATTTCCTAATTCCCTTATGATTCCTAAAGGTACATGAACATCTATGATGGTTTTCTTTTTTATTTTTGATTTTTCTAGACAAAGAAATATCATTGAATTAATATGGGAAGATGCCAAGGAATGTCATTAGGGAAACCCCATTCATAAATAGAGTATTGGGCAAGCTCACACAATTTAATTATCCAGAGTGCCTCATATGAACTAATGATGAAAATTAAGACTTGGTGTTATTGGAGAGAATTTTTTCGTTAAATTCATCAGAAATTGTTTTTATAAATTCCATACATCAAGATGGTTGTGTGTGAAGGAATTAAATGATGAATTATTTTCAAGTCATTAAATTATGGAAGTGCCTGAGATAATATTGATAACAAATTCTTATGAAGTTGTGAAGGAATATCATATAGAGCCTCAATCAGTAGAAGTTATACTATAATATTTCACTGAATAAATGTTTCCTCTAATTTTTTACCAGTTAAACTCTATTTATGATAAATTTATAATGATAAAAATGTTGATGAAATTATGAGAATTAAATATTTATTTATCTTTTATGGTTAATGATGTTTTGAAAAGTTTTTAATAGTGATATTAAAGTAGTTTGAACAAAGGGGGGAGTTTTAAGGAAACATCACAATGCTTCATGATTATTCTAGGAGTATTGTTACGAATGCAACAAAAATTTCTTAGTAGGAGTTTTGAATTTTGTGTTTTCCTAGGGAAGGAGAGTAATATTGATTTATTGTCCTTACAACATCTAGATGACCAATAAATGTGTTGTGAAAGTAACTTATGGTGAAAGACACTATTCACATGTGAAGATGTTCAGTGAAGCACTAGAGATATATGAAGATGATTAGATATACATTGTTAGGAAACATAATATATATATATATATATTATTCCCTATAAACTTTCCCTCAGTTGGTATCAAATATAAGGTGTAAATAAATGATCAGTTGAATAGAGAAAAAGGGGAAGTATTCGATTTTTTTATGTTTAATTGGTTGAAGGATGTCATATCTAGTATTTTTATAATTTGGTATTGTATAAATATTTTTTTGAGGTGACTAGACAAATAGTGTGTTATTATTAGATTTAGAGTGAAAGAGGGATCCTGAATAATTTTACTAAACTAATTCATCTGATGAACCCATCAGTTGGTTGCATAAAAGAATAAAGGAAGTTATTACCTTCTGATTTGTAAGTAAGTGAAGAAGAAAAAATACCTACATGAAAACAAAGTTCCCTGAAAATAAAATATCAATTATTACAATATACCAAGTCCTTTTTGAAGTTTTATTATAGTGGTTACATAAAATATACATACATCATTTAATTATGCAAGGAGAAAATTTAATATTAATTATTTACAGTTTAATTTCTATTTATGAATATAATATAATTTCTACAAACACTTAAAAAATATTTTTTATTTTATTCTATGGTATTTAATTATTTCTAAACCATGATAAGAAATAGATACACTTACTGATCTGTGACCAATGTAAATAATTATGTTCTAGTAGTTTCACTTGTGTCTTGTTATTACCAAATTCATATATAAATTAAAAGGTATAAGGTTTCTTTATAATAAATAAAGTTAAAAAATAAATACAACTGATTCAACCTCTCAACATATCACTAATATCAGATATCCTAACTTGTCCTCTCAAATATATGATTCAATTAAAAGACATTAAAATGGTTTTTATTTTAATTTTTTAATTCAATTAGTTCTAAAAATATTTTCTATTGGGTTTATAAGTTCAAAAATATAGTAAAATGTATAATGTTATTTATTGATTTATATATTTCTAAATAAATCATTTTAAAGACTTCACTATCATTATTATATAGTGTTAACGTCATAATAATTACATTTTTCATTAAAACATTCATTTCCTACTAAAATATGTCATTTTTTGAAAAATATATAAAATTCATACATTGAGAATTTTGATATTAATTATTCAAAAATAGAATTATACTATTCAATTTCAAATTATAAAAATAACCATTGAAATAATTTTTTTTAAATTCTCTTTAAAAAGAATATTTTTGAAATAGTTCATGGTAATGTATTTAACTATTCTAGTAGATTTTTAAGTGTTAGCTAAATTTATAATTTGATCATAAAGATAGTTAGATTTTTTTATTTTATCAAAAAAATAATAGTTTCCAATATATATTAGGAAGACATGGCCATGAATGTTGAATGATCATAATTTGGACCTAAAATGAAGGAGAAATCATTACATGAAGTTAGTGAATGACAAAATGAGTTTATGCTGAGAAATTTTTTACATTTTATCCTCTTTAATGATGGGAAAATGATTTTAAATAAATCTCCATGATTGAAGTGTGATCAAATTTCCTTTATTTTATAAAATTAGCTAGGAATTTTTGAGGTACCTAGAACATGGATAACGACTGTCAAGTACCTAATCCAGTGCACCCCCAAACCAATTAGACCCCATGGGAACCTAGTACACCACACTAGGTTGTAAGTGGATCGTTCTTGGATATTGTTATCTCAAACCACCAACTAACTCCCCATAATTATTCTTTATTCACCTTTATATCACTCAAACTACCCAAGGCATTCTCATCATAAGTAGAAAACTTTAGAAAATAATAAATAACATTACTAAATATCCTAGGATGTAAACTAAGCTTTAGAAAAAGGTTGATAATTTTTTTAATGAACCTATTATTCATGAAATGATCTTATAGAGGGATAATTTTATTATACCATGATTTTTAATGAACTAAATTTAGTAATATATTATTTTTATGAGTATCAACCTTAATCTCTACATTCCTTTGTGAAGTTGTAAACTGATCATATAGGTCTCAGATACATACTAAACAAGAAGGATTCAAGGTATCAATAGATTATGTTGATCATATTTATACAGAACCTGAACATTAAGATCAGTGATAAGAATTTTCATGAAGAATTTCTATAAAAACACCTCTTAATGATATAATATCACTAAAAAGTGGATATCATGAAGTGAATATTAGATATTCATTTTTCGATGAATGTTTGTCTATCGAAAATTTATCACAAAGAAAATAGTTTGTAAGAATTATAAATTATATGGAGAGTGTAAAATCTTATAGATATTTTATATATTATCAGATGAAATAATTCATGGTAATATTAATTTTTTGGGATAATCATATAGTATTTAGAAAGAAGTGGGAATTAGTTAGTTCGCTGTGGTATACTAAAAATTGAAGTGGAATCCATGTTTGAATTTTTATTCTCTCCTCACAAATGGGAGGAAACCATGTTATAGAAAAAAACTGGATAATATCCATTAAAAAATTATTTATTATGAAATTTCATCATTACTCATGGATTTTTTTGGTATGCTCTAATTTTTACTAATGAACTAGAGAAAATTCAACATGATGGAATTCCATCAAATCACATCTTGGAGTTCAAAGTGTTTCATTTTTTTATAATAAAAAAATTATGTTTCTTTCATTATTATTTAGGATAAAAACCTAACCTATATTGTATAGATTATGTGTTAAAATGGTTAAAGATAAATCCCGAGTAGTTAATATAGTGAATATGGTAATTACATTTCTCAAGAACAATATCTTTTAAAGGTTCATATGTTCGAAGGTATTGATCAATAATCATGGAACGAATGTGTAAATGATTATTTTAATAAAAATTATTAATAAATGCATTATGAGATGTTATAATAGGATAATATAATATATTATATCTATATACATGGTTCTATTATTAAATAATAATAAATTTCAATTTAATATACTGTAAGATAAAATGACATAAAAATAATTTCGAGCCTGTTGTAAGGGTTTATTTCACAATCTCATCCACATTCTGGATTATTTATGCTTAAATTTATAATGTGAGAATTATACTATCAATATATCTTAATCACTAGATACACTATTCTCCATTAACTTTTTAACAAAAGTACATATTTTTGTATCAATTAACTTTGTTAATATACTCAGATGTTTGAAATATTTCTTTTAAAGAAAACCAAATCTGTTCTCTATTAAGCAATGAATTTTTTTATTAAATATCCATATATTCATTAGAATGTTTTTTCTAATATCAAGTTATTAATTACTATGAATATTAACCGATTTCATTTTTCTATAAAGTGGTTTAAAATTTATCTTCTTGTTATTTTCCAAACCGAGAACTTTTTACAAAACATGTGAATTGATTTTTTTACACATAATCAATTCATGTATTTTACATCAATCATAAAAATTATTTATTTAAATATTTCTAATAAATATTATATTATTCCTTCGAAATAAATGTTTTTTTAACATTTTTTAATTTTTTAGATTCTAAATAATTTATTTCAAAATTAAATCAGTATTTTCCAAATAAAATTCTCCAATTATCTTTTAAATGTAAATTATTCTATGTAAATATCTATTAATGAATATGAAACATTAATGTGGATAAAATCTAATGATAATATCCAAAATATATCCCTAGAAATATTATAATAATTTTTACTAGGGAAATTATTGACATTCCGTATTATAGTACATCTAATATGGAAATTTATTGATTTTTAATGCATGTGGAATAAGTATTATTATTAATTCTTATGATGTATACATTGGATATATAATGTTATGAGGGTGTTATTTTTACATAGACACTTGATTCATTGGTATGTCTCAAGATAAATAACAGGTTTGTTATTTGGAATACGAATAAACAATTTATGAATTTTTTTTCTTAGAATTATCCCTCGACGGTATGTTTTTGTTGTCTGCATTATGTCATTGAGAAAATAGATATTTATGTCTATGTGATTATTCAAATTGTTTTCATCCATATATATGTTTCAAAATCATGTGATTATTTACATTTTATTATTTTATAATCATTTATTTCTTTCAATATTTTCTCTTCTGTTTTTCGGAGTAGATATTCAAGAGGGGGGTGAATTGAGTTCCAATTAAAAATTTTGGTTCAAAAGCTTTGTATTATAATCACAAAAATCATAGAACAAGTTAAACTATAGTGAATTTATAAATATTTCAATTGTTCAATTAGTTTCTCAAAGATTGATTATTTCTCAGTTAACTTAATCTAAAGATTAAGTTAGATCTTGAAACAAACTTACTGGTTCTCAAAAATTACAAACACTTTCCAGTTCAACTATCAAAGTTATTTTAAAACAAATATGAGTTTCTATGTAAATAGCAGTGGAATATAGAAAAATAGTTTAAACAAAACTAAGATGCACAACAGTGTTAACCAAGAGGTTCAGTCTCAAGAAGGGACTTAGTCCCCTCAAATAATTTATATAAAAATTTGATCCACACCCTGGATCAGGGTTACAATAGTACTCAGACTGTCCAGGTCCTCAAACCTCTACCACACATCTACGTGGGAAAGTGACAGTAACAACACACAGGTTGTCCAGGTCCTTGGACATGTACAACAGTTCTACATGGGATACAAATAGGTATAAAAATGATGGTGTAAGGATTCCAGTATCCTCTAGTTCAGCTGAGGAATCAGTGTGTGTCTAAGCAGATCGAAGCACACACACGACTCCTAATGTAAGGAAAAGAAAGATCACAGCAGATCAGGAATATAGAGATGAGTTTAGAATGCTCTTGTGTGATATCAATGCAGCTCTGAACTCCATTGGATTGAAGTACATGAATCTTTGAGTCCTTCTCGGGAAGTTGTGTGGAAAACAGAGTGTCACGATTCAGCTTGTGTTTTTCATGAGGTTTAATCTAGAAAATTTGTTCTTTTATCATAAAATATTCTTCGTGTGTTCAGAAGTGTCGAGTTTCATGATGTGTGCCTTTATTTTAAAACTTCCTTCAAGTATCATCTTCGTTATGGTGCTCACGACCCTTACTTTTCATTTTTGTATCATGCCCAACCTTGATTCTTGGACACACATCACTTTTAACATTGAATGTGCGTGTTGGAGCCGACATGATGCATGTGTTCTGCACCTCATACCTCATACTGTCTGATGATATGTCTACAATGAAACATTAATTATGTCAGTGCATTAAAGTCATAAAATATGACCGTTAGAAATTAAATCGAAAGACGGAAGAATAGTTTAAGAAACAGTGTCATAGTAAGTCACAGAAACGTGGTCTCCTTCACACGGAGTCTCATGGTCATGGTGTCTCGCGGTCCTGGTATTTTGTGGTCATGGTGTCTTGTTCATGGTATCTTGTTCATGGTGTCTTGTTCACAGTTTCATGTTAACGATGTTTTGTTCATGGTGTGTTTTTCACCGTGTCTTGTTCACGGTATCTTATTCACAGTGTCTTGTTCACGGTGTCTTGTTCACTGTGTCTTTTTCATGGTATCTTGTTCACGGTGTCTTGTTCATGGTGTCTTGTTCACAGTGTCTTTCTTCATGATATCTTGTTCAGGGTGTCTTGCTTCTAGGTGTCCTGTTCACGGTGTCTTGCTTCAAGGTGCCAGAAATACATATACGGTGGAAGACTCACGATGTCTTAGAATTTTCAAATTAACTATGTTCAGACATAAATAATGATGATTATAGAAAAGATTAGACTTAAGTATTTGTCAAATAAGGTATTTTGATAGTAGATAAATTATAGTATAAATTGGGTAAATTGAAAATATAGAAATTTAGATCTTGAAAGGCTCTTCTTAAAGCATGAGAAAACATTAAACATAAATACACATGATTGGCTATAATTTATAAATGTTAACTAGGTTGAATAAGATTTGGAATCATTAAAAAATGATTAAATAGAATTTTTCATCATTAAAACATGATTAAATAATATTTTTGGTCATTAAAACATGATTAAAACATGAGGATTCCACCAATCTCCCCCTTTTTGATGATCACGAATCATATACAATTAAGGTGTATATTTTATTCAACTATAAAGATAAATAGATAACATAGTATATAGAAACTTCTCCACCTTTTGGGATTATAAAAAAGATAAAATAACAGAGTTCAAAAAGGTTCACAATCCATTAATATCAAATAAGTTATAGTTCAACAAAAAAAGTAATACAAACACAACAATATCCCTATCAAAAAGTGTAATAACTATTCTTCCTCAAGGGATGGCCTTCACTTTCCCTTTTTCAGTAGCAGAAGAGGAAGCCAAAGGGGAAGTGATTGAGGTAGAAGAAGGCAGAGAGGGGGTTGATAAGGATGGTAAAGGAAGGCCTTCAAATATTGAGGGATCCATGGTAGGAGCAGTAGAAGATCTAGGAAGTTGTTGATCAATAATCACAAGTCTGATATGACTAAGTTCTTGACCAACATACATAGTGGTTGATGCTAGAGCAGAGGTGAAGGTAGGAAACCCAGTTCTGAGAGGTGTATCCACTAGAGCAACAATGGCTGTACTCTGGACACGAAGATAGGGACTCAGAATTTTGATGAAATCTGTAACAATCTCTCCACCATAATGAATGGATTTCTCAAAATCGTCCTTGTTATCCATAAACTTGTCCAACAATCAAGTATACTCGGTGATCTTCTTGACTTGGTTCTTGATATCTTATGTAATAGGAGGAATCCACAGATTTTCTACAAGGTACTTGAAATGGTTTGTCATATCGGTCTTGGAGAAGATTCTATTGAAGTAGAACACCAAATTCGTAGTAATATCTTGTCGATCATCATTAGAAATTTTGGACTGGATTTGTACTAAGTCAAGAACTCTATCACTATTTTTGACTACATTAGATAAGGAAGCCATATTGAAGCCACTAAGTACATTATGAAGTTATTCTTTGACTATAGTTTTGACAAGTTCTCTATCCCAGTTGGGTTTTGAGGATTGAATAGATGATTTGACAGTTGTGGTCAGATATTTTAGTTGATTCAACACCTTTTGAAGACATCATATACACTAATCAATGAGTTTATTCATATTGGGAACAAGCTCTTTCATTTCCTTCACAATTTTATTGTTCCTTTCAGAAATCTTTTCATTTAAGGATTCTAGATAAGGTTGAATCTGAGACACACCAACATGTGGTATTTGAGAAGCAACATGTTCATATCTCGAATGAATCTCTTTCTACATGTCTTCAACAATAATTATTAGGGTCTTTACTTCATTAATGAGCAGCTTATTTTCAACTCTTACTTCTTGAATATCATGCAGAATCATAGGTTGTATTTGCCAAATAAGTTTCTCCAATAATAGTGAGGCATCTCTCTCACTTAAATTTTTCCCCAGATTAGGTTGGGTATTTAGGAGTTTCTCAACTCTGGATAAGAGAGTGGCACAAAATTCCTTCAAATCATCACTACACATAATGGATGGCTGTTCAGATAAGGGTTCAAGTGGAGGTACATGTATAGGCTCAGGTTCCTTCTCAGGTGAAAAACTGGAGACTGATTTCAACTGAAATAAGGAAAAAATATCAAGTCTGGTTGCTGTAACCTACATTGAATTATTCACATCATAGAAACTGATAATGTTATACTGAGTGTCTATAGGACATGACTTAGTTGGATGTGAGGCTTCAATAGACTCAAGATTTTGGGTTTTCTCCCCCTCAACAGGTGCCTCCTTCTTAGGACTGAGAGTCTTAGGATCTTGATCTAATTCAGCAGACTCAGCTCTGAGTTCCTCAATCATTTCCTGTCTACCCAACTAAAAATATAGATCCATTCTTTCTTCAGCAGAAGGTATTATTTCATTAACAGATTGTTCCATAGGGAGTTCCTCAATATTGACATCTTTCAAAATAGTTACCTCTTCCACTATAGGCTCTTCTACTATAGGTTTATCCATGGAATGATTTTCAAATTCATTGGCAATTGATTCTATTACAAATTTGGGTTGAGTTTCCAAATTAGCAGCTTCATTAGGAGTAGGTGCTTCTTCTTCAAGAACTACACGAGGAACAGTAGTCATGTATTCCTCAACAGTAACCGCTTCTCTAGGTGTCACTTCATCCTCTTCTTCCTCTTCTTCAGTATAGTCAACAATCTCCTATGGCTCCAAACCAGGATCAGAAATGTCTTTTGGTCTTGAGGGATAATCTAATAGATTGAATTTCTCATAAACATTATCATTGCATTCCACCCATTCCTTTTTCTAAGGATTCCAGTTTCTCTTTATTATTTTGATAGTATATTTTTAGAGGCAGTACTCATAGTCCATAATCACTTCCTCATTGGGTCCAACCATAGCTTTTTCAAGAAGCATGGCTAATATTAGCTGGTAGTAAAATAGAGAAGTTGAGTTGGATGTTACATTAATCAAGTCTCACATTTGGTTAATGATATACTTTCACAGGTTGATCTTATTCCCATTTTTCATGAGGTGAATCAAAAAAACATCTTGATATTTTAACATAAAAAGTTACCTTTTCATGGACTGACCAAATTCTGTACAAACATAAATTTAAGCCTTGTTTCTCTATCTGATTTAGCAGCAATGGATCTCCACTGGGTGCCATTTCTAGTTAAGGTATTTAGGGAATCATCTAAATCAAATAACTCGGTTGAAGGTGGAGGTCCTCTCTGGTAATGCTCACATATGACTTCATGAGGTATCCTAAGGCATGTATCCCATAACCTCAAAGGGAATGAGAATCATTGTCCATTTACCCAGATCCTCTAACATAACTCTCACTAGAATCAATTAAGAACTATACGTATTGTTATAAATGATCCACTGACCTAGGATAGATGGGTATATCCTCCTTCAAAAACCATTTTAATTAGTCTTGTTATTCTAACACTTTCAATACTAGCGACATACTGGACAAAATCCACTTGGGGAAAATATATTTCTCAGGTACAACAACACGGTTTACCATATTTGGATTTAAAGGTCCTTCGGGTGTCAGCTTAGGTGCAATCTTCTTCTTCTCTGAGCTGCGCTTTTTGGGTTTCGATGATAACAGACGTTTCATTCTTGGAATTCACTTAAGGTTCGAGCGAGAGAAGGGTTGTAGGGATGGATAAGGGTTTAAAAAGAGTAGGTAGAATAAACCTCAAGTGAATAATAGAGTGATACTTACATTATTTTATCATTTAGGAAACACAAATGTTTCTAAAATAAAAAAACACGGGAAACAAAAAAGAGGTGAAATAATAATTACTGTGATACATGTTTAAAGAAAAACATATATAATTTTTACGGTGAGACCGTGACTGGACATTACAGTGAGACAGAAAACGATCTTCATGGTGAGACTGTGAGAAAACTTTTCAGTGTCTATTATAGTGAGACATTAAACTTCAGACCTTAAGTACAAAATTCTAACGTTGAGACCGTAAGCATGAAACATTACAGTGAGACAGTAACTGAGAAACCATAAGTATGAAATAGTAAAGTATAACACAGTAAGATATCAAATAGTAAGACCTGAAACGGTAACAAGTGGGGTATCTATTTGATATTTATCGTGCCTATTTTATGCATGATGTAGTATATTCTATTAGAATTTAATGGTTTAGTGAATATATTAGCAATTTGATATTTATTACCAATTAATTCTAAAGTGATATCACCTTTTTGATAATGATCTCTCGAAAAGTGATGACTTACATCAATGTGCTTAGTCCTAAAATGTGAAACAAGATTTTTTTTCATGTTAATAGCACTTGTGTTGTCACAATTTATAGGTACATGTCTGAATTGATATCCTTAATCTGTTAATGTGTGTCTCATTCACAAAATTTGTGCACAACAACTGCCAGTAGCTTTGATTTCAGCTTCTGTAGTAGATAATGAAATATAATTTGTTTCATACTACACCATGATACTAGTGACTTGCCTAAAAAGTGATATGTTCTAGATGTGCTTTTTCTATCTAACTTACATCCACTAAAGTCCGCATTAGAATAACTATCTAATTCAAATTATTCTCCATTAGGATAAAACAGTCCTAGATTGGGTGTTTTCTTGCGGTATTTTAAAATTCTTTTTACAGCATTTAAATTAGATTCCTTTGGGTCTTCTTGAAAATGAGCACACATACACACGCTAAACATAATATCAGGATGACTAATAGTTACATAAAATAAACATTCAATAATTCCTCTATAAGTGGTTTGATCAACATATTTTCCATCTTCATCAAGATCCAACTTACTAGTGGAACTCATGGGAGTGTCACTACATTTAGTGTTATCCAATCCAAAACGTTTTAAAATATCCATTGTATATTTACATTGATTTAAAATAATACCATTTTCATTTTAAAAAATGTGAAATCCAAGAAATTATTTGAGTTCTCCCATTAATCTCAGTTCAAATTCGTTTTGCATCATTTTAGAAAAATCAACACATTAAGAATTATTCAAAGATCCAAAAATAATGTCATCAAAATAAATTTTAATAACTAAAACATCAATAGAAATATGATTTATAAAAAGAGTAGGATCATCTATTCATTTTCTTAAACCATTGGAAATAAGAAAAGTACTCAATATTTCATACCAAGCACATGGAGATTGCTCAAACCATATATGGATTTGGATAGTTTAAAAATGTGATTTGGAAAATGGGGGTTTGTAAATCTTGGGGGTTGTTCAAAAAAAATATCCTCAGCAATATACCCATTTAATAATGCACTCTTGACATCCATTTGATATATTTTGAAATTCAAATGTGCAGCATAGGAAATCATGATTTTGATTGCCTCATGTCTGGCTACTGGTGCAAAGGTCTATTCATAATCAATTCCTTCTTCTTGAATATAGCCTTGTGCAACTATTCTAGCCCTGTTTCTAACTATGTTACAAGCTTCATCGACTTTATTCCTAAAAACCCATTTAGTGCCTATAGTCAAAGATTCCTTAGGTCTATCTACTAATTCCCAGACTTTAATTCTTTCAAATTGATTTAAATCTTATTCCATAGCCATCACCCAAAATTCATCTTTGATAGTGTCATTAATATTTTTAGGTTCAAGATGTGAATGAAAACTTGATGTTCAACATGGTTTCTCAGAGAAGCTCATGTTTGTGTCCCTATGTCTGAATTTCCTTCTACAGCATCTAAAGGATGGTTTTTAAGGGTCCTATTTGGTCTAGAAAAGATAGGGCTAGAAATTTAAGTTTCATTTACAGGTTTGGGTTCTACAGAAACAGATTATGGTGAATTTTTTGAACTGGTTGTCTTAACAATAGGATAACTGTTCTTATCATTATGGTTTAGAATAGACATAACTTATTCAATATTTTTCAAAAGGAGTCTTAGGTTCATGTGGATCAATTTCATCAAATTTGATGTGTATAGATTCTTCTACACATTTGGGACTCTTATTGAATACTCTATAGGGTTTAATAGAGATTGAGTAACCTAGGAAAATTTCTTCATCACTTTTGGAATCAAATTTGTCACGATTATCTTTAGTGTAGAGAATAAATACTTTGCAACCAAAAACTCTAAGTTAATTAACCTTAGGCTTCCTATTGTTCCAAATCTAATTAGGGTCTTTTTAAAAATTTGTCTAATCAAGACTCTATTGATAATGTAACAACTTGTATTAACAGCTTTAGCCCAAAAGTAAATAGGTAAATCAAATTCATTGATAATTGTTCTAGAAATCTCTTGAAGAATCCTATTTCTTCTTTCTACTACACCATTCTGTTGAGGTGTTCTAGGAGCAGAGAAGTTGTGACTATAGCCATTAAGTGAGAAATAAGATTCAAAATCATGATTTTCAAACTCATGACCATGATCATTTCTTAAGGTCTTGATCTTATGTCCATTAAGGTTTTCTACAGACTTGGAATATTTAATAAAATTAGAACAAGCTTCATTTTTTTGAGAAAGAAAATATACCCATATGAACCTAGAAAAGTCATCTAGAAGGACATAGACATAGTTCTTCCCATTTAAGCTAGAAAATCTAGATGGTCCAAATAAATCCATATGAACCAAATTGAGAGGTTGAGAAGTAGAAACTTTATTTTTTTTATTTTAAAGAAACTTTATGTTTTTTTACCTTTTGACAAGGATTACATAATTTTTTGAGTGGGAATTCTAGTTTAGGTATGTCTCTAAATAGTCCTTTCATAGTCAGTATGCTAAGTGAGTGCACATTGCAGTGTCCTAGCCTTCTGTACCGTAGCCAAGATTCATTATGAAAAGAATTTAAACAAGTAATATTTTGTTTAACTAAAGAATTAAAATCCACAGTGTAAACATTTTTATTTCTTAATGCGGTAAATACTTAAAAATTTAGAATAAAATATATTACATGAATGACTTTAAAACTTAACATTTAATCCATCATCACACAACTGAAAAATTATTAACATATTATAATTTAGTCCATCAACAAATAAAACTTTAGAAATTCAAAATGAATCAGTGTTACCAATCTTTCCTAAGCCGATGATTTTTCATTTTGAGTTATCTCCAAATGTGACATGTCCTCCATCAACATTTATTAAGTTCTTAAAGCATGAATAGTCTCCTGTCATATGCCTTGAACATCTACTGCCTATATACCATATCTTCCTATATGAACTTTTCATGAAATTTTCCTACAACATAGATTTAGAGAGAAGATAATTTTGGTACCCATATTTTCTTGGGTCCAGAAAGGCTAGGAAGTAAAACTGAAGGCACTGACATTTTTTTAATGGGTTTCTTATAATTAAAAAATTCAAATTATTTTGATAAGTAAACTATGTTTGTTCTACATGAATTTGAATAGCTAGAGGAAGAATAAGAGTTTCCAGAACTTGAACTAGCAGCATACTATCCAGATTTTGACATAAATTTATTCTTAACAATCTGTCTCTGTCCAGGTTGGTATCCTAAACTAGTAGTATACCTTGGTGCAACTTTTTATCCAAGCATTTGAGTTAGAGAATTCATTCCATTGGTTATCTTATCTAAGTCTTTTCTATGTTTCTCATTAGACAATTTGAGTTGAGTATTTTATTTTAGCAGTTGTGCATTCTTTTCCTTTTCTAATTCTACAGCAGATTTGACAGTTCTAGTTAAAGCAATATATTTTATTAAGTCTTTATAATTGTCTTTCATCTCATTGCAGGTGTCCTCTAGAATGTTATGGTATTCAAATAAATATTCACTAGACATGTTTTTAGAATCAGAATCAGAATCATCTCCAGAATAATAAGAGTTTAATGAAAGAGTATCCAATGTTACCTCAGATGTGTTTTTCATGAAGCACATATTGTATTTTTGAAATTTTTCATCCCGAGTGGAATCAGAATAACTTGAACTGTCTTCTGAAGCACTACAGGTTTCTCTCATAGATTTCTTATCTTTTTTTCCTTGTACACATATCTCTTCTTGTACTTTAACTTCGGACAGTCATCTTTCACATGTTCTTTCCTTTTACATTCATAACAGACCATCTCATTATTTTTATCATCTTTCTTCAAATATCTTTTCCAATTATCTTAATGTCCATACTTACCCTTAAAATTTCATTTTCTTAAAAATTTATTCTTTCTATAGAATATTTTGAATCTTCTAGCTATATGAGCTATGTCTTCATCACTATCTGAATTTGAACATTCACTTGTTGATCTTTCTTTAGTTGTGTGAACTTTATATTTGTTCTTGGTTTTTGAGGTAATAGACTTAAATGCCACTGACATCTTCTTAGGTTCATCATCTTCCTCTTTGTTTACCTTCAAATCTTCTTCATACATCATCAATTTTCCAATCAGCTCCTTGACAGGTAGCTTTCCAATGTCACATGATTCTCTTTTGGAGATAGAGGTTCCTCTCCATCTGTCTAGTAGGAATCTTAGTGTCCTCATGATTTTCTTCTTTGCTGGAACAACTTTTCCATGTGTGCTCATTGTATTGACTGTATCATTAAACCTAAAATATATATCAGAAATAGATTCATCATATTTCATTTTAAAATTATCATACTTAATAGTGTATGTATTTAGTCTCATTTCATTAACATTGGTTGTTCCCTCATGAGAAACATCCAGAGTATCCCATATTTCATAAGGAGTCTTATAGGCAGATATTTGATTAAATTCTTCATCTCTTAAATCACAATACATGGAATTCATTTCTTTACAATTATTATTGTAATCATCTTTAGTTTGTTCATATCAAGTAGTTCTAAAATCTTATAGAACCTTATATTGAGTCTCTATAGCAGTCCAGATGTCAAATACCATACTTTCTAAATAAATTTTCATTTTTAATTTCCACTGGGTATAATTTTCACCATTAAAGAAGGGTGGCATGTTGGTAGATACACCTTCTAATATATTTTCTATAAAACCTATGTTATATAAAGATACAAATATTCATAATTAATAGAAATTTTTTGATCTTTAGGATACAACTAAAATCACAGTTGAAAACTTTTCACAAATAGAGAGTTTTGAAATTTGTTTATCAATGCTCTGATACAAAATTTTGGATAAAGTGGATACTCAAGAGGGGGGTTAATTGTTTTCCAAATAAAAATTTCTTTTTAAAATCAGTGTATTAAGATCCCCCAAATGATAAAATAAGTTAAACTGTAGTGAATTTATAAGGATTGAAAATGTTCAATTAGTTACTCAATGATTTATTATTTCTCAGTTAACATAATCTGAATATTATTTTAGCTTTTGAAACTAAATTACTGGTTCACAATAATTATAAACACTTTCTTGTTCAACTATCAAAATTACTTTAAAATAGATTTGAGTTTAAAAGTAAATAGCAGCAGAATATAGAAAATTAGTTTAAACTAAAATAATATGCATAGCAGTGTTAACCAAGAGGTTCAGTCTCAAGATGAGACTTAGTCCTCTCAAACAGTATATATAAAACATTGATCCACACCCTGGATCAGTGTTACAACATTACTCAGACTGTCCAGGTCCTCATACCTCTACCACACTTCTACGTGGGAAAGCGACAACAACAGCACACAGGTTGTCTAGGTCCTTGGACCTCTACCACAGTTCTACGTGGGATAAACACAGGTATAAAAATTATGGTGTGAGGATTTCAGTATCCTCCAGTTCAGCATTAGATTCATTGTGTGTGTCTTAACAGATAGAAGCACACACACACAGCTCATAATGAAAGGAAAATAAAGATCACCGCAGAGAAAGAATATGGAAATGAGTTTAGAATTATCTTGTGTGATGTCAATGCAGCTCTGAACTCATTTGGATTGAAGCACATGAAGTTTTGAGTCCATCTCGAAAAGTTGTGTGGAAAACAGAGTGTCGCGATTCAGCTTGTGTTCTTCGTGAGGTTCAATCAAGCGAAGTTGTTCTTTTAGCTTCAAATATTCTTTGTGTGTTAAGAAGTGTCAAGTATCATGTAGTGTTCCTTTCTTTAAAAACATCCTTCAATTATCATCTTTGTTATGGTGCTCGTGTCCCTTAATTTTCATTTGTGTATCACGCACACCCTTGATTCTTGGGCACACTTCGCTTTTAACATTGAATTCACTTGTTGGATCCAACAAGTTTCATGTGTTCTACACCTCATACCTCGTAATACCTGATGATATTTCTACAATAAAACATTAATTATGTCAGTGCATTAAAGTCCTCAAATATGACCGTTAGAAATTAATTTGAAAGGCGGAAGAATAGTTTAAGAAACAGTGTCACAGTAAGTCATGGAAACGGTGTCTCCTTTACATGGTGTCTCATGGTCAGTGTGTCTTGCGGCCACAGTGTCTCGTGGTCATATTGTCTTGTTCACAGTGTGTTGTTCATAGTGTCTTGTTCACAGTGTCTTGTTCACGGTGTCTTGTTCACGGTGTCTTGTTTACAATGTCTTGTTCACGGTGTCTTTTTCAAGGTGTCTTGTTGACGGTGTCTTTTTCATGGTGTCTTATACATGGTGTCCTGTTCACAATGTCTTGTTCATGGTGTTTTTCTTCATGGTGTCTTGTTCACAGTTTCTTGCTTCATGGTTTCTTGTTCATGGTGTCTTTCTTCATGGTTCTAGAAATACAAAGCCAATGGTAGACTCATGGTGTCTTATAATTTTCAATGTAACTGTGTTTAGACATAAATAATTATGATGATAGAAAGTATTACACTTATGTATTTGTCAAAGAATGTATTTTGGGAGTAGATAAATGGAATTATAAAGTGAGTAAATTTAAAATAGATCAATTTAGATATTGCAAGGCTCTTCTTAAAGCGTGAGAAAACTTTATACATAAATACACATGATTGGATATAATTTATAGAAGTTAACTACGTTGAATAAGATTTGGAATCATTAAAACATGATTAAATAAGATTTTTGATCATTAAAACATGATTAAATAATATTTTTTATCATTAAAACATGATTAATAAATGAGGAGTCCAACATCTTCATTATTTATTCTATAATCAGTTCAGCTATACACATTCACATATTGAGTATCTGAGCTCACCATTTTGTTTTTTCCCATTCCCTAGGATTCAAGGATGTATATAATTAATGGAATAAAAGGATATAATATAGGGTTGAATAATTATTCAAATGAATGAGTAATGTTATATTTTATTTTCTTCAAATTTTATGTTATATTTAAGCAAATATCTTGTTTTTACAAGACTGTAAAATTTTTGACCCACTGAGGTGTGATCACTTATACCTAGTTACAATGTAATAAATTAACCCCAATATATATCCTACAAGGGTTGGGTTGTTATTTTTGGTATATAAAAATGTTTAGCATGACCCTTGGGAAAAATATTTATGAAAATATAGATTTAGTGCATAACTATTTGATATATTTTAGGGATAAGTCCAATTATTAGGAAATATCATGAATCATTAGTAATGTAGATATAATATGGGATTCTAATAAAATCCACCCTTTCTTGGATAATAGTACCTAGATGCATATGTAAAATATATGTAGCTAGTTTTAACCTCATTGAATGGGGAAAATTGGGTATTATCACGATCATCACTCGTACATGATGAGTGGACATAAGACTACACCCCTAAGCAGACAGTACCTGGGGATATACAATCAATGACTCACACACTCATTATAAATCATTATGAAATATAGGAAGATAGTTTTATGATTTGATGATATTTTTAAAGATATAAAAATTATTATTATGAGATTAAATATGCATAAATTTTCAATTTATGTTACGTTTTTATCAGATTCTGAATCATATGTTTTTATTCATATTTTCATGATATAATGTATTATATTCAAGTTTTTATAGATTAAAAATTTAAGAAGGAATGAAAAACATATCAATGAACAAAATCTATTTAGGGACTTTTTATATTGAAAAAAAATGAAGATAGAGTTGGAGCTATAGTTGTTGTTGAAACAATTATAAATAAATTTGGAAAACTGATTCATGTTATGACCTGCATCCTTGCCCATAATTAATATCTTGATGATCTACAAAATTATATGATAATGTTAATACATTTCATGTGACAATAGTTTCAATTATTCAATAGAACAATATATTCATTAGTGACTGGTTATAATATAAGTTCCATAGAATAGTTATTTTTCTCATTGCGATATAACGAATGAGAGAAGATTGTAATGGTATTTTATCACCTCATTTGGGAAGAAGATAAATAGTCATCATGTATTCAAAAAAATAATGATGAAGAATAAATAAAAACAATTTAGTAAATCTATTTAATTTTACTTGTTTTTTAAAATATTTCACTTGTGAACAATGAGTGGATTTAAAGATAGTTTTCTTGACACTAAAAAAATGATGGGGGAAATGTTTCTATGATTGAATATTACTTTATTATGTTTTAAAGAAATATTGTATTCTTTGTATGTAAACCATTTTTATGATTAAAAATTTCATTGATGGTATTTTTAAATCCATAAAATGGAATTATTCTTCCAAAAATTCTTATCATATGAAGATATATTATCATATGCTACAAATATAAAAATTGAATAATCTATTTATTATGATGTCAAAGTAATGGAAGATAATAATAGTACAATTGAGAACCATTTGAAGAAAAAATTGACAAGAGGTAGAAGATAATGGGTAACTTCTAATATATGATAATTGAGGAAGGAAAAACCATGATTCATTCTTAAAGGGAATATGTGTTTTCACATGTCTGTAGAGAAAAGATATTCTAGTCAAAAATGAAAAAAATAATGGATAATCTGTAAGAATAATTCATTTAGCTATAAAGATAAGCGTAACTATTCCAACCAATACCACGAATGTCTTGGGAATGTACCACATAAGAGGAAAAGGGAGATATAAAATTATATGAAATTACTATAGGATATGTTTATGTTTCTATAGATTTGGTGGTGGGTAATATAATTATAACTTCAATGAAATATAATTCATTATCCACCTATTTATATATTCACATCTTAATAAACTATATGTTTTCTAGTAAAATAAAATAAATTTCTAGAACACTTAGGTCAAACTTATTAATAAGGATTCAGATACAATATGTTGTCATAAAAAATATATTTTATTAAATCCCCATTATAATTAATGAATTTACTCTACTTAAAAAATTGATTATTAATCCTATGTTAGACTTTTATATAATCATTTTTATGGATTTTCCTTCAATGTATAATAAAAAAATGACTTCTAACTGTATAAGATCTATAATTTTAATGAATATATGGAATTCCTTATCTTTAGAATTGAGAATTCACCAAATTAATGAATCCTAAATTGACCCTTAGTGGTCCTCCTTAATGTAAATTTCTGAGATGAATAGAAAATACTATATATATACATAGGAAATGTTAACCTAGTAAAAATATTGTCTTATTATATAATAATACATCGATGTGTTTCCAAAATAACTACATAGGTACCCACCTGAGCATGATGTTGGGGTTTCTATTTTATTTATTATTAATTCCATATCAATAAATATAATTCCCTATATATTGGACACAATAGAGATATTTTATTTAAAGAAACAATAACATGATTTGTGATATATGGAATTATAAGGTCCCTGGTTCTCATGTTAGGGAGATCATATTATATTCTTCAAAAATAATCATGGGACTATGAGGATGTTTATTTATTACTGAGAATTACCTTTCATTACAAAGAAAGGTTAGTATCCTATACCACATATTTATAACTTCATTGATGACCTTAATGAAGACAAATACTTTTCAAGGATTTATCTTCATTTTTAATATCATCAGTTTCAATTGATCAAGGATGTTATTTCAAAAAATAATTCACATGTTGTAATAAAATTAGGCATTCAAATTAATTCAAATTGGATTTTCTGATGTATCCTCTATTTGATAGATATGATGAACAGAGGGTTCAGAAAATATCTTTATAATTTTATAATTGTAATTAATAATCATATTTTGGTATACATAGAAAGTTATGCACTTAATTATAATCCTCTAAAAATAATTATTAATTCACATTGAAAAGGTAATTGTATGATAAATATGGTAAATTTTATTTCTTGAATGAGATAGTTCATTTTCATAGGCATATTATCTTTAATGATGGAATTTTAGTTAATCATTCAATGATAAATTTAGTGGAGGAATGTCATGTTCCAAAAAACATAAATATGGTAAATATATTATATGTGATATTAGGTTAATTTTAGTGATTTGTTAGAAATAATTAATTATTCACAATCCCATTAAGAATGTTTACATTTGAATAGAATAACAATTTATTGATATAGAAATGGAAATAATGTTTTGAAGAATTAAATAGGTGGCTGATCAATGAGTTTGTGATGACATTGTTGTGGATAGGTGATGGTTTTATTATATATAGTTACACATCAATGGATGTACATATATGTGTCCTTGTGTTAAATAATAATTTTATTTATTATGTATCAAGGTAGTTAATAATCCATGAAAAAATAATCCAATTAAACATCTTGAGAGGTAAATGTAACTTTTTCAAGATAATTTGGTGGGATTATTTTTATAGTAAAAAATGTTAGATGTTTAAATATCACAATAGTATTAAATAAATATTTTCATAGAATTTTCTCATAGTGTGGAAAATTCGATGGACAGAGCTACTCAATTATTATGATTTCATAATACACTACCACTATGGGACGGCTAATAAGATAACTAATGCACTAAGTAGAAATCATCATGGAGTTAGGAATAATATTAGAGTTGAAAAGAATTATTTATTTATGGATAAAGTAATGTTGGATAAAGGAATTAATAATGAAATGGAATCATTAATCATTATATAAATGAATTCCATACCATCCTAATTGAAAATGGAAATAGCACCTGACATGATTAAACTACTTCAAAAATTATAATTACAAATTTCCAGTATTATAAATAGGATCATTTTTTTATAAAGGTGGTGTATAATAATTTTGAATGACGTTGTGTAGTCCATCAATACTTTTGGTGAAGATATAATTATTAGTTGAACCCCATAACTCAAATTTTCCTATACACAATGGAAGAACCAAAATGTATTAGGATTTTGTGGAACATTTTTGGGGGGATAAGATTAATTGGGAAATTTTTGACCATTTATCAACATTCATAGTTTTTCAATACATAAAACATGAGGAGAAATATCCCAAAGGATTCATAAAACTCATACCTATTCCTATATTTATATGGGATGATAATACTAAATAATTTTTAAACAAATTTCCAATGAGTCCCAGAAATAATAATGACATACAAAGTTATTATGGATCTCTATATAATGTTCTCAAATTATCATCCAATAATGTATGATATACCACTTGAACACATTGAATGGTTCTATATTTATGAATTTTTGAGACATCATTGAATAAAATAATCATTTGTATCCAATCGTGATCTATTATTCATATGGTAGTTATGGAAAATTATTTAGAAGGATCTAGACATCCCGATATGTTTAAGAATATTCAATTTTCGTGAAATTGATGGGTTGTATAAAAGGACATTTATGACATTATAAAACTTATTAACATCAATATAACATGAATTTTAATATACATGGGATAATAATTAATTTGGATGAATTCAGTTATAATTTTATATTCTATCAATGAATTGAAATTTTACTATATGAGTTATTTTATGGTAAGAGGTTTCATACTCCTTCGTGTTAGGATGATGTTGGTGAATGGAACCTTATAGGCGTAGATCTGGTTGAGGATTCAATTCTCAATGTATTTATTATTCACAATCTTATTATGGAAACTCAGCGTTACAAAAACAATTTGTGATAATGACCAATAGAAGGATTTATAATTTGTAGTGCGAGATTATTTTTTCTTGAAGGTATCTTTGTGGAAAGGTGTTAAAAATTATTTATGAAAAAAATAAGTATCCTAGGTATATCTAGAAAGTTGTAATTATATACAAAATGAGGATATGTTTTACCATTTAGGAGTGATAATAATCTTTCTAAATATTCATGATGTTTACCGTATATGTATAATAAGGGAGTACATTCTAGATAAAATAAATATGATTACATATGAGGAAATATAATTAGAACCTAATTTATCATACTTTAATGAACTTATCTAATTTATTGTAACTATGGAACATGTGTTGTGGAATTATTTGACACATTAGTAATTCTAATTTAGTGACATCATACGATAGAAGAGTTTATGTGTGAACCAAAAAAAGATATGATGAAGAAACACCCATTATAATGCCCCAGTCGTAAACATTACATTATCTTGAGTTATGTAAATAATTTAGATTTTAATTCACATCGAGGATCTTTTCAGTTTCATATATTTAAAGAATTATGTTATAACATGTACACAACAACTTGAATAATTCAAGTAGACACTTTTACTCAATTTCAATTTTTTTCATAAAAATCTCTTTAAAACGAAACGTGACATCATTTAATGTTTTAACAACCTAACTTTTCCTTGATGCCATACATTAATTTATTATCCCTTAAATCATATAAAAAATTAAAACATGGGATGAGTATAAATAGATCAGTAAGTAATATAAAATAAGGAATAAAACCATTATCCATGAATATTTAAAACCCATGAAAATATTTTCACACGAATAACACTAATAGTTTTTTCCTCAACTAAAAACATTAAACTAATATCAAGAAATTATAACTCATTTAGGTGACTTAGAGAATAAAAAACATGAAACCCTTTCAATCCCATTTAATTGAAATGACCATATTTTTAACTTCCTAATTGAAGATCTTTAATGGGGATCACCCTTTGTATATGTTATATCTGGCTCACCAGTGAGCTATAATGGGGCTCATCCATATATATAAGCTATAATATGCTCACCAATGAGTCATAATAGGGCTCAACCATTTATATAAGTTTTTTTGGGATCAATTGTGCACTATAATAGGATTCAACCCTTCGTATAAGCTATAGTGGGATCACCTGTTTCATATAATGCTCAAGTTCGATTTAAAAAACATGTTCATCACAAATCCCTTTTGAAAACCTCATCTAATCCAATATAAAAAACATTTTCATTTAAAAATACCATTTTAATTTAATATTTAATTTTCAATACCAAGACACCCAGATAAAGAAATAAGCGATTTATTTAATATAAATTAAGGTTTATTGATGAATCAAAATAACAAATAATGGTTACGATAGCAGAGAAGTCATGATCGCTGTATACGTTAAAACAAATAACATTCCTTTTGTCATTTTGTAAAGAATGTAAAATTATTTGTATAAAAATATTCCTTTTAAAAACATTGAATTAAATTCTATATAGACCTAAAATTTTCTTTATAATGCTTATATATATATAAATAAATATGTAAATTCATAAGATGAAGACGAAGATTTGATAATTAAATATTTAAAATTTCAAGGTGGCCCATACCAGATTTAAAATTTAAATATTAATCTCTATGAATTAATAAAAAACATTAGTATAGATAAAATATGGATATGAAATGTCATAGTGGCTGTATATACATTATATAAAATAATAGAGGTGGATATTATCATAATATTCCTTAATGAAATGAGACTGAGATGAAGTCCCTTTCAAAGACCGTATCAATAGATTAAGGATAAATTAATGAATTAATTATGTGTGAAAATATAAATACACCCAATATAAGTGGATATTAATTTTATAAAAAAATTCATTCACCCATAATCATGGAGAAACAAAACCAATGACATGGATATTTAACACAACGAATTGATATTGACTGAAGATTTCCCTTACAATGTTTGTATAAATGATGTCTAAATTGATCAATTAGGTGATTTTGTGTAGAAATATTATATACACACAACGAGAAGTGGAATTAAAACATAAATATATAAAAAGTGATTCCGCACATAATATTTTCTTAATATAATCAACAAAGTTTGTGTAAAACCCAATGAGTGGAAATTAGTTTAAGAAGTTCCCTTAACTTGAGTCTGGCTTGTCTTGTTCATTATTTATATGACTGAATAATAAACATAAGTTAATTTATAACTGCTTGAAAAAACATTTTCAAGCATATTATTCCTTTTATATCACTTATTACCTTACTATAATAATCATAAAATTATTCATGTTCATATCGGTCGTTTTGTCGATGTTTGGTACTTGAGTAAAAAATAACCTTGTTATAATTAAAAATTGACCATGTGGTCAAAAGTACATTACCTCTAGAATAGTATTCATGATTTAAATATCACATATATCCAGTATATATGTATTTAGATCTAGTATATATTTATTTTATAATAGTCCATAAGATTTTGAGATAAGAAATAAAATGCACTACTCATCGATACGGTAAGTCGTACATACACATGAAAGCTACTTTCATTTATTTTCATATTGAGAATAATTAAAACTAAATAATACATATATATATTATAATTATAGTATAATACCATATTTTGTATACATTACATAAGTTAATTAACCCCATACATTATATGTTCCATATATGGCATGAATGAGTCATATCACATTGAGGAACGATAGTCCGCAATTCCCCAAATGATATTATCGTATTTACACATTATGAGAAGTATAAAGGTATGATGTAAATGTAAAATAAAAACAATAGAGAATATATAAATACTATATTTATCATATATAAATAAAGTTCCATCATAATGGACACCATGAGAGGTGGTAGGGGAAAATTGAACAATCATTACTTCGTGAGGCCATAGTTCGTCGTACTCATAAACAGTATGTTCATAACCATCAAATGGAGGTGTGTGTAAGTGTAGTTCTAATACTCATCATAAAAACAACATATTATATTGAGGAAACTATTTTTGTTATGTAATCATATAATAATAACATCATAGGGAGTCGGGAAAGAAAATTAAGGAAAGGAAGTTGAGAGAAGACATTACCTCTAAATCATGTAACTCATTTTGATTTGAGCCAAAAGGATTTCTTGAATTTTGTTATGCTAAGGTAAGGCTTCTAGAAGAATGTTATTTTTGTTGGGATATTATTTTAGTAGAATCCTTATGATCCATGGGGTTTTATAGGTTTGACTATGTGGGTAGAGGTGGGGGCCTTTTATAATAAAGATGTGCACTTTAGGAAGGCATTGAAATATTAATTTATTATAAATTAAATTTAGATTAAAAATATAGAAAAGCTTAGTAAATTAAAGATAATGTGATTTTGGTTATAATAAATATTATAAATTAATTTTTGGACAAGTTTTGAATAATTTTATATCCTTATATTTTTTGTCTAACCCTTATTTTACCTTTTTCATCATACCATGATATCATGTTATTTACACATTATGGTATAATGTAATTAACATATCATGTTAGAAAACCCAAAAAAAGTTATTTACGAGGTATTTAGACTTATATAAACCATTTTTATGAATATTATATTTTTAGGAATTTAATATCATTTAATAAACTATTTTATTTTTTATGTTATGAATTATGTAAATTTTGGGGACTATTCATATAAGTATTTTTTTAAAATTTACAAGAACTTAATTCCTTATAAAAAAATGAATTTCCTCAAAAACAGTATTTCTTTATCATCTATAAAAAATTTTATGACATCAAAATAACATAATTTTATTTTTATCATTTATAATATCATTTATTTGAATCTTTATTAATACAGCAATCATTGCATCATCATTATGTCATAATTAAATTTATTTATACAATTAATAATATTTATAAAAAATATATAATGATTTCGGAAATATTTATATATTTCTAAAGGATATTTATAGTCTAAGATATTAGTTATATAACAACATATTATAATATTTTTAGTAAAAGATACATGCTTATGTTATATTTCTCTTTATTTTAAATTAATTCCAATAAAATGTACTTTTCACATTTATGTGGATCCATGCGGTCTAGAAATTGTCACAAGGAATACCATGGTCGGAAGTATATCACCCAATTAGATTGGGACACATTTTAGGTTAGTTTTATATTATTATAATATTATTTTAACCTTATTTACCTTATTTACCCCTCAACCATGGTAAATAAAATTAATTACTGAAGTTATTATTCATAATGTCTAAAAACAAAATGTAAAAATTTACACAATTTTTAAATTATGATTCCAAATATGGAATCCATTTTTACAAATTCAAAACACAGAATTTGTAGTAATTATTTTAAAATTAATTTTCATTGTCAAAACAAAAAATCATGTTTTTACAAAGTAAAAACTACCAAAAGATTGACATGTGTTTATGTCCAATTTCAATGTGAAATTATATCTAATGAAAAAAATTGTATTAAATGTCAGAAATATATTCCATTTATACATTAAAACCATTAAACAATTTGGTTTAACAATATAAATTATCTCGATGGAAAAATTTGTTTTCAATTAAAATTTACCAAATTTTTACTATTCCTCAAAACATTATAGTTATCAGAAAAATATCAAAAATTAATCCAAAGTAATTTTTTTTATTCTAAATTAGTAGTTTATATATTCCAATAAAACAAATAAAAGTGATAAAAACTTGGTTTAAAAAGGGTTCACCATCAAAAGGCGTTAAAACATTATTTTTATAAAAATACTTCTTTTATACAAAATATTTAATTTGTTCTTATATCATTTCTAGAAAAAATATAATATGAATTCGAAATATTACATAGAATATATAAATTACATTTTTCCTTAAATAAAAATCCATAATGAGTGATATGATTATATAAACACAATTATTTTCTTTTTAATGGGTTTTAAAAAAAATGCAGCATTTATATTCAATTGGTTTCTATTTCCGTTTCTAATCAATTTAGAAACCAATTGAATCATTATTTAAAAATGTGTAAACAATATTTCAAAATTAATTTGATACTATTCATTCCTTCCATTCCAATGGCTATATGTTAACAACAATTTAAAATAACAATATTATTATTCTATTATTTTTCGGTATAACTCAATGATGTGAGAAATGTATGATTTCAGAGAAATCCATTATTGCATCTTAAGTACGCTATCGTAAAAATAATCCCTTATAATGTGAAATTAATATCTTATTAAAAAATATTAATTTAAAAGAAAATGTATTATTCTATAAATATTTTGTTCATTACAATTTCCCCCCTTAATGGAAATTATATCCCTGTAATTTTAAAATTGGGCAGGAAAATATCAATGAAAGTCCCACATCGGAAAAAGAGTCAGTAAAACTATCACATTTTAATAAATAAAGATAAGTAAAAAGGTTATCCAGGATAACAGAAACTAGGATTCCATGTTGGAAAACATGTATATAGAAGAGACTTTATACATCAAGTTATGATAGAGGGTGATAGAAAACATGATTAGGAGAAATTTAACTACTATAATACCATAAAATAAATATGATTTAAATGGTCTATGATTTCCTAGTAGGATAAGTAAATAGGAAATGTTTTTTTCTGGGCCATTACATAATTTTGAGGAATTATTATTCTACTTAGAAAAAAACATAAGGAAACAAAATTACTTATCAAGTAGAGTTTAATTCTTTAATAAATATCTACCATAAAAATCATATTTTCCCTATATGATGAGTATTCAAGATTACTTGGTCCCACCTAAAGCTATAAAATTAATTTCTAGAGAATCTTGTAATCCTCAAGAGATTAAATATAAATTCATCATGTCTTAAAACATTAACCAAACCCAAAATGGTTAGTACAAGATCGGATAATCCCGGAAAAGGATAATCCTTTATTAGAAAAAGTCTGCAATATATATCCAAAATTCAACTGTATTACCCAAGACTAGACCATTAAACAAAAAAGTCCTTAAAATTTATCAAAATAATCCAACTAATATTGAAACAAAAAGTTCATAAGGATTTGATCACATAGTCTTCCATAATAAATCTTAAAATTTATATCCAATTAACATCAACTAATCTTAAATTATCATACTAGAAAGTAATTAACCAAATCACATATTCCCCATGATATGTTCATCATTTACATAAAAAACCCAAATCTCCATATGTCCTCCATAAAAACATATATTATTACAAAATAAAATTCATCCATTACTCCTCAAATGAATTATCATATTATTATATTTAACATTGAAATATAGTGTTCCTAAAATAGTGAATGTCTTCCAAAAAATCATTTATGACATAATCACTAAATCATTTTCCTATAAAAAGGATATACATTTGATAAAATATAAGATCTGAAAATGAAACTTAATATTAATCCATAAAATCTGTTAACTAAAAATAATTAGTCATACTAACTAGGGACATAATATAGGCTAGTGGTAGGCGATGAATCCTAGTCACACTTTGGTTGTAGGTTCGATTCCCACAACATTGTCCGATGTGATGGGTTGTCACTTGGTTTGTAATTTTTATTTTTTAAAAAATATATTATATTATAACATTCTCTAAAATGAAATAAATTAATTAAAAATAACTGTAATGTATTGTAACCTCAAAATTTATCTCATACCTCATATTTTTCATCACAATAATTAATAAAAAGTAATCGCTCCAAATTCAAGGATCCTATAAACCCTAATGGTTCATTACAACTATATACACAAAATATAAGATAATTCTTCCTCAATTAAAATTATTATATAACAAACTTAAGGAATACGAATACAAGAATTCTTCCAACATAATCCAATCATTAATAAATTTTAACATATCTTTATCCATAGATCCAACATAACTCTTCAATTCCTAAAATGTATAAATCTTAATCGTCAAACATTATTCATGATCATTTATCATTTTTTTTATCTTATTCATTTATATTTCTTTCCTACAATAAAAATCATGCATAATTTTTTAATATTCAATAATGTCAAAACACGAGCTATGAAAAAATCCATACATTTCATAAGTCGTTTTCAATTTCCTCATCTTTAATTGGAATGGAATTAAGAATTGGTAAAAATATATTTGTATGGTTATTAAGATCCCATTTTCAAACCTTCATTTTAGGACATCCATTTGCATAATGACCATTTCCACCAAATTTAAAACATTCAATTGATCCCTCAGAAGGAACTTATTTCCTTTTACTCGATTCAACTGGATGCTTTGTTTTCTCCATTGAATTTTATTGGTTTATGACGTTCATTACCACATCTATAACATCATTCCATCATTTTGAAGCATTTTCCAAGTTGTTAATTTCCAAATCCATATCACATAGGTTTTTAAATTTACATACCTTTGTGATTATTACATGAACTTCCAATGGGATTTATTTATCGCATATATGATGCCTTAGAAAGAATCATTATGTTTTAGGTGGTCAATCATGACTCCATATAGTTGGTTAAGAATAACCATGAGAGTTCTCATGGCAGCTCGCATTTCATTCAGTTTCATATTTAGAAAACCACAATAGTTTCCTTCAAATCTATTGTAACATTGGTGGTTGCTAGATCTATCCATTTATTAAATCCAAAATGGTCGATGTGAGTATATAAGTAAAATCATTATATACAATCTTATTAGGAGGGTAAAAACTAAGATATACTTATTCATGTTATTTGAAAATCATTCAATTTATCGAAAAACAACTATGACTCATCTAATAAGCTATCTATTATGGTTATGTCACTTATTCTTAAATAACACCCTAACCAATAAAGGTATATAAACTGAAATCTGATACCAACTATAAGGCCCCAGTCTTAAACATTACATAATCTTGAGTTAATTTAATAATTTTACTTTTAATTCACATTAATGATCTTTTCAGGTTTAGAGATTTAGAGAATTCAGTCATAACTTATACATAACAACATGTATATTCCAAGTAGACACTTCAACTCAGTATAAATTTTTTTTCATAAAACAAAAACTCTTTAAAACAAAACATGACATAGTTTCATGTTTTAATATCATAACTTTTCCTTGATGAGGTCCTTAACTTTATTATCACATAAATCATGTGAAAAAATTTAAAACATGGGTTGAGAAAAAAAATCTCAGTAAGGAATATAAAATACGAAATAAAATCATTAGTCCATGAAAAATTAAAACCCACGAAAACAATTTCACTTGAATAACACTCATACATTTTGTTTAGCTAAAAACATTAACCTAATAGCAAGAAATTAAAACTCATTATGTTGACTTAGATAATAATATACACAAAACAATTTCAATTCCATTCCATTAGAAAAACCATATGGATGACTTCAAGATTTAAGATCTTTATTGGGGATCCCCATTCATAATAGTTATATCAGGCTCGCTCATGTGCTATAATGGGGCTCATCCATTCATATAAGCTATATTTGGCTAACTCGTGAGTTATAATTGGGAGACATCCATCGTATATGTTGTGTAGGGCTCACCCATGAGCTATAATGGTGCCCAACCCATCGTATAAGCTGTATCAGGCTCACCCATTTCATATAATGCTCAAGTACCGTTTCAAAAAAACGTTCATCACTAAACCCTTTCGAAAAACTCATCTAGTCCTATATGAAAAACATTTCCATATAAAAATACCATTTTCAATTTAAGATCTCTTTATAAAAACCACAGTACCCAAATTAAAGAATAAGAGATTTATTTAAAATACATTGATGTTTGTAGAGGCAGCCAAATATCAAATAATGGTTATGGATATGGAGAAGTAATTATCGTCGTATATGATAAAAGAAATAACATTCATTTTTTCATTTTGTAATGAATGTAAAATGATTTATATAAAATGGTTCCTTTTAAAAACACTGAATGAAATTCTAGATAGAAATAAAATTTACAATATAATCCTTTTTATAAACATATAAATAAATATGTAAATTAATATCATAAAGACCAAGATTTGATAATTAAATCATTAAATGTTCAAATTATTCCATACCACATTGATTATTTAAATATTAATCTCCATGAATTAATAAGTAACATTAAAATCGATAAAATATGGACATGAGATATCATAGTTTCTATATATACATCATAAAAAAATATAGGAGGATATAATCATGTCATGCGTCAATGAAAGGGGATTAGGATGAAGTCCCCTTCAATGATCATATCATTATATTAAGGATAAGTCAATGACATAATAATGTGAGAAAAATATAATGACACCCAGTATATGTGGATATTAAGTGTAAAAAAATCATAGTTCATTCATAAATATTCTTTTAAAAAGAAAACCACTAACATGGTTATTTATCTCAATGAATGGAGATTGAGTAATGATTTCCCTAACAAAGTTCGTATAAATGATGTAAGAATTTATCAATGGGGTTATTATGTGTATCAATAGTATATCAACACAAGGAGAAGTAGAAATTAAAACATAAATATATACACATTGATTCAAAACATATTATTGGAATAATTTAATCAACTAAGTATGCGTAAAACCCATCAAGTTGAAATTGGGTAAAGATGTTCCATTACCTTGATTCCGACTTCTTTTGTTCATTCATTATCTCCTAGAATAATAAACATAAGTTAATTTCTACTTTCATCAGAAAAATTTTCAATTTGATTAGTCCTTTTATATAACATATTACAATGCTATAACAATCAAATAATTATTCACGTTCATATCAGTCATTTTTTCGATGTTCGGTATTTGAGTCAAAAAATGAACTTGTTATAATTACAAATTTTCAATGTGGTCAAAATTCCATTATCTCCATAGTAGTATTAATGATTTGAATATAACATATATCTAGTAAATATTTCTTTATATCTAGTATATATGTATTTTATAATAGTCCATAACATTTTGAGATAAGAAATGAAATTCATCGTTCATGGAGACGGTAAGCCATACGTACACAAGAACATTACATTCATTTCTTTTACATATTTTAAAGATTGAAAACTAAATAATATATACGTATATTTTTATTCCAATATAATATAATATTTTATTAATGTTACATAATTTAATTAACATCATACTATATAAATTCCATGTATGGCATGAATGAGTCATATCACTTTGAGGGGGAAGGTAGTTCGCACTTTCTCAAATGAAATTATCAAATTTACACATTATAGAAAGAATAAAGGTATGATATAAATGAAAATATAAAATAATAAGGAAAATATATATATAATATATCAAATATAAATACAATTCCATCATACTGTCTACCATGAGAGGTGGTCGGGGAAAATTGAACAATCATCGTTTCATGAGGCAGTAGTTCACAGTACACAGAAACAATATGCTCATATCCCTTATATGGAGTTCTCTGTAAGTAAAGTTCAAAAGGTTCTCAGAAAAAACCCTAGTATATTTAGGATACTGTTTTTGTTATGTAATAAACTAATAATAACATCATATGGAGTGGATGACGAAAATAATGGAAGGGAACTTGAGAGAAGACATTTCCTCTAAATCTGGTAACTTCTTTTGATGTGAGCCAAAAGAATTTATTGAATTTCCTTCATCCCAAAGAAATGAATCTACGATAATGTTAGAGATGTTGGTATATTATTTGATCTGAATATGGATGATCCAAGGGGATTTATAGTTGTGAGTAATCTGATATAGGTGGTGGCCTTTTATAAGAGGGAGGTGGGGAACGTTTTGGAGGTCTTGAAATATTAATTTTTTATAAATTTAATTTCGATTAAAAATGGTCCAAAAATCAATTAATTATAAGATAAAATGATTTTGGTTTGAATAAAAATTATCCAATAATTTTTATACATGTTTAAATATTTTTTTATCCTTATCGTTTTGGTTTAACCCTTATTTTACCCTTTTTAATCTTACCGTGATATCACGTTGTTTACCAATTGTTGGTTAATGTAATTACAATATCATGTAAAACTAATAAAAAAAAGTTTTATATGATATATTTTGACATATATTAACCATTAAGAAGAATATTTTATTTTGTTGAATATAATATCATTTTATATAATATTTTATATTTTAAGTTATGAATTATGTCAATATTGGGCACTATTCATACATGACTTTTTTGAAAATTCATAAAAATATGATTCTTCAAACCAAAGGCATTAAATAAAAGATAATATGTCAATATAATACATTAAATTAGTATATGACATCAAAATAACCAAATTACATTTATTTAAACATTTATAATATAATCTATTTGAATTCTTTTTAGTGATGCAATTACTCCATCACCATTGTGTCATAATTAAATTTATTTAATGTTTAAAAATTATAAATAAAATATAATCATGTAGTAAATTTTTTTTATATTTATAATTACTTTTTATATTTGAAGTGATCAGTTACATATCCCCATATTAATTTTTTATTAAAATATACATGTTTATGTTATATTTCTCTTTACTTTAAATTAATTCTTATAAAATGTCATTTTCAAATACTAGTGGCTACAAGGGGTCCCATAATAAACAAAAGGATTTACATGGTCGGAAATATCACTTAAAATCGGATTAGGAAATATTTTACGGTAGTTTTATATTATTATAATATTATTTTTACCCTTATTTACCTTATTTTCCCTTCAACCATGGTAAATAAAACTAATTACTCATGTTACTATTAATAAGGTCTAAAAATAAAGGGTAACTATTTAAAAAATTTGGAACATTAGATTACTAATATGGAAACCATTTTTCAAAATTCAGAACACATAAGATGCAGTAATTAATTTCAAAGAAAATATCATTATCAAAACAAAAAATCTGGTTTTTAAGAAGTAAAAAATACAAAAAGATTGAAATGTGTTTATGTCATATTTCAAAGTAAAATTAAATACAATGACGCAAATTGGAATAAATGATAAAAATATATTCCATTAATACATTAAAATAGAAAATAATATTATTAAAACATATAAAATATCTCGATGGAAAAAGTAGTTTTCAATTAAAATATACCATATTTTTTTTTCTATTCATCAAAATATGATAGTTAGCAGAAAAAATTCAAAAATTCATACAATTGAAATTTAGATGTACCACTTCTAAAGAAGAATTTTATTTTTTCTTATAAACATATAAATGTGACAAAAACTAGATTTAAAAAAGTGATCTCCATCAAAAAATTGTAAAACATTATTTTCAGAAAAAATACTTCTTTTATATAAAAAATTGAATTTGTTATTATGTGATATCTAGAAAAAATATAAGATGAATTTAAACCATTAAATTGAATATATAAAATATATTTTTCATTAAATAAAAATCCATATGTATTGATTTCATTTTATAAACACAATTATTCCATTTTAAATGGTTTTCCATAAAAACACATCCTTTATATTCAATCGGTTTTTTACTTCTATTTCTAATAAATTTGGTAACCAATTGAATCATTATTTAAAAATTTGAAAATCATATTTTAATTTTCAGTTTATACTATTTATTCCCACAATAACAATGGCTATGAGTTAACTAACATTTAAAATTACAATATTATTATTGTATTCTTATTCGAAATAACTCAATGTTGTCTGCAATGTAAGATTTCGAATAAACCCATGGTTTCGTTTCGAGTATGCTATTAGAAAGTGTCCCCTTTAATGTAAAACTAATATTTTATTCATAAATATTAATTAAAAAAAGTATTATTTTATAAATATCAAGGTCATTACACTAACACCTATTAATGTGGATAAACTCTATACATTTATAGGTTGTGATTATTTATGGAGGGAAGAATTTAACACCAAATATTTAGTTATAGTAATATTTTATTTTTAGAGGATCAATAGAACAATGTAAAAATATTTATTCAATAATATAATTAAAAAATAATATTTTTATTCTTTATAATTTTAAATTTATGAAACTTATTTCATTTTTGAACTGTCATGTGAAAAATACATTAGGGTGAATTTTTGATATTTTTTAGAAATAATTGATTTTTGGGTGAATAGTGGAAAATAATTATTATAAAAAACTATCAATTTTATGCCATTATAATGACATAAAAATGACATTAAATACCTTGAAATTTTTTTAACAGACCAAATATATATTTTATAATTAAAATAATTCAAATAAATAATTAATGGTGAAGTTGTAAATATATTCTTAAAATTTTATGAATCTAAATAATTTTTTTATCAGAAAAAAAATCAAAATTTTATGATAATCAAGAATTTTTGAATGTTACATTGAATTTGGTTTAATTTTATAGAAAAATAAGTCCCTTTTTATTTATGATACTCAATTTAATTCCTTTGAGAAACAAATTTAAATTTTTTTCTTTAAATTCAATCTGATTCATAAAATGGATTTTTTTAGAAAATAATATTTGTTTAATTTAAAAATTAGTTTATAATTAATTTCACCAATTTATAAAAATATTTATTCATAAATTGTTTAAATATTTTTTAGAAAATAAAAAATATCAGGTTATAAGATAAAGTAAATTTTTCTTCCAAATGAACTCTAGAATCAGTAAAATTTTGTTATTGTGGTTAGGGGTGAAAAATCTTTTATCAAGGATGGGGTGGGGGTTAAAATAAGTTATAAGGGTATAAATTCCATATATACTTAAATAAAAATAAATTTAAGGTTATATTTTGACTATAATTCTTCTATCTCAAATTCATTGATAATTTATAGTAACTTTTTAAAAAACGACATTTATTAAGAAAATAATTTATGAAATACAATGTGTGTCCATTACCATACTTATAAGGGGAACCACATAACCTCTCTTCTTCAAAAATATTGAGAATCTTAGATCAACCAATATATACCCAAATAACCTTCCAGACATCATAACCATGATATATAGTTGATTAACTAGAAACTTTTAGCAACCTTTTTCTGAAGCACTGTGAACATCCATTTTTTTAAATGATATTGATTATGTTTAAATATTTTGGAGTTATTATGAGAACGATTTAAGTTGTTTCGGGTATATTGAGGATAAAATTAACAATGTGAGGGTGTTAATTGGTGGTTTGAGGTAACATTATCCAAGAAGGAACCACCGACTCCACAGTGTGAGGTACTAAGATCCCTAGCTAGCTAATAGGTTTGGGGTTCCCTAGACTAGCCACTAGGAAACCATTATCAATGGGGAGGGAAACTAGAAAAGTCATAGTTATTTTTCTAAAATAAGTGAAATGTGAAAATTTTTCAGTCATGATGTTTTATTTGAAATATTTTCCCCTAATTTTGGCAGAAATTTGATGAACATTCAGCACCATAACTCATTATTTCATTAATCAACATTATGTACTCATTTATATATTATTTTAGTTCCAAATTATTATCCTTTGGTAGTGTTGGACCTACCAAAGTATGATCTAAAACAAAATATTTTTTTTATAAAATAATAAATTTTAATTATTTTCTTGATTATATTATCAAATTTTTGTAACACCCAAAACAATACTACGATAAGTAAATACATTTCCATGGATTATTGCACAAATGGTACCTTTGAAAAAACATTATTTAATTTTTTTTTAAAATAGTTAATTTTATAATATTGAAATTGGCTAGGATAATTCCATTTTGGAATTCATCATATAAAAATAAAAATATTATGAATTAGAGATATATTTTTTTACAAAATGGTCGATTTATTTTGAAAATTAAAATTTTCAAAAAAACATGTAATTATTGTGACTTTAAAATTATATAAGAATGACATTGATGATTTGACACCGATTGATGTATAGAAATATGAATTCAATAATAAACATTATACATTTTACAATAAACTTTGTACTTATTAATCAAATTGAAAACACTTTTAGAACTAATTAAAATATAACATTAATATAAAAATCATTTTTCCGTCTTATAGTTGAATCTTTTATTTAAAAGGACTAATTAGGTTCTGTATGATTAATGATATTGGGAGGGGTTATTCAAGGATATTTAGTTTTATAATTTAATTCTTATGAACTGAACATCTTCTCTTATATAGTATATATTAATTTGGTAACAAAACAATAGATGGAATGATAATTCTCGATTGACCAACCCATTTACCAAATTTAAATACAAAGTGAATAAGTGCTTATTTGCAGAAGAATGTAAATAATGATTTGAAGAATTAAAAATAAGGTTAATCAATGACTTTGTGATGAAATTTACATTGATATTGGATGGATTTATTATATATAGTGACATATCAAATGAAATAATTATATGTGTCCTTATGTTGATCGATAATGTTATTTATTATAAATCAATATAGTTAATGATCCATGAAAAAATAATAAAACTCAAGATCTTCAGTTAGAAGCCATAATTTTTTCCAAGTTGTTTGGAATGCATTATGTTTATGGTAAAAAATATGAGATATATAAATATCATAATAGTTTCCAATACATCCTTTTATATAAATATCTCAACTTGTGTTAAAGGTGATAGTTATAGACACTCAAATGTTATGCTTTTACAATACATTAACACCCTGGGATGGTTAAAAAGATAAATTATTCATTAAGTATAAATATTCATGGAGTTGGGAGTGATATGGGGATTAAAACAAATTATTTATTCAGGGAAATAGTAATGATGGATATATGAATTAATATGAGAGTATAAATAATACTCATTCTTCAAATTATTTCCATAATATATTTGTTTAAAAGGATTAAATTATCGCGACCTGATGATACTATTTCTAAAAATAAAATTAAATATTTTCATGATTAGAATCTAAAAAATTTTGTTTATGGAGGTGGTGCGATGAAAATTGGAAATAGGTTATGCAATCCTTCCATACTTGAGTTGAAAATATAATTATTAGTTTAATCTCCTGACTAAAATTTCACAGTAAACACTAGAAAAACCTACATGTATTAGTATTTTATGGATGAATTTTCGTATGATAATATTGACTAAAAAATTTTAGACCATGTATAAAGATGGTTAGTTTTTTCATTAGTAATGGCTGAGGGAAAATATACTAAAGGATTCATACAACTCCTAACTATTCCCATATAGAAATGGTATGAAATAACAATATAAATATTCATTGTATTTCCAAACACTCGTGGAAATAATGATTCTATATGAGTTATTTTTTATATCCCTAAGAAGTTATCATATTATCTATCTATAAAGGATGATACAAATTTTAAGCACCATGGAGGGATCTATATTAATTGTGTTTTGAGACATCATGGTATAAAATATTCATTTGTATCTTATCATGATCAATGAGTTACTGAGTAAGTATCGAACAGTCTTTAGAATTATCCTGACTCCATGATATGCTGAAAAATATTGAAACATATTGAAACTGATGGGTATTCCTAAAGAAAAATTTTAAAATTAACAGACTAATTAATATCATTCCAACATGACTTTTAATTAATGTGGGATCAGTAATTATGTTTGTTTTAATTTAGTTGTATTAATAGAATACATTAAATATTTCAAACAGTAAAATACGTGGTATTTAATGGTAAGAGGTGGCATACAACAACTTGTTTGGGTGATATTGGTGAAAGGGAGATTATATGCTCAAATATTGTTGATGAGAAAATGGTGAAATTAATGATTTTTAATAATCATATTAAGGAAACTCAATGAAGCTAAAAATTTTATGAATATTACTAATAGGACATAGAATTACAAGTTGGTGATCATTTTTTCTTAAAGGTATCTCCATGGAAATGTGTTAAAAAAAATTGTATCAATGAGAGTATATGTTACAAGAATATCGAGCCAGTTGTAATTCTACAATGAATTGGGGAAATGTATAATAATATAGGATTCAAAACAAGGATCTTGAATGTTTGTGAAGACTTCCATATATCATTTTATGGGATTACATTTTGGATACAATGAATTTTATTACCTATGAAAAAATATAATTAGAACTTAATTTATATTAATGTGATGATATTATCCAAATTAGTGACACCATACAACAAGTGAACACCTAAAATAACATAAATTTTTAGGATGTAATTTAGGATGGAGGGAAGAATTTAACACCTGAGAAGCAATTATAGTAATAATTTTTTTGGGAATTAATAAAACAATAAACATTGATTTATATAAGAATTTTTATTAAAAACTAAAATATTATTTTTGATAAAACTAATTTTATGAAATTAAATTCATATTTGAATTGGTATGTGAAATATATATTGGGGTTATTTTTTTGATTTTTTGGAAATAATTAGTTTTTAGGTGAATAGTGGAAAATACTTATTATTTAAAAAATATCATTTTTATAAAATTATAATCACACAAGAATGAAATTAAATATCATGAAACTTTATTCATAGAAAATATATATAAAATAAAAAATATAATTCAAGTAAAAAAATAATTATGAACTTTTAAATATATCCTTAAAATTTTAGAAATCTATTTAATGTTTTTGTCTAAAGTAAAACTATTTTTCCTTCTCTTCTCATAACAAAAAACTTATATTTTTCAATTTTATTTTTTTATTTTTAAATAAAAAAATTAAAATTTTATTAATCATACTTGAATCAATTTCTTTTTTATCAATATTATAATTTATTTTTCTTAAAATTAAAATTCATTCTTAAAATAGAAATATTTCTAAATACGGTTTTAGTTTTATTTTACAATGTTACATTGAAATTAGTTTCATCAATTGAATTAAATTTATTAATCATAAATGTCTTTAATATATCTAATAAAAATAGTAATTATTTTTTAATGAGATAAGCATACTTTTTTCAAAAAAAAAATTCAAATATCTATTTTTTTAACCATGGTTAGGGTTAAAACGATTTGGAGGGGGGGTGTTAAAATAGGAGATATAGGTTTAAATTACACATAAAAATGTATAAAATTAATCTTATGGTAAAATATTTACCACAATATTTTCATCTGAAATTCATTTATAATTTACAAACACATTTATAAGAAAAAAATGATATATTAATAAAATCATTTATGTAATTAAATGTTTTTCCTTTAGCACACTTATAAATGGGACCTGTCACGAACCGAATCTGGTCGCCACCAAAATCGGCACCAAACCCAGCCTGTGACCAGTCTCGAAGGGCATTCCCGATCCCCATGGGGTGGCACAAGTTCCCGGGTAATAGAAAATGAAATTTGGGAACGATTTACCCAAGTTTATAAACATATAACAACGAACGAATCCAATAAAACAAATCTGGATTTTTCAAACAAAACCATCTTTTACAAAATTTCAGAACTGAATTACATAATTTAAAACAATTATAGAAGTCTATAACAACTGAAGAAACCCACAATGGATATCCCAAGAACCTCTACATGGTGAGAGGCACCACCCTCAGGACATATCCACAACACCATATCATGATGGACAGCTAAAAACCCGAACTGTAGGCACAAAAGTTGTACCCAAACCTGCAACAACAAAAATAACCAAGTATACTTACACACAAGGGTGTAAGTAGGGTGTGATCCAATGCCCTGTAGGATACCACCACTAAGAGATTCCACGTGACAAACATTCAAAGATGAAAATCATGGAAGTTTTCAAAAACATGTAATTTCTAATTACAATGTCTAAAAGATGCAACTAAAAAAATCCATTTTCAAGTAGAATAATTTAAATAATAAACACTTTTAAAATAAATTCAAAAGATACTGAATTTTTACTGCCAAATATACCGTATGCTGACGGTAAGTATAAAGGATCTAAAGAGCACAAGAAATTGGAAATAACTCCTAGGCACTAGCTAGCTATGGGTCCCAAGTACCTCGTATCTCGGTGAGAGTATCAACAAATAAAATATATGTTCTCACGCACGAGCCACTAGTTAGGAACTTACCCATATCCTAGTGGTCCCCAATCATTATCATCATAGTTTAGTTAGTGTTGTAAGCGTCAATTTTTCAAAGTGAAACTGAGGCCAAACCCCACGATTTCACTAGCATACTAGTACACATCCACCCACCCAGATACCCGGGTTTTACCATTGTGCTCAAACAAGTTCAACAAGACAAGAAATATAGTTTTCACATGAAAATATCACTTCCACCTCACACATTAACCAAACATCCCCATGTACATCACACAAGTTACAAGTTCCACTTTTCATTGAAATGCATTTTGAAATCAAACTCACACCAAAATAACCCACATACTTTTTTCATAACATTCACAATTAAACACATCCTTTAACAATTTTATAAATTCCCTACAAATATTCTAAACTTCACATAAAAACCCACTCACATGTTTCATAAAACCAAATTTATAAACAAAATCCATTTTTCACAATGCACTCACACAAAAATCCCACATCACGTTGACACCTCTTTCACATTTCACTAAATCCATTAAACATTTTTATAAATCATTTCCAAGAGGATACACATAACATGACAGACCTATTCACATTTGAAATGGTCCATTTTAAAGTATAAACAATCCAAAATAGTTTTCGAATATGGTTTCACCTCTTACATAAATCCTTAAACCATTCAAAACTTTCATAAAACAATTCTAAAGAGTGTACCAAATAATTTCACATAAAACCCTTTTCAAAACCATATTTCAAGGACAAAATCACACCAATTCGAATTCAAAACAGAATTTTCAGCCCCAAAAACATTTATTAAACTACCCCAAGTGTTATACAAACACCTCAAACAATACCACAAAAGATCAACATGAAAATCACAATTTTCAAAATCCCTTTCACGAAGTACAATATGGTTTTACACCTTAAACCAATAACAAAACCCTCTTTAAAACATAATGGCACACCAATAAACTTCCAAATCATAACTTTCAGCCCAAACATGATTTATTAAAACAATTTAATATGTTATAAAACACACTCAAACAAATACGCAAAGGGTTGCACATGAAAAACACCCAATTCTCAGCTAAAATGGAACTATAAAAATAAATGCTTAACCAAATTCAACGTAAATTTTTTTTTCACCACACACAGTATATTAGGAACATTAATAATAAGTAATTCAAGAAAACTAACTCATCTAGAAATGATTACACATGGAATCACCTAAAGGAAGTGTCAAATCCCGCAAAACATGGTGCGAAACATCAACTGCACCACCTCCGCACCACAAGGAAGCTAAATCTAGACCTAGACCGCAATATTTTACAAATAATGTCACCAAATAAAACCCTATATTTTAACCCTAACTTCTAGAAATTTTAGAACATAATTAGTGAGAGAGGAAACCCCAAGGGAAAAGGAAGAAACCAAGAAGGAATCACTTACCCAAAACAATCCTGAAGAAAACGACCCAAAATCGACCAGAATATGAATTTTGAAATAGATAAAAATTTATTGGATACTCAAAAAAAATTGGAAGGTCATTTAGGAATTATAATGGGGGAAAATAGTAAGAATTGAGAGATTTATGATGGAAATAACTTAGCTCCTCAAATATGGCCGATTTTAGAAACCCTATGAATTTCAGCACTCAATCGCAATGAAAACGAGTTACAAAGAAGGGGAAATGAAATGGGAGCGCTCCTGGGATTCTTAGGGTCTATAGGGAGGTATAATAACTGAAAAATTCATTATAATGAATATGATATTAAAAAATTAAAAACCAATTTAAAACTGAAAAATTGAATTTCGGGTTGGCCCAATTCTTAAATAAAAACACACGTCCCCCATGATTATGGATTTATTAATTCTACAAATATAATTGTGGTGTTAATATATCAGGGGAGGACATTTAGGAGTTGTAATGAGTGAAAAATATTAAAAATTGAAAAAATTATAAATGAAACAAAATTTATTTTTAAATCTGAAATTGGGCTCACAGTTTGGCCCATTTCATGAAAACTCACCGATTCTTCATAAAACCTTAGGAAACCACCAAAACAAAGCATGAATGGAAAATAAATTAAAAAATAACATTAAAATAAGTTATGTATGTGACAGGACCACATATCGTATCTTATTAACATGTTTTGAACGACTTATATTAAAAAATAAATACACAAATATCATTCCAAACATCATTCCTTTGACCTATGGGATCTGGTCACATCAAATAACATACAAAAGGGAATTATAGTGTAATACAATGGTTGTTTTCCAAAGAAGATGTAGAAATTTTAAATGAGTTTTTTTATTTTATTTCAACTTATACCTCATACAAATATTAAATAAATGTGAAAAGATAATGATATAAGTATATTATAATTAAAAATATTTCATTATTATGGTGGAACAAAAAATATATTTCTCTTTTCTATCCTTTAGAAAATGAAAACATTAGTCTTGTGAATATACGACCTACTATCTCCTTGTAGTGGTATAATTGTAGGTGTAAAATTAGTTTTTTGTCAAAAATCAACAAGAATTATTATAAATATATTACCTATAAATATATAAATATAATTGATTTATTAAATAGAGTATATCAGTTACCATCTAACCATTTGACTCATTAAAATTGACAATGTCTCCCACATTTACATGTGGACTACATCCTCCACTAGGTGACATGAATAAATTTTCATATATGAATTTAAAGTAAAACAATAAAAATTTTATAGTAAATATATTTTTAATTTAAATAATGACTATCATATTAGATATGATGGAAAAATATGAAAGATTCTAGAATTGAAACTTCCGAATTGAAACATACCTAAAAATTGATTTTATAGACACTTCGAAATGAAAATATTCATAAAGAATTATTAACAAACATTTTTTAAAATGTTATAATTATATAATATATAAAATTATGACTATGAATATGGTTTTATAATAAAATTAAAATGAATTTAACTTCATTTAAATATATTCTAATAGAACATATAAATTATGTCATACATTTTATGGGAGTTTATTTCCTAATCTCGTCAATATTTGCGATTGTTAATTTTTATGTTTATATTGAGAGAATCATATATATATATATATTAAATTTCATATTTATTATTCTATTATAATTATATATTAAAATTTAATGGTGTCCTTTCATTTTCCTCTCTAAGGTACTCAAAATACCAAAAGAATATTTTTAAGGAAAATAAAATATTTATTTCTATTTGGTCATGAATTATTTACATCAATGTACATATTTCGATAAAATATTTTAAATAATGTTTTCACTAAGAAAATTATTAATCTAATTAATTTTCAAGCATGTTATTAATTATATAGAATATTTAAAAATGATTCTTTTTTGTAATTTTACGAGTGGAAATTTTTTTATCAAATTTGTGTATAAAAAAATGTCTTATTGTACACCACAAAAAAACCCCACCATCATTAATATGTTATTATTTAAAGCTTCCATTATAGTTTTCAATGTATCTTTCAAAATAATTTTTTTTCCTAATATTAAGAAATTCATAGACTTTAAATTTGTTATTTCAAATTGGAAAGTGTGTTTTCATCAAGATTTGTTCCATCGATCATTGAAATGTAAATTAATATGTGTCGACATATTATGATTAATTTTTTATCTATTGAGGATATATTATCATTATACCATCAACCAAATTTCTATGGATTTATCAAATCCATTTGGAATAGAAAATTAATTGAAATTTTTTATTTAGGATCTTAGAATATGCACAGTTATTGATTTTTAACTCATATGAATTAGTTGTATTATATAATTTTTTGATCATTAAATTAGACTAGTTAGGTGATAGGTGGGGAAAATAATTATATATAAACTTTATTTATTCATAGGTATCATGAGAAAAAATATCTTAGGTATTTAGCATAGGCCTTACCCATTTTGATAATATGTCTTTGAATGAGATCTCAATTGTATGTTTATGATGTTAGACATTATTCATTCCTTGATTATGAAATATGTTATTGATATCCATTTCATTATTTTAATATCCATGTTATCCATGGATGAGTTTCATTCTCATGTGATTATTTCTATGGTGTTTTTTAATAATCATTTATTTCCCTCCATATTATTAATACCCAATTTATTCTATGATAGATTACTCTATTTACAGTCTTTTACTTAAAATATAATCTCACTTATTTATTTTTTTCCCTTTCCAAAATATTATTGTAATTGTACAATGATGGATATACAAGGATATACTATAGGAAATGATAATTATTTCAATGAAAATACAATGTTTTATATTATTTTTTAAAATGTAATATGATATTCAATACTATATCTAGGATTACAAGACAAATAATCTATTTGATACTTCAGAATGTGTTTGTTTATATCTAGTTCATTTGTATAAATGTACCATTGAATATGGGATGCTATAGACATGGTTATTAAAATATTTGAGTTACTATATATTACATGAAAATAAGAATCAATCCATATATAGTTTTAGGAAAATGAGAGCTAAAACCAAAATGGGAAAATAATTATTTTAATAATAAATGGTGAGGGATTCCTATTATGAATAAATTTATTCGAAATTCTTTATAAAAAATGTTAATGTGAATAATGATCATGATTTTGTTACATTTAGTCAATGTCGTAAGGAACATGAATCCAAATGTGAATTGAGATGATGCCTCTCACTAATGGGCAGGGATTTTTATAGGTATATGTATAAAGAAATATAATATATATAATGATTTATGTTATATTGTTTAGTTTAATGTGTCAAAGAAGATATGTCATATAGTCTTGAGTAATGTGGTAAAGACCACTTTAGTATACTTTACATTTTGGTGGAATAATGGAATTAAATGTTATTTTGGTTTATATAGAATGAAAATCATGTAAAGAAGTCGATGATAGTGAGATAAAGACTATTCCAAAACTTTATTATCATACAGAATGGACATTATGATGTGAAATTTATAAACATATTAAAATAACCTCAGTCCATACAATTTAACGTTATTGATAAACTATAAGATATTCTGTAGTTTATGTTTGAGTGATGGGAACCTCTGTAAGAATATTAATACCTTATGGAAAGGATTATATCTCATTCAATTTTGTTTATTATGATAATGACATCATATTATGAATTTTATGGTCATACAACAAGGAGAAAAATTTCGGCAGTTTTAGGGACTTGTGAGGAGGACACATAGAATAAAACATTAATTATCATATGAATTTTTTATTGAGTGACTTTTCATTATAGGTTTAATAATTTGATCTATTTTTTTAGTGATCTGGGAGTATTCTATATAGAAGTAAACCTTGTGTTTAATATAATAACACACTATTTTGGGTTTTTTTTATGAATTAATAGATTCCTCAGTTTCCTCAAGGCTAACATTAGCCAGTTTTTTAAAAAATGAATTAATATATAATATGTTGTCGAATACATGTATAAAAAAACTTTTTATGAACCTCAATGCTATGAAACACCCACAATGTTTTTTCATCATGGTTTTTAAGATCATTTAGCATAAATTTTTATTGCTCATATTATATAAATTGGGTATAAATTTCCATTCATATTTACTGTAACTTGAACTCAATAAAAAAAAATTATCCACACACCTTAGAATGTGGAGTCAACTTTTTTGGGTCATGTTTAATCGTATGATAATACTATAGAGACTTGAGGGTAATTTTAGGCTATATTATCATTTCCTTATCCACAATCATCGACATGATTTTTATAAAGGTATTATGGAATATTTTTTGTACCCATATATAGCTTTCTGATAATAGGAGGATTATTTTTAGATTGGGTCATATATTTTATATATTTTTAATAGATATATATATATATTGATGTTTGTGCCATTATATTAAAGGATAATAGTAATAACACAATATTTTTGAGGATATTAGACTTAGATATGGTGATAATGACATTTATTTTTACCTTATTCATTGTCACTTATTAAATTATCATTTAATATAATTTGGTGGAAGTGATGAAGAAGATGAATAACTAAATATTCTATAAAGGGTACCCATACATGACATATTTCCCCCAAATAAAAAATTTCCAGGAGTATTGTATGGACCCAACCCCAGTTTCCCGAATCTAGTACCTTATTTAATTACAATGGAATATAAAAAAGGAATATTCATACCAAAGGAACAAGTATCATTGTAAACAATATACATAAATATGTTTATCTTTACAATATGAAATGAAAAACAATAGAGAAATTATTTTTGACAACATCCATAACTCCTAAGTTATTTCTACATGTTATTCATAAATAAAATCTTCATGTCCTAATAAAATGAAACATAAGAAAGGGGTGAGGTAAAACTCTCATTAAGGGTAAAAAATAAAGGGAAATATATCATAAACATAAACATTAGACATCTTGAATAACTAAAAAATACATTCCTTTAGCAAAAAATCATGAACACATTATGACAGGAGTAAGATCTAGATAAATAATGTCGTAGTAAAACTTAATCAGGGTTATCATACTAATTGAATTACTACATGAACAATAAATAATATTTTTATAATGAGGGAATTCATATTGAGGGACATCATAACCATACTACTAAGGCCTATTTCCCAAACTATAAAGAATCATTTTGTAAAGGTCTTATGCCAAGACCAAATACTGTCTCATGAGACCAACTGATACAGTAAGGGGATATAGCAGACCCACATGACACTTACTATGTCCAATTAATTCCTCATATGAATGGGGATAAACATAAACAACATATACATTCAAATTGAAATTAATATATGAAATGTAAATAACTTTCCCTAAACATTAAGCATAAACACTAACCATTCAGAGTAAATTGGGGAATGGTTTTAAGATATCACATATATAGCCAAACTAATAATAAACCATTAAATAAAATATAATATATGATACCATAAAATACTATTCCGAACAATACATAAGAATCAAAAAGTGTTTCGGAATAGTTGAAGATACTCTTATCAAATCATTGTGTAATTATTCTGATAAATACTCTTTTACTTTGAAAAGAAGAGTTAATTTTCAAAAATCGTTGTATAGAAATATAAGTGAGGTAAAATAGTTTTTTGATAATAAAATTATTGATTTTATAAATAATTTTTTTCACTAAAACAGATTATATTTTTCCCCTGAAAATATGTATGAATTTGAGGAATTCCCTTGAAACGAGATTGTGTATTGGGAAGGGTTTTTGAAGGATCCATTTAAAGATTATAACTACCCATAAATAGAGGTATGACTATGGTTGGAACACCTATATAGACCTTTCACATAGGAATTATTAGGAGTACATGTGAAAAAATAAAAATTTAATAAAGGTAAGTAGATAATAAATGTAACCCGAATGAAAATAGAGGTTCAGGTAGAAACCCATTACCTTAAGTCCGAATGTGTTTTGATCATTAAAGTAATGTCCTGGAATATGAAATTAGACTTATCATTAACTTTATTTAAAACCTATTATACATGTATTTATTTTATCATAATTTTATGAAGTTAAATATGTCTTTATTGATAATTTATAAGACTGAATTTCGTTGTTCTAGAGTGTTTGTTTCATTGGTGTTCATGATATGTATATTTGTATATGAGTATGTATGTTCATGTGGAAAGGATGTAATTCTTGAGAATTAAAATTATATATTATAAATGAACATATATATTTATTAATGGTTATATATTGAATTTGTTTACATGTTATTAGTACAAATCAATGGATGAAATATTAACAACAATCACTTAGATTATTTGGCGATACATGGATAATGATGAACTAGTGTTGTCATCTAAATTAATACTATGTACATATAATTGTTCCTGAGTATTAATTATGTTATAATACATATTTTATAGTCTGGTTAGGCCCTAAAAATGGTTTCATGACCATTAATCAGGGACAAATTGAATAACAAACATTCTTTTTCCACAAAGGTGGTAAATAGGAACCTCATGGGGGATGATTTCATTTATAAAAGAGAGAGAGAGTGAGAATATTGATAATGGTTATTATAGTTTCCTAGTATAATTATATTATATAGATGATACTTGTGTTATATGGATCAATTGGACGAATTATGTTAGGAGTGAATAACAATATAAAGGAACATGAAATGAAATTGAAAGAAACAAAATTTGAATTTACCTCTTGAATCCACCTCCTTGAGAATCTTTTTAAGGGAAGGCGTTTTGGTCTTTTATCAAGAACAAGAACACATGTACATGGGGAGTGAATAGATATGGTTATTTCTATATAATTTTAAGGATTTTAATGTCTTAGAGGAGTGAATAAAAGATGGGGTGAATGGGGGTTTTTATAGTGGTGGAGAGGAGGGACTGCCCATTATTTTACTCATTATTTTATTATTTTTTCAATGAAAACCAATAGTACAGATTCTTGTGACCAATAATATTAATATGTACATGTTATTTTGAACCAAGTGTGATTACATCATCCATTATTCTAGGAATTTATAATTTAATTGATAATGTATATATACGAAAAATTACTATATTTTACTATTCATTAAATTTTTGTGTATTTCAAAAAAAAATCCTAAAAATTCACCATAACCATTGTTTCATGTGTAGATTTTAAAAATGAATGTAACACCCCAACCTTAGAAGCCCAATGTCAGTGCATTATTTTAATACATTTTCATGATTACAAGGAATCATTTCCTGAATGACCAAATAGTTCAGAAGTCATGGAAAATAGATTACATACATGAACGTTACATTAAACATTAGAAAATAAAACACAAAATAAATGATCCTTTTATAAATCCATTAATACCATATCATAATCCTACTTATAAATAATAATACACTTCTTGGAATCATGGTAAAAAATAAAACATAGAAAGGGGTGAGATTAGATGCTCAATAAGGATAACAATATAGCATAAACTTTCATAAATAATCATAAACATTTAAGGCAATGTATAAGACTAAAACAAAAGCCTTTTATACATAAACTTCATCATAATATGGAAAATATAAATCAAATAATTCCATTTACTTATTCACATGGATATTCTACTAGTCGAATAATCACATGTAATATCAATATCCATTTCATAATGTTGGAATGCATAATTCCAGACTTCATAACCACATAGTCAAGGTTTTGTGCGTAGACTCCAAATAAGATTATTTCAAGGCCTTTTTCCAGGACACTTTTTAATCTCATGTGACCTAATGATGCATCAAAGATCTATAGAGGGCTCCACCCATCACATACTAAGTCCAATTCATTCCTCATATGAAAATGTTTAAACATAACATAAACATTCGTCTTAAAACTAGCTTAAGAAATGTTATGAATGGTAAAAAAATAATACATCCATAGTCAAACATATCCCAAAACTTTTAAAAAAAATATATGATTTATATCATAATAAATCAACTTCAAACAAGTTTAAAATCCATCAATGGATGTTGACATAGATGAAAATGATTTGTAAAACTTTTTATGAGAAATATACCTTTTTCATAAAAACCATTAAAATTCACACAATTTAGAAAGGAAGAAATTTAAATAAATTTTTGAATTAAATTTTTCCATAACAATTTGTAATGTTAAGAAGGAATTAAAATTTTAAAAAAATTCATGTCCATATTAATAAATCATTAAAAACCATTTTGAAAACATGGACATTAATGAGAACGATTTTGAAGAATAAATATTCAAACCATTTTAAATGATGATATAGTTAAGTAGCCCCTTCCATAAAACCTTCAAATATTATTTATGATAATATTTTTATGAAACACGGATGTGGATGATAAAGAGGTCACAGTAGATACTCACGTAAAAAATGTTTGGATAATGGAGAGATTGTATAATTAACCCTTACCATAATCATTCCTTTAGTTCAGGGTACATTTAAACTTCTGTATAATGACCATAGTAGTTTATAAAAATATTATATATCCATATTCGTATTTATTATTTCATACATGACTCATTTATGACTTTATACAACCCATTTAGTAATGATTTCCATGTTAAATTAACATTTCGAGTAATAATTGCTTTCTTTATCATACATTTTTTAACTTTTTATTATTGATTGTATATTTTAGATCATGATTTAAATACTTCAAGAATATAAACATTGACTTATATATCATATATATTTAGAATATAAATATTTATAATAGATAGATATATGAACTGGGAGGCACCATTTATGGAGACGGTAGGCTGTACATACGCATAAACGTTGTTTCCGTTTTCATATCGTATTGAACAGAAGTAAATGAATAAGATATATATAAGTAGACACAGACACACACAAACACACACACACAAATATATATATATATATATATATATATATATACCTCCAGTAGCATTATTAGTTCATAAATTAAATACTTATTAATAATATATATTTTTATAATCATCATTGAATGGTGAACGTGGAAATGAATCTCATCGCGTCGTGGAGACGCTAATTCGTACGTACACATGAGAAACAATATCATTATATTGATAGTGAAATCATATTTAAGTGGATGGTATATCATATATAAAGAATAATTAACATGTTATATTTATTATTTACATCAGTTATAATCATTATTATACCCATCCAAATAATGGTGTGTTTGAATAACAAACTACACCACGACGTGGAGACGGTAAGTCGTACGTTCACATATATGGTGACTTTGTCATTATATGATGGATATAATAACGAATTTGGTTGTACCAGAATTATTTTAACATCAATGTATATATAAGTTACTATAGTTATTATTTTATTATGGAAACAATAAAGAAAGAGGAAGTGGAATAAGAAAAGATCTTGAAAGAGGGTGGTGAAATTATTACCTCTTCTTCGAGTGTTTCCTTTTGAGTTGATTAAAGGGGATCATTATGTTGGATTTATGATCAAATTAATGCCTCTAAGATTAAATGAGGATAGTTGAGAAGTTATTCGGGTAGGGGACGGCTGAGAAAAATGGCTTTGGAGGTGTGAAATTAAGAGAAGGGGAAGTACCCTATTATAAGGGGGTGAGGGTCACTTTAGGAAAGGATTAAAATATTAATTTATTATACAATAATATTTGTGTTATAATGGATCCACATGAATTTATTTCAATACATAGCTTGTTATGGGTCGAGATTTTATCAACCAAAAGTTTTTAGACATGTTTAGGTTACCATTGTAACCTAATATTGTATATTTTACTCTTAGTTAAATAGTTTAACTTTTACTATGTCTTCTTGTATTCTTACACTATATGGTTAATAAAATTATTCTAAACATACAATAGAACTTCAAGTGGTTCATTAATGATATATATAATATTATTTAATCCCTTGTTTCTATCCTTATATTTTTTGGAATGTTATATCAACCAATAATATAGTATTTGTATTAAAAACTAATTTATGTCAATTTTGACACTATTTAGTATTTCGTTTTTGTGAAAGTCATCACTACATATTTATTTCAAAAAAAATACATTGAATAAATAATAACATGTCATATTCACCTATAAAATTTTTGTATGGCATCAAATCATTCAAATTATATTTATTTTTATATTTACAATATCATTTATTTGATTATTTTATTAATAAGAAAATTACTACATCATTATTGTGTCATAAATAAATATATCTATATTAAGTATAAAATTTATAAATAATATATAATTATGTAGGAAATATTTTTATATTTAAAATGAATATCTATAGTCTAATATATCAACTATATAACCCTATATAAAAATAGTTTACTAAAAGATACATGCTTTTGATATTTTTGTATTTACTTAAGATTAATTAATATAAAATGTCATTATCGCTCCCAAGTGTCCACATGGGTTCCTAATGTCGACCCTTGGATTCCAATTGTCATAAATGTATAATCCAATAGGGTTAGAACATGTGTTAGGGTAATTTAATATTATTTTAATATTATTTCCTTACCCATATTTACCGAATTTACCCTTTAACCGTGGTAAATAAAATATTTACTGAAATAATTATTCATAATGTCTAAAAATAAAAGTTAACTATTTAAAAAATTTGGACCTCTTGATTCCAAATATGGAATCCATTTTTTCAAATTCAAAACAAAGAAGTGGAAAAAATTAATTTAAAATTAATTCCCTTTGTCAAAACATAATGCGTGTTTTTATCATATAATAAATATCAAAAGATTGTCACTTGTTTATGTCCAATTTAAATGTGAAATTACATCCAATGAACTAAATTATATTAAATGATAAAAATATAATCTAATGATACTTAAAAACCATTCAAATTTATAATTTAACACTAAAAATTATTTCAATTATAAATTTTCTTGTTAATTAAAATTTAGTATTTTTTCACTATTCATCAAAATATGAGAGTTATCAGAAAAAGTACCAAAAATTTATCAAAACTAAATTTTTATGTACCTCTTATAAAGATGAATTTAATTTTACTAAACTTAATACATAAAGTTTCCAATGTGGGATTTAAAAAATGTTCTCCATTAAAAGGCATAAAGGTTCATATTTTTGAAAAATACCTCTTTTATCTTAAAATTTGAATTTTTTTTATATTATGCCTAAGAAACAGAAAAGTAGAATATGAAAACTATAAAGGAGGTATGAAATTTAAAGTGTGTTCAATACTATTCCTGACTTCTTTTTTTAATGGCTAGTTTGGTAAGTTGTGGTGCGCTCGAACTCGGTGTTGCGTGTTGCTGAAGTTATTGAAATACTTTGAAGAGATAACATAATATTAAATCATGGGGTGTTATAATAAAATACATTTTTCAAAAATAATTTCTAAATATTATTAATTTTATTTTTTTAATAAAGTTACATTTTTAAATCTATATATAATTTATTCACCATAAAAATTAATCAAGATATCATTATCTTATAACTATAAGATAATAAAATATTAATATGATTTAATATTCATAAGATTCATATTACTATTCATATTTATATTAATAAAGGAATGATACTATTCACTAAAAATTATGTTCGCCTTATTGGACTATAAATATCTTACTAAACGCAATCGTGTATCTTAGTTCTTCAAAATTCAAATCCCAGAGGTGGGAAAATTATGATTAATGGATAGGTTATAAAAAATGGTGTTTTTAATAGGCTTAGTGTTTCATTAATTCAATATTAAATTTATTTTCAAAATATTCAGGTTTTACATTATCCTCTCCTGACAAAAATTTCATCCTCAAAATTACCAAAATATTACCTCACAAAAATATTTTCGTAGTTCTACACAATAAACTCCTCAGGCTCCCATTTTTCCTCAACGAATATATGATTTTTCCTAATCATCTTTACCATTCGAATTATTTAATTTCTCATCACTTGTTTATTAGTTTCTAGAATCCAGAAATTCTCTTCAGAGTAAGATAGATCAGGTTACAATTCAATACCATCAGAAGGGAGGACATGCATTGGGTCTGGCATGTACTTTCTCAACAATGAGACATAGAACACATTGTGTAATTTAGATAGGTTTGGTGGCATATCCAAACAATATTCAATAGTTCCAATTCTCTCCATAATTTCAAATGTTCATATGTACCTAGGTACAAGTTTCCCTTTCTACCCACATCATATAACAGTCGTCCATAGAGATACTTTTAAGAAAATATGGTCTCCCACTTGAAACTCGAGATTATTCCTTTGACTATCAGTAGAGTTTTTTTGTCTACATTGAGCTCTTTTAATAGGAAACTGAGTTGTCTTTACATTTGTAGTTGTTTCCTCCACAAACTCTGGATGCACTAGCTTCTTTTCACTATCTTCATCCCAACATATTGGTGTATATCATCTCTCTATGTATGGTACCTCATATGGTGCAATTTGAAAACTATAATGGAAAATAATATTGTCGGGTAAATATTGATCCCACATACCATGAATGTCAAGTGAACATGATATGAACATGTTCTCTAGGGTTTGGATCATTCTTTATAACTTCCCATTAGTTTCATGGTGATAAGAATTACTCAAACAAAGCTCAATATCCAAGGATTTCTGAATAATTTCCCATAATTTCCATGTAAATCATGGATCTCAATCAGAATATTTGAGATAGGATTTCCATGTAGTCTCACAACTTCATTGATATAGAGTTTTGATAGTCACTTAATTGGGAAATCCTATATTATAGCAGGGAAAGTTGCAGGTCTCGTAAGTTGATCTACCATTTCCCATATTGCATCATTATTTATTTGCGTTTTAGGTAATAGGGTGAACAAATTCACGGTGATGTTAGATTATTTAAATATAGGAATTGGTTGAGGTTTTACGACTCCTCTAGGGTATTTCCATTCAGCCATGACTGGTTGACAGACTAAACATCTTGATATATAATCAGAAATTTACCTCTTCATGTTATCCAAAAAAAATGTTTTTTCAAATCACATTACATTTGAGTGATACTAGGGTTTTTTGAAAAATGTTATCTTCAAGAATCATCTAATAACTCCCTTTTCAGCTTGGTTAAAGAGGTAACATAAAAACTCTTTCCAAATTTTGTTACTCCATATTCACACATGATGTCATCCAACTTTCATTCTTTCACATCATTAATTTTCTTTTAAATATTCCTTTCACTGGACTATGAAGTTTTATTTCATTCTAAAAAATGCGGTTGGGAGACCATTTGAAATAGTAGTGATGATTCACCTATGTTGATAATTCCCATATCCATTCTCACATTATCCATGTACAAAGGATCCTTTTCAATCCTCATTTTGTTGAGAAATACATGATACTTCCTGCTCAATGCATCAGCTACCGTGTTTTCCATTTGTGGGTTGTAGTCTATAGAACAATATTAATACTTTATTAGAATGATCAATTTACTTGGCAGCATGATTAGTTCGTTTTTGAAATGATATATTCAAGACTCGTATGATTTTTATATTTCTCACATTTTTTACCATAAGGATAGTGTCACTCTATATTCAGAGAAAATATTACTACTGTTAATTAATGATCATGAGTAAGGCAATTTTGTTCTTTAATTTTTAACATCATTAATGAATTGTCAATAAATCTTTAATTCTTCATAAAGACATAACCAATTCCTTTTTTTGATGCATCACTATAGAACTAAAACTCATCATTCTCGGATGGTAGAGTTAGGCTTCAAGAATTCACTAATCACATCATCAATTTTTCAAAATAGTCCTCACATCCTTTTGTCCATATGAAGTAAACCCCTTAACATGTAAGATTGGTCATTGTGTTGTCTAATTGGGTGAAGTTCTAAAAGGAACACCAATAATATCATGTTGAACCAATAATACTACCTTCCTCAGATATTTATGAAAGAGTAGTACATTCTTGAAAAACCTTTTTCTTCACAGGATCAACATATATTCCATCCTTAGAGATACTTTTTCCATGAATGGAAAATTATTGAATCCAAAACTCACACTTACTAAACAACCCAAATAATTCATTTTTTAAGAGTCTTCTAGAATAGCACTCAAGTGGTTTTCATGATCTTTATATATTTTAGAGTATACCAATATATTATCAAGAAATACCACCATAAAGTAATCAATATATTCCTTGAAAACATTATTAATTAGTTGCATGAAAATAGAGGGGGAATTAGTTTGTCCAAAATGCATTATTGTAAACTCGTAATGCCCATACATTGTTTAAAAGGCTATTTTGGAATGTCTTCCATCCTCACAAGCAAATGATCATATCCAGATCGATGTCCAATCTTTGAAAAGTATTGATATCAATGAATTTTATAAAATAAATAATCAATGTGAGGTAGGGAATACTTGTTCAATATTTTTATAGCATTGATCTCCCTGTAGTCAATGAGAAACATCATATAAGCATCTTTGTTCTCAGTGAAAAGATTAAGGGATCCCTATGGAGAAGCACTAGGGTGATTAAATCCTTTATCACTAAATTCCTATATTTTTTCATTTACAATAATTACATAGTTTCCTTTCTATAATGGGTCATTGATATGGGTGTTGAATGAGTAATTAAGTCAATGGAAAAATCAATTTATATCTCTAGAGGATGACCAGTTACATCCTCTTGAAAGAGGTCAATATATTCTTTCACAATTGGTATGTCATATATTTGAACATTATTTTTCTCACCCACAGTTATTTTATTTCCTACCTCCCCAATAATTGAATTCAGTAGAGATACTGGGGTGGATCTAAATGAGAATCACATGGTGATGTTTTTTCCTAACGATAAGGGATTCCACATTATCCTAAAAAACTATAACCACGTTCTTCATGAAATAAATGTTTGCATCTTTGTTAAAAATCCAATCAATACCAAGGATTATATCAAAGTTAATAACGGCCATGAAAATGAAATTTGTAGATAAAGCAAGCATGTATGTCATAATGGGTATTTCCATGTAACAATTTGGCCCCGTTAACATCACAGACACCATGACTTTAACTTGGTCGTCAGGTCCTGGCCCGCCAGGTAACCCCAGTTGCCTCACAGACACATGGTCCCCACCCTTGGTCCCAGCCACGTGCTCAAACGGGTCATATGACTAATTATAGTCCTCATAGATGAACACATGTCCTTTTTAGTGTGCTTTGTACTCACTCACACACACCCTAAAAAAGATCCCAGAAGTTCACCCATCATGATCTCTACTACAGGAAAAGCACGCTTAACTATATAGTTCTAATTAAGAAGGCTCCTGAGAAGGAAGGTTCACCTTGTTGACATGATTCATAGCATTTAGTTATTTAACCCTTCATCATTCAGGGGTGTTACAATCACCCCCCCTAAGAGTACAATGTCCTTGTCGTGGACCCTACATCTCAATCGAGGTTGTGCACCACACTTAAGACTGGGTAACAGCTCTTATACCAAATGTAAAAACTAGGCCACATTGACAGCATAGACACCCTAGCTTTAACTTGTCCATTAGGTCGGCCCTTGCCGGGTCGGACCAGGTCGGTCCAACCAGGTCGGTCCAACCGGGTTGGATAGGACCCAGGCCCTTCTAGACCCAGATACGCCTTTTGGCCATATCTTTAGAACCAGCCATCTATTTGAAGAACTGTATTCAGCATCGAGATCCTTAGATTGAGATGGTCGTTTTAGAATACACCACATGAGTTTTGGATAATGTTGGAGTATTGCCAGGTTGGATCGAAGATGAATCTAACTGGGCCCTCGAAACAGAAATGCAAATAACTTACAGACCGGGCGTCCGATTGATGCGTCGACTGTCGTGTTGGGTCCTTTATGACGTGATGGACCTTTGGGATACTTATTTGTGGGTCTTTGTGGAATTTATTTTATCAAACAATTCCTTGAGTAGAAGAACCTCTCTGAATCAAGCTTGCTTAGTGCGGGAACCCTGTGGCTGGCTATACGTGAAGAATCTTCACATCCTGTGTGGGTCAGTGCTCAATGATCATGTTTGGGTCAGCACATACCGATCCTATGCGGTTCAGCGCTTAGCGATCCTTTGTGGGTCTATGCATACCGATCCTATGTGGGTTAAAGCTCAGCGATCCTATGTGGGTCAGCGTATACCAATCATGTTTGGGTCATCTCCATATCCTGTGTGGGTCATCGTTGATTTTGGGTGGGTCAACAGTAGAGATTCTTGACGATGTAAGATGATCTAGAAATATAGCTAATCATATCTACTTGCATACTTATGTCATACCTGTTGTGAGATGATTCCTTACCTTCGTGGGGATAACTTTGTGGTATTCTTCTGTGTGGTGTTGCCTTTGTGCTATGGAACATTGTGGTGTTACCTTCATGTTATTCTTTCCTTCATGGCATAATTGAACTTTTGTCTAAAGAGTTGGGTATTTTGTTTCCTGTTGAAAGAGATTGGTATACATGGTAACTTAGGTATATGTATGGTCATATCCGTAAGTAGTGTTGTCTATTGTTTTTAGGCTTTGTTGTCATGACCTGTTCCCTGGGGCCCGTTCCATGACTACCCCATGCTCGCCTTCCATAGGAGAGGGGCTGGCGACTAGCACTGAAGGCGTATTCCCTAAAACTGAGAAGGCATAGCATTTATAACCGGTAAACACAGACAACCAAGAACACATCAACATACGAACACAAGTCAACAGTATAGAAAAAAGAGTGCTGAAAGTAAAAGGGGTACTGATACAATCTCGATTATAAAGGTACAAGTACAACTAAAATATAATACAACTAAATAAAAAGAAAAAACAGATTTTGGGTCATCCTCCAGAATTCCTACCTGAAGGGTAGGTATAGATCACCTCCTCAACACTCCACATTTTCTCGTCTCCTCTGCATTCTGACACGATGTATGGTCCACCTCTGGACAACGTCTAGTCCCAGTACCCTCATCCTCGATCAGCGTTTTCTATCGTCTGCACCAAACACAACAAGGTGAGGGCATTGCCTTTGTAGGGGTGAGTATAATGATACTCAATAGGGACCCCGAGACCCTCTAGGTCTCCCAAAAATAGACAATGGATAAACCATAAGGCATGAAATCAACTGAGAACCCTACATAGGAATATGCCCATAAATATACATAAGTTATCAAATATACCCATCTCTATCCTGAGGAAACACATAGTCCAACTCAAAATCACAAATCTCAACTATTCCACAAAGGAAGGAGTACCATGATGGTAAGTACCACTCAGGTACGCCACACAGAAGAATACCACCAAGGTATTACAACAAAGGAAAGTACAGCTCAGGTATGAACTCAGCTAACACCAGGTACAACTTAGGTATAATAGTAAAGATGATTAGATGTAACTATTGAATCATCTTACTATGTTATGAGGCACTGATGCTAACCCACACATGATTGATCGGTGTTGAACCACATAGGATGGATAGGTAATGACCCATAGAGGATCACTCATTGCGGACCCACATAGGGTCACTAGGTGCTGACCCACACAGGATTGCTCGGTGATGACCCACATAGGATCTCTATTCATTCTTGACGTCACAACCAGCTACTGGGTTCCCGAACTAAGCATTCTCATATCCGAGAGATTCCGCTATTCAAGACACTAGTTGATACTCAAACATCCATGAAGTCCCACAAATATGTGTCTCAAATGACCTCCATGTCATAGGGATATCAACTCAATAGACAGTGTGTCAATCAGACGCCCGGTCTGTAAGTAATTATACTTTTAGTCCTGAGGGCCCTGTTAGATTTGTGCTCGATCCAACCCGACCATATCCCAACATTATCCAAATCTCATGTGGGGTTAACCAAAGGGACTGTCTAGCTTCATGTTTTACTACACCTTTTATGGTTTTTCAAACAGATTCCTCGTGCCAAAGTTATGGCCGATAGAATGAAAAGATCATAGTTCATCAGGGTCCGGTCCGACCTGACCCGGTTTGGGTTTAACCAGTCCGTTGGTTCTGGCCCAGCCCACGCAAGGTCCGTCCCGGCCTGTGATGGGGGGAGTGGGGGCTGCAGAGGGTCGTGGGAGCCACGAAGGGCCCTGGGGCAGGGGGCTGCGGGGGCTGCGTGGGTCGCAAGGTCATGCGGCAGCTGGGGCCGCGGGGCGGGGGGGGGGGGGGTCGCGGTGTGGCAGCAGCCTTAGGTTGCGGAGTCCACGGGGGTGGCGGCCACTGCGGGCAGCGAAGGCCATGGGTGGTGGCGACCGCAGGGAGGAGGCGGCCACGGGCGGGAGATGCCGATGGGCGATCGCGGCCGCGAGCGGCGGAGGTCACGAAGAGGTGGGCGGCGCAGTGGCCGCGGGGCGGCGCAGTTGCGCCGTCAAGTGGGTCGTGGCCAATGGTGGTGTCGGATGCCGTTCTCGTGCCCTAACGAGGTTTGTTTCCTTCCACCTCCATCATGAAGAAAACTATAATTAAACACAAGACTTGCGGAGAGGTCGGGCCATGTTTGTTTTGCCCAAACTCTCCGTGTTAGAGCAGTAGCAAGCGGCTATAATCTGTTCATGATTTTTATGATGAATAATCAAGAACGGGTAAGGGGAAGAAATTCATAAAATGTCCCTACAAACACTCACAATATTTATTCCCAATCCCACAAAAGATATCATCTTCCAATCAATAAGTTAGAGAGTTGATCTGCGTTCATTGTTTTAGAAGGGGAGAATATGGGAATATATAATCATACACAACTAAACCCATACCTTGATTTCTCATTGATGTTGGAAGGGGTGAAATCGATGATGTCCACATTTCCATGTTCATTAGTTCATTGTTGTCGAATACATCCTACGTTTGTTGCCTTTACATGGTGCTTTCGATCCAGATCAGGGTCGGCTTCCTCATTCTTCAATCTTCAGTGGTCATTCTTCATTGGGATGTGTTATTCGTTGGAGAGGGTAAAAGTTTCTCCAAGTGCTTTTCCAACACCTCTCCCAAAAAAGGTATAGAAAATATAAATTAAATTAGGTTTTATTAATCTAATATGAATTGGAATGACTAAACAAGAATTGTTGGCATAATTAATGTGGAGGAAGCTCAAGAGACTTCTCCACATTAAAGAAGGAGTTTAATAGCTTTGATCATTATGGGGGTTCAGGTGTCCCCACCTTTATGAATTCAAAATTGGGGGGTTTTAGGCTCGGGTGGTCCCAACCACCATAACCCATGTATGAGTTTCAAATAAAAATAAAATGTTACACAATTTTATTTTATTTTTTCTTTCACGAAAAGCACAAAAAATATCTTTCACTCTCGACCTACTGCGGTTGAGGTGAAGGTCTCCTTAAGAAAATACCAACACTGTGAGTTCAAAGGTGTCCTCAGATTTCAATTATGAGCACTGGTTCAAAAGTTACAAAAACTCGCTCGCACATTTACTGAACATACACGATTTTTTTTTAGAAATTCATTTCAGGAACTCCGGGCCTCATAATCATGCGCCTTCAATTTTTTTGGACTCGTAAAAATTCATATATATTAAAAAAAATACATGGAAATTCCAAGACTTTAAATTCTCCCCACCTCATGGATTTGCATCCCCGTAAGACACAAGTCAAAACTAGGAAAGCAAGTGGGGGTATTGAGCACGAATCTGAGCCTCCTGCTCCCATGTGATCTCCTGGAGTTTCCCGTGCAGCCAATGAATGTGCACCAGAGGTATCGACCATCCATGAAGGACCTGATCTTGTCAATATCAACTGTAACCACTAAAAACGTCTCCCCATCGTCGATGTCTAGATCGCCGTAGTCGATGACATGAGAAGGGTCTTGCATGTATCTCCATAGTTGGGATACGTGGAAGATGTCATCCACTCGGTGCAACTAAGGTGAAAGAGCTAAGTGGTAAGACACCTATCCAACTCTGTTGAGGACCTGTAAGGGTTTGATGAGACTCAGAGATAACTTTACTTCTCGACCAATTCTCCACAAACCTCTTCGAGGTGAGACCCGTAAAAAGATGTGATGGCCATCCACGAACTTCATAGGTCTCTGTCTCCTATCGGCATAAGACTTCTGCTTGCTCTGTGCAGTATTCATCCAGTTCTGGATGATCTGAACCTTCTATATGGTAGCCCGTATCATCTCGGGTCAATGTATTACTGACTCCCCAGGGTCTATCCAGCACAAAAGTGATCTGCAAGGTTGCCTATACAACGCCTCAAAAGGTGCCATCCCAATGGTGAAGTGATAGTTCTGGATGTATGAAAACTCCACCAAGGGAAATTAATCCTTCCATCTATGACCGAATTCAAGGACGCAAGCATGCAACATGTTCTCAAGGGTCTGAATGGTCCGCTCATCCTGGCCATCCATCTTAGGATGGAAGGCGGTTCTCAAACGAAGTTGCATCCAGAAAGCCTCCTGAAACCCCTTCCATACCCAGGATGTAAAACGTGCATCATGATCGAAGACAATCGTCAAGGGTAATCCATGTATCCACACAATCTCTTGCACATATAGGAGTCACATGCACTCTACTGAAACCTACTCTATGATCGGTAGGAAGTGGCCCGACTTGGTGAGTCGGTCGATGATCACACAAATCGAGTCATGTCCCATGGATGTACATGGAAGTCCTGTCATGAATTCCATGGGTATCCCATCCCACATCCACAATAGGACCTCTAAAGTCCGAACCAAGACTGCGGGTACCTGATGCTCCGCCTTCACTTGCTGACAAATGAGGTATCGAGAGACAAAATCTGCTACTACTTTCTTCATCATCGGCCACTAGTGTTGTCGTCGAAGGTCCAGGAACATCTTCGCCACTCTTGGATGTATGAATAGAGGGGACATGTTGAACTCTCTCAAAACATACCCCTAATGTGACACTGGTACCATGGTACGTCCTTTACTGAATATGAAGTGCCCCCCACCTTCAAAAAATCGATTAGGTTCATGTCCTGTAGATATCTGAGCACATAGTGCATCGCAGTCAGTGGCCCCACACTGCTCCTACCTGACTTACTGAAGAAGTGGGGGAGTGACTATAAGAGACTGAATGAAATATTCTCTATCTCGATCCATAAAGGATATTGGAAAAGAGTCCAGCTTCTTCATCGCCTCACCTAGTAAATATATACCATACCTCTTGTTGAGTGCAACTACAACAATGTTCCCCTTCCTAGGAGTACAGACTATATCGAAGTCACTGTCCTAGAAGAACTCAAGACAATGTTTCTGTGTCAAGATCAATTATTTTTGAGAGAAGATATACCTGAGACTCCTATGATGCGAGTAGAATATAAAGCGTTCTCCCATCAGATAGTGTCGCCACATCCTCATGGCGAAGACCACTAGTGCTAACTCCAGGTCATGGGTAGCGTAGTTCTACTCTTGTTGTCTCAGCTATCGAGAACCATATGCGATCACTGCTTTTTCCTGCATCAAGACACATCTGAGCCCAGTCCTCGGTGCATCATAGTTGACTATATACCCTACACCCTCCTCTGGAAGCCTCAAGATGAGGACACTAGTCAGCCTCTACCTTATCTCCTGAAAACTCTACTGGCATCTCTCCGACCACAAGAAGGGTTGCCTCTTCTCCTTAAATGTTGAAAGTGGTGCTACAACTCAGGAGAAATTTGGCACAAATCTCCATTAGTATCCAGACAAACCCAAAAAACTCCGTAATTCTATCAAACATATGGGTGGATCCAAAAGAAGTACTGCCTCAATCTTCACTGGATCCATTGTAACACCATCTTATGATATGAAATGTCCTAGAAAGTGAACCTCTCAGATCTAGAACTGGAACTTCGAGAGCTTAGCATAAATCTGGTGCTCTATGAGTGTGTCCAGTACTACATGCAAATGGTAGGCATGCTCCTCCTCAGTAGTTGATTAGATCAGTATGTCGTCAAGGAATAATACAACAAAGAAATAAAGGTAAGGATGAAAGATCATGTTGATGAGTCCCATGAACACTTTTGGAGCGTTGGTCACACCGAATGGAATAACCAAGAACTCATAATGGTCATACTGACATCTAAAAGCCATCTTATACACATCCTCATCTCATACTCTGAGATGGTGATATCCTGATCTAATGTTTATCTTCGAGAACCACCATGCTCCTTTCAGCAGATCAAAGAGATCGTCAATCCTCGAAAGTGGGCACTTCTTCTTCATGGTCACCTGGTTCAGGTGCCGATATTCAACAAAAAGTATCAAACTCCCATATGCATCCATGGAGAACAAAATTGGGGCTGGAAAAGGAGAAGCACCGGGCCGAATGAACCCGTTCCCCTGTATGTCCTCCAACTGTACCCGCAGCTCATGAATCTCCGTGCAAGACATCCGATACGCTGGTGTAGACGTCGGTGGCATCCTGGGGTACAAGAAAGTGTAAAATTCCACCTCTCTATGAGGAGGTAGGCCCATAACATCCTCAGGGAAGACATGTGAATTCTTTTCCACCCCTATAGGACAACTCGGACTCTCCACATCAACTGATCTGGGGGCAAGGCTAGCCAACTGATTAGTGATCGGCTTCACTCTCCTCTGGGTAAGTCCATCATGTGCAGCTATTGTTCCCTTCTTTCCAATAAAGGTAAACCAAGTCCCATCCATGTGGACACACCGCATATTATGCCTAATATAGTCAATATGACCATGGACAGTAGATAACCAGTCCATACCCAAGATTACATCATATGGCCTCGACGCTACTACTAGTAGAACACAGCTAAAACTCCCACCTCCTAGAGTATTCTCGTACTGCCAGCACCAGTGCATAATCATCAAATCCGCTCATGTAGGAGTCTCCAGATGTAAGGATCGATCCAACTACTTTATCGGAATCTCTGAGTTCCGAATGAGGGTAGTGGCAATAAAAGAATGATTGGAACCTGTGTCTATATGTACATCATCTAAGGTGGAGTAGACACAAATCAAACCTCGTATCATCTCCAGAGTTCCATGGTCACAGGCCTCAACTTATTGGAGCTGAGCACGCCCATGTCCACCTGATCCCTAAGATCAGGGTGGAACACGTGGTGGTGGTGGAAATAACATCTCGAATCGTCGCCCACCGCCAGCTGCACGACCAGCTCCTCTTCCACGTCCGCCTTCTCCCTGTGGACCTCATTGGTTGAACCTCTATCTCTACCTAGGTGGTCCTTTGACCGTCTGCTGATTATACATACGACGGGTCGGACAATCACGAGCCATGTGACCCTGCCTTCCACATGCATAACACTTCCCACTCCTGACATGATTGGCTCTGTCTCAGGTGCCCTGCACAACCGATCATGAATCATGTGGTCGTCCACCAATAGGGCTGGTCCTCTTTGGCCTCTACGAAATATATCTGCTTCCAGCTACAGATGACTCTTCTACATGAATTCGGGCGGTGGATCTCTCTACTAGCGACTGCTCGACAAGAAAGCTCTCCACTAAGAGGGCTCGCTGTAACACCCCCACCTGCGTCGAGATGCTAAGAGAAACCATCGAATCCCTGATCTTATGCCTGATCCCATACTAAATGTTCCGGGCCTAAAGAATGGGCCCTGCACCATATCTGTAGAGTAACTAGAAAGGCTAGTGAACCTCACTGAATACTGAGAAACAATCATGATGTCATGTTGTATATGAAGAATCTATTGTATGTGTACTGTGTAAAGAGTCTTCAGAACAAACTCTGCTAGATACAGGCTCTCGAAGTCTTCCCAATGAAGCGCCAGCTGGTCGTGAACCTGGAGTATTAAGCTCCACCACCTGCCTGCTGCTGCCTGAGAGGGCTGGAGGAAAGGATAACCATGAGATCAGCTAGTGTCCCTACCAGTCGGAAAACTCTAATCACAGCCTCCAATCAATACTCTGCCGCATATGGGTCCGTCTTTCTCCTGAACCTGGGTGGCCTCTGGCACTGGAACAAAACAACGTGCTCAAGTGGTGTGCACCCTCTGCTACTAGGGCTTGTGGCATCAGTGGACCAATGGGTAATGGTACCACTGGTTCCTCTTCTCGATGAGGTCCCTGCAATGAGGCCTCATCGCTCGGTGGGATATCAGTGCATACTATATCCAAAACTCTAGCTGGTTGTCTGCATGGAGGCATTCTGAAAAAAATAGGTTTTCCACAATCAAAATGTTATACCCGGTGAGCTAACTCAATGAGATAACAAAGAAAACTCTTCAAAACACATATGTAATTAGTATTTTTGTTCACATAGTTAGAAATCAGAAGAATGGTCCTGGTGTATGGATACATCAGTTTTTTCACCAACACTAGAATCCCTAAACTGATAACCACACTCACTACACTTAACACTATTGCTGTTAAAAGAAAGATCAGAGATATATTTTCTATGGTAGAACTGACTCCTATGATACCAAATGTGACAACTAGTTCTTGGTGACAGCACAACCACCCTGCCTTAACATTGTCATCGGGTCCTAGCCTTCCAGGTACAACCAGTTGCCCCAAAGACTTGTGGTCCACACCCAGGGGCCCATCCACGTGCTTGAATGGGTCATCTGACTAATGATTTTCGGCACATTAAGGTCACCCATCCTGATGACTACTCCAAACCAAGCATTCTTAACTATGGAGTTATAATCAGGTAGGATCATCAAAAAAAAGATGCACCTTGTTGACATGAGTCTTATCATTTAATCATTTAACCCTTTATCATTCGTAAGTGTTACAATCACCCCCCCCCCCACACACACACTTTAGAGCACGACATCCTCATTGTGGGCCCTACATATCAACCCAGGAAGTGCATCACACTTAACGCTGGGTACCACCTATGATACCAAATGTGACAACTGGGTCAAGGTGACAGCACAACCACCCCGCCTTAATATGGTCATCGGGTCCTGGCCCGCCAGGTACGACCAGTTTCCCCGCAGACATGTGGTCCCCACCCAAAGGCCCACCCACGTGCCTGAACGGGTCATCTGTCTAATGATTGTCCCCACAATCAAACACATGTCCTTTCCAGTGTAATTTGTCCTCACTCACACACACCCTGAGAAACATCCCAAAAGGTCACCCATCTCGATCACTACTCCAGGCCAAGCATGCTTAACTGCGGACTTCTAATCAGGTAGGCCCTGAAATGGATGGTGAACCTTTTTGAGATGAGTCAATTTAGTCATTTAACCCATTATCATTTGAGAGTGTTACATTTGTGGTTTATCCTTTCTAGATTCTGAGAGACCTTCGGGGGTCGCGAGGTGATTACTGAGTATTGTTATACTAACCCCTGCACAGGTTATGCCTGCACCTTGCTATGTCTTATGCAGACGACAGACATCACTGGTTGGGGTCGAGGGTACCGGGAATGGAGGCTAAACGGATGTGGGCCTTAGACGAGGTGCACCGTAGAGATGATCATTCGAGATCTGTACCTACCCTTTAGGTAGGATCATTGGCGGGTGTTCGTAGAGCTATTTTACAGTTTTACCTGTACTTACTAGTTGGGTTTGTATTCCGCCCCCTTTACTTATTGAACACACTCTTTTTACTATACAATTTAGTTTGTTCTGGTATCTTGTTTTGTTCTTGGTTGTGTTAGTTTATAAGTTATAAAGGAAATGCCTTCTTGGTTTTAGGGATATGCTTTTCTGGTGCTAGTCTTTAGCCCCTGGCCTATGGAATGAGGCTTGGGGTAATCAGAGCATGGGCCCGAGGCTCTGGGGGATGGGTTCAGTGAGGTTCACCGACCTATCCTGCTACCCCACTATCATGGTGCGGGACCCTTTCTTCTAGGCCCGGACCTTTGAGCAGGAGAATAGATGGAAGATTAGAGCTTCAATGATTTCCCTTCAACATCCCGACATAGGTGGGGGTGTTAGAGAGAGCATTCTTAGCAGAGATCTTCCTTACTGAGCAGTCACCGGCAACGAGACCCATCCCCGGACGTTACGTAGCAGAGTCATCTATAGCTGGAAGAAGACAGATGATGTAGAGGTCCAAGAAGAATAGTCCTATGGGTGGATGACTGCAGGATACATGGTCGGTTGTGTAGGGACCTCGAGACAGAGCAGGATAGGCGAGGAGCAAGTAGTGTTACTCATGCGGTGGGCAGGGTCACTTGGATTGTGACTGCTTGACCCGCCTTACAGACAACCAGTAGATAGTGGAAGGACCGCCTGGGCAGAAGTGAAGATTCGATAGAGGATGTCCGCAGGTAGAAGGTAGATGTGGCAGTGGAGTAGGACATGTAACAGGCAGTGGGCGACGATTCTAGGTTCTACCGCCACCACCTCAAGGTGGTTCACCCCGACCATAGGGAGCAGGTGGATAGGAAAGAGTTCAGCTCCAGGAAGCTGAGGCCTATGACCAAGGCTCTCCTGGGATGATACGAGGTATGATCTGTATCTACTGCACCCTATCTATAGTACTTATAGACATAGGTTTTAGTCACTCCTTTATTTCCATGAACCTCATTTGGAGATCAGAGATACTGGTGGGGCCATTGCATCGATCCTTATGACAAGAGACTCCTATGGGGGAGGATTCAATGATCACACACTGGTTTTCAGAGTGTGAGCTTACTGTAGTAGGTGACAGCTTCGGCTGAGATCTTCTAGTTGTGGTGTCGAGAACTTACGACAACATCTTGCGTATGGACTCATTTTCCACAATCCATGCTCAGATCGACTATATTAGGCGCAAAATGTGGTGTGTTTGCGAGAATGGTATCATGTTTTCCTTCACCAGAGATAAGAGAACATTTTCAGAACAGGATGGACTTAACCAGAAGAGGGTGCATCCGATCACTTATTAGTTAGCTATACTTACCCTCAGAGTGGTTGATGTTGAAAGTCTGAGCTATCAGGTAGAGGTGGACCAGTACACTGATTTTTCCCTGATGATGTTTCGGGTCTACCCCATCAAAGAGAGGTGGACTTGTATAACGACTTGTAGCCCAGGAAAACACCAATATCTTTTCCATCATATTGGATGGCTACCGTGGAGCTTTGAGAGATGCGAGTACAGCTGGAGGACATGCATAGAAAGGGGTTCAATAGACTCAGTGTTTCTCCTTAGGCAGCCCTGATTTTGTTCACTAAGAAGGTGGATGGGAGTTTGAGACTCTATGTGGACTATCGGCACATGAAATAGGTGACTGCGAAGAACAAGTACCCACTCCCGAGGATTGATGATCTCATTGATCAGTTGAATGGAGAACAGTTGTTTTGGAGATAAACCTCATATCTGGCTATTTCTACCTCAGGGTATGAGATGACTATGTGCAGAAGATGGCCGTCAGATGTCAGTATGGCCATTATGAGTTCTTGGTTATGCCTTTCGGTGTGACCAATGCCCCAAAAATGTTCATGGGACTCATGAATAGAATTTTCCATCCTTACATTCATCGGTTTGTAGTAGTCTTCATCAATGACATCCTGATTTACTCAGCTACAGAGGAGGAACATGCCTATCATATGCAAATAGTTCTTGACACAAACCGGTAAAACTAGCTATATAAGAATCTATTAAAGTGTCAGTTTTTGATATGAGAGGTCCACATTCTTGGACACGTCATCTCAGAGGTTGTAGTTGTAGTGGCCACAGTGAAGACTGAAGTTGTACTTTCATTGGAGCCACCCTGGAGTGTGCAGAGGTGCGAAGTTTCTTGGGTTTGGCCGGTTTCTACCGTAGGTTTGTGCCTGACATTTCCTGAGTAGAGGCACCCTTATAAGAGTTGAAAAAGAAGGATAAACACCTTCATCTGATTGTAGAGATGACAACAGAGTTTCCAGGAGCTGAGGCATAGACTGACGAGTGCCCCCATCTTGAGGATACCGGAGGAGTGTGTTGGCTACGTAGTCTACTATGACTCATTAGGGAACAGGTTGGGATGTGTCCTCATGTATGTGCAAGCCTTCATCACGTATGGTTCTCGATAGTTGAGACATCATGTGCAGAACTACGCTACCCATGACCTGGAGTTAGCAGTAGTGGTCTTCGCCTTGTATATGTGGTGACATTACTTGATGTGAGAATGTTTTAAAATCTACTCTAATCACAAGAGCCTCAGGTATATCTTCTCCCAGCTGGACCTGAACATGAGAAAACTATATTGTATTGAGTTCCTCTAGCACAATGACATTGAGAGAGTTTATACTCTTTGGAAGGGGAACATAGTAGCAGATGCACTCAACAAGAGATCTAGTATACAATTGTTGAGTGATGCAACATAGCAGCTAGCCGCTTTATGGATATCTTACATGGATTGAGATGGAGCAACATATCTTTAGCTTATGACAGTCACTCCTCCACTTCTTCAGTGAGTCAGAGAGGCGCATATTGGGGACACTGACTGCGAGGCTCTACGTGCTAAGAAATCAATAGGAAAGGCACCTAATGGATCTTCTGAATGCGAGGAGCACATCATTATCTTAAAATAACATACTATGGTACTGGTGGCACTATGGAGGGAAGTGTTGAGGGAGCTCTATACGTCCCCTCTAGTGGCACATCCAGAAGTGGAGAAGATGTACTAGGACCTTTAGTGTCAGCACTGGTGACTGAGAATGAAGAAGGAAATTGAAGAGTTTGTCTCACAGTGGATCACTCTGCATCAAGTGAAGGTAGAGAATCAGGATCCATCAGGCTTAGTTCAACAACTAGAGGTTCCAGAGTGGATGTGGGATAGAATTTCCATTGACTTTGTGACTGGACTTCCACTTATATCTAGGGGTCATGATTCTATTTGGGTGATCATTGACTGACTCACCAAGTTGGCCCACATCCTACCAATCAGAGAGTTGGGACCAGTAAAGGGATCAGGAAACCTCTACGTGCAGGAGATTGTGCGGCATCATGGGGTTCCATCTATGATTGTCTCTGATCGTGATGCACGTTTTACTTCCAGGTTACGTAAGGTGTTGCAGGAGGCCTTCAGAACTCAGCATTGATTGAGAGCACTGCCATCCATCCTCAGAAAGATGTTCAGATTGAGTGGACTATTCAAATCATTCAAGACATGTTGTGTGCTAGAGTACTTGATTTAGTTCATAGCTAGAATGATAATTTTCCCTTTGTGGAGTTCTCATACAACAACAGTAATCACTCCACCTTCGGTATGGCATCATTTGAGTCCTTGTATAGGAAACCTTTCAAATCAACTCTACGATGTACTGACCTAGGGGAGTGAGCACTAATGGGACCAGAGATGGTATGGGATACCATGGAGAAGGTTCAGATCATCCATTAGAAGATGGAGACTACACAGAGTTGGCATAAGTCATATACAGATTAAAAAAATACCTATCGATTTCGAGGATGGTGACCATGTCTTCCTCCGAGTATCACCTCGATACGGTTCGCAGAGATTTGGTCGGGGCGACAAGTTATCTTAGAGGTTCATCATACCCTTAAGGGTCCTCAGCACAGTTGGCAAGGTGGCATACCTCTTAGATCTTCCCCTTTATTTACATCAAGTGCATGATTCTTTCTATGTATCCCAGCTGAGGAGATATGTTCACGACCCATCTCACATCCTTGACCACAGCGATATGGACTTAGATGATGGGGTTACATTTTCGGAGGGTCCAGTGGAGATTGAGGATCGATAAGAGAGAGTCCTACATGAGAAATCGAAACCTCTGGTTCATATTCATTGGTAGCACGAGAACCTGTAGCAAAGCACATGGGAGTGGGAGGCTCATATTTGTGCTCAGTACCCCCATTTGTTTCCCTAGTTTGTATTGTGGCTTTCGGGGATGCAAACCACAGAGGTGGTGAGAATGTAAAGAACCAAATTTTTTTGAGTAATTTCTTTTAAATTATATGGAAATATTACGAGTCCTTGAAATTTGACTGCGTGTGATTCTGAGGCCCGGTGTGCCTAGAATGAATTTCTGACCTTTTTTCGAGTACATTTAGTAAACGCACGAGAATAATTTTTGTAACTTTTGAATCGGTGCTCAGAATTGAAATTGAAGGACACCATTTAATTCAAAAAACTGATATTCTCTTAAGGTGACCTTCACCACAACCATAGTAGGTTAGGGGCAGAAGATATTTTTCTAGTTTTTCATGGGAGAGTTAAAAAAATAACTTTTATATTTATTTGAAACCTCCAATTTGAATTCTTGGTGGTGGGGACCACCCGAAGTCCCCTTTAATATGGGAAAACTCTTTGTTTCCCCCAATTTAATGATCCAACATAATTGATTTAAATTACATAACTTAATTTAGTGGCTCTCCACCTTTCTTGAGTTTGGGGAAAACATTGGTAAAGGGAGAACTTGGGAAGAACTTTTGACAAAAAATATCCAACAAAAGAGATCCTCCATTAAAGAATGACTTCCAAATGAAGAATGAGGAACTGACATCGAAGTGTGTTATAGGAGCGATGTACGCTGGTGTCCCCTTCATTGAATTCATCTCCTTCCACATGATGTCTCCAATGAACAAGGTAGGGGTGTGTTTATGTTGTTCTTCATGTTTTTATGTTGAAACATTCTCCTCGAAGCCGCACGCTATATGTCTTACGTGGAGGCTGTGGACCAAAAAACCATAGCCCGATCCCTCCACATCTTTTATGTTGATGTGTTATTTGCAGGTCACAATGACGTCGATGAAAAAACCGTACCGCCGAAGGAGACCGCATCCTATTGGCCGCAGAGGAGAAAGGTGGCAGTCGGCACCTGGAAGGCTGCATGGACCCTAGGCAGTACGCCCGAACTGCCGGTAGAGAAGGAGGTCATGACCCATCAACTGCAATGGTGGGAGGACAGCGGTCGTCATGTCAGTTGACCGCGTGGAGGTAGGGCGGCGTGTGTCTGCACTACCAGTTGAGTAGGAGGTCACGACCAGTCAGCCATAGCGGAGGAGGGGAGTGGCCAGCACGTCGACCGAATGAATGGTGAAGTGGTGGCATGTGTCCATGCTGTTGTAGATCAAGACTATTGCCACTTGGCCCTGATAGAGGTCAGAGGGAATCTAGCATCCGACCGGTTGCGGGGGAGCACCCGCGCGCATCCCTAGAACTGGAAAGAGGGTTGTCTGTTTCGTCCAGCTGTGTCACACTGAGAGGGACCACTCTGGTGGTCTTGTGTTCCAGTACGGCGACTGAATAACCATTGAGCTGTTTGGAATACCTGGGGGCACCTCCCCCTAGGTTGCGGCTAGGGAGGGTCCTGCCACGAAAGGTCGTACCCAGCTGAGCGGGTCGCACCACAGTGGGTCGTGCCCAGTAGGCTCGGTCGGGATACCCCTTTGCGATCCTAGCAAGACCATGGCCACGAGGTTCAGGCTCGCCATGGCCCATTTCAACTAGGCCGGACCAAGACCGGGTCATGTTGGACTGGACCCGGGCCCATCTGGACCAGGATACACCTTTGTCTCCATGTAATGTAAATTGAGCGTCACTTTGACGAACTGTCTATGGAACAAGAATCCTTGGATCGAGACAGTCCTTTTGTTATAATCCACTTGATTTTCAGATAAAGATTGAGAATGGTCGGGTTGGATCGAACTTAAATCCATCCGGGCCCTCTAAATGAGAATGATAATAACATACATACCGAGCATCTGATTGATGTGCAGTTTCTCACGTTGGGTCCCTTATTATGTGATGGGACACTAGGATACTTCATAGGGGGAGTTGATGGCAGTTGACGTATCAACCGATGGATTGAAAAGAAGAAACTTCCAGAATCAAGCATGCATAGTGCCAGAACCCTTTGGCAGGCTGTTCGTGAAGAATCTCCAGATCCTGTATGGGTCATCTTTAGATCATGTGTGGGTCATCTCTAGATCATGTGTGGTTCATCACCATATCCTATGTTGGTCATCTTTAGATCCTATATGGGTCATCTTCGATCCTGTGTGGGTCAAAATTATAGCTTCTCTAAGAACTAATATGATTTATCAAAACATCTAATCATCTATACATCCGTACATAAGTTAGACCCAATGCGAGATGAGTATTTACCTTAATGGTAATCTTCTGTATGGCGTACCTTTGTGGTACATAACTTCGTGTTTATACCATTGTGGAATTTTTTTGTGTGGCGTACCTTTGTGGTACATACCTTCAAAGTGATACCTTAGTGGTAATATTCTATGTGGTGAACTTTTTTGGTACTTTCATTCATGGTGATACCATTGTGATATTATTCTATGTGGCATTACATTTGTGGTACATACTGTTGTGGTCTTATATTTGTGGTATTCTTTCCTTTGTGGAACAGTTGTGATTTTGGATAAAGTGTTAAGCCTTTTGTTTCCTCTTGAATGATATGGGTATACTTGATAACTTAGGTATATATCTAGGCATATACCTAAGTAGGTTTGACTATTGTTTTCTTTCTTTGTGGTTTATCCTTTGTGGAATTTGAGAGACTGTTGGGGGTTTTGGGGTCCCTAATGAGTATTGTTATACTCACCCCTACATAGGCAATGCCAACACCTTGTTGTTTCTTGTGTAGAAGATGGACATCGCTGACGAAGGATGTGGGTACCAGGACTAGAGGCTGATCAGAGGTGGACCCTAGATGAGGCATACCATAGAGATGTCCATTTGAGATCTGTTCCTACCCTTTGGGTAGGATCCTTGGTGGGTGTTCAGAGGAGCTGTTTTTCAGTATTATTTGTACTTTCTAGTTGGTTTTGTATTCCAGACCATTTACTTTTTGTGGTCAATTTGTTTACTATATAGTTTACCATTTTCTTGAATACTTGGGTGTACTTCGACTGTGTGGTTTGTAGGTTAAAAAAAATGCCTTCCCAGTTTCAAGGATATGACCTTCTGGTTCTAGTCGTCAGTGTTTCTATGCACTGAGTTGAAAATCTGAAGTCCGGGTCCTGGTGTATGGATACATTGGTTTCCAGGCCACACTGGAATCCCCAAACTAAAAACCACACTCATCACACTTAACACTATTACCACACAGAAAAGATCAGAGTCCGAGATCATCGGTAGAACCGAACTCCTCTGATACGAATTTTTTGTGACCCACCCCCCATGGCCCGTGTCATGACTACCCCAATCCTGCCTTCCTTAGGCTAGGGGCTGGAGACTAGCACCGAAAATGCATATCCTTAAAACTGGTAATGCATTGCCTTTATAACCTATAAACTCACAAAACCATGCACATGGAAGGATACAAGAACAAAGTAAAATGGTATAGTAAAAAAGAGTGTTTACAGTAATTAAAGGGTCCAGAATACAATCCCAACAAGAAAGTATAAGTAAAACTAAAAAACAGCTCCTATGAACACACTCTAAGGATCCTATCTGAATGGTAGGTACATCTCTTGAACGGTTGTCTTTACTGTATGCCTCATATATGGTCTACCTCTATGTATCTTCCATTACCAGTACTCTCTACCCCGATCAGCGTTGTCCGTCATCTACATAAGACACAACAAGGTGTGGGCATAGCCCATGTAGGGGTGAGTATAACGATACTTTTTAGGGAAACCGAGACACCCTAAGTTCTATCAGAATTTCCAAAGGATTAAACACAAAGCATGAAAAAAAAAATCAACCCTACTTAGGTATATGCCCATACATATACCTAATTTCTCATGTATACCCATCTTTTTCATGATAAAACACATGGAACAACTCTTTAGCCAAAAGCTCAATTGTTCCATGAAGGAAAGAATACCATGAAGGTAACACCACAAAGGTATGTAATACAAAGGTAACATCACATAGAAGAATACCAAAAAGTTATCAACACAAAGGTATGGACTCAACTCTCACTTGGTATGGTTTATGTATGGAAGTCAAGGTGATTAGCTATATTGATAGTCCGTCTTACATCATCGAGAAGCTCTGTTGTTGACCCAAACAGAATCGAAGATGACCCACACAGGATCTGGTGATGACATCTACAGGATTGTATGTGCAGACCCACACCGGATCACAAAGTGCTGACCCACACATGATCGTTTTGCACAAACCCACATATGATCGCTGTGTTCTGACCCACACAGGATCTGAAGATTCTTTATGTACATCCTACCACAGGGTTCCCACACTAATCACACTTAATTAAGGTAGGTTCTTCTCCTCAAGCCATTGGTCGATACTTCAACGGTGACAATGTCCCATGAAAAAGTATCTCAAAGGTCTGCCATGTCATAAGGGACCCAACACGACAAATGGCGCGTCAATCGGACCCCCAGTCTGTATGTTATTAGCATTTCTGTTCCAAGGGCCCTGTTGGATTTAGATTCAATCCTACCCAACCGTACTACAACTTTATCAAAAACTCAAGTGGAGTATACCAAAAGACTGGCTTGATCCAAGGATCTCAGTGTCGTAGAAAATTTGTCAAACAGACACCCAGATCTCAAGATATGGACAAAAGCCGTATCTAGGTCCAAAGAGGCCCATGTCCGGCCTGCTGGGTGCAGAACGCTGCTGTGCGACCCACTCGGATGGCTATTCCTCTATAATGGGGTCTGACCTAGCCAACACCCTAGAGGGGAGGAACTCCCCCGAGGTCATCCGAATGGTCTTCAGGACCATTCGATTCTCCCTGCTGGCACACGGGACCCGCCAGAGGGGTCTTTCTCAATTGGACACTACTAGATGGATTCCTGATCGGCCCTCCTACCATCGGCGCAATAATGCCGCAGGTCTTTCGTGGATGGTCGGATGTTGTCCGCCCTCTGACCCCCACCTTAGTCAAGCAGCCGTAGTCTTCTGATCCGGGGGTGTGGACGTGTTCTGCCGTTTCGCCCCATGGCCGGCCGACATGTCGACTACCACCCTACTCCACCGTGACAGATGGGTCGTGGCCTACTTCTCAACCGATTTCACGGACGTGCACCGTCCTACCACCACGTGGTTGGCCGGATGTTGGCCACTATCCCCCACTGTCGCTGCCAATGGTATGTGACCTTCTTTGCTTTCGTAGTGCGTACGTGCTGCCTCGGTTCCACGCAGTCGGTCGAGTGTCAGCTACCACCTTTCTCCTTCGCGGCTGACATGTAGTGGTCTTTTTTGGAGGTGTGGTCGTGCCACTATTGTCATTGTGGCCCGCAAAGAACAAGTCAACATTAAATATGTGAAGGGATCATGCCATGTTTGTTTGGACCACACCCTCTTCATTAGACTGATCATAGACAATTCAAGAGGATGGACTCAACGTGAATCTATGATAAACAATCATAAAACACACCCCTACCTCAATCGTCCATTGGGGGAGTTGTGAGGAGGAAGATGATGATGGTTACGTCGGCGTTCATTGCTCCTACGAGACGCTTATGATCCGGGCTCGAGCATCATTCCCATTCTTTGTTGGCGGTGGTTCTTAGTTGGAGGATCTTCATTGTTGGAGGATCATCCTTTAAAAGCCTCCTATCCCTTTCACCAATGGAGAAACAACCCCCAATTCTCTCATAAAGTTTTAATAAAATTCTCTTAATTAACAAGTTGTTGCACTTGGTATCAGAGGTGGTACCCAGCCTTATGTGTGGTGCACTGCCTAGGTTGAGATGTAGGGTCCAGAATGAGGATGTTGTGATATAAAGGGGGGGGGGGGATTGTAACACCCATGATTGATAAAGGTTTAAATGACTAAATGATATGACCCATGTCAACAAGGTGCACCTTTATTTTTGGGATCCTTCCTGATAAGAAATCCATAGTTAAGAATTCTTGGTTTGGAGTAGTTATTAGGATGGGTGAACTTCTAGAAAGTTTCCTTGGGTGTCTGTGAGTGATGAAAAGGCACTCTGGAAATGACATTTGTTGGCCTGTGAGGACTATCTTTAGTCAGATGACCCATTCGGGCATAGGGGTGGGTCGAATGGTGGGGACCAGATGTCTACAATGCAACTGGGGTTACCTAGCAGGCCAGGACCCGACGACCAAGTTAAAGTGGGGGGGGGGGGGGTTCTGTGCTGATGGGACAAGGTTTTCATTCAACGGTGAGAAGGAAACCTTTGCAGCACGATATGTACTTACCTGGGGGAGGGTACAGCTGATCACACATCAGTTGGATAGCCTTACCCTTAGAGTTGTTGACGATGAGAGTCTGAGTTATTCTGTAGTGGTGGATCAGTACAATGATGTTTTCCCTAATGATGTTACAGGCCTACCTCCTCACAGATAGGGGTACTTTTATATCGAATTGTACCATATGATGGCACCAATATTTACGTCATCATATCAGATGGCTCTCTTGGATCTTTGAGAGTTTCCAGTACAGCTAGAGAACTTGAAGAGCAGTGGGTTCATTAGGCCTAGTTTTTCTCCTTGGGCAGCCCCTATTTTGTTCTCCATGAAGGTGGATGTGAGTTTGAGACTCTATGTGGACTATCAGCGCTAGAATAAGGTGACTATGAAGAACAAGTACTAACTCCCAAGGATTGACGATCTCTTTGATCAGTTGAAGAGAGCATGGAGGTATGAAAAGATAGACATTAGATTAGGCTTTCAACAGCTCAGTTTACGAGACGAGGATGTGAAGATAACGTCCTTCATATGTCAGTATAGCCATTATGTGTTCTTGGTTATTCCATTTTGTGTGACCAACAATCCAGCAACGTTCATGGGACTGATGAACAGAATCTTCCATCCATACCTCAATCACTTTGTGGTAGTATTCATCGATGACATCCTGATATACTCAGCGACAGAGGAGGAGCACACCTTTCGTCTGCAGATAGTTCTTGAAACACTCCGAGAGCAACAACTTTATATTAATCTCTTGAAGTGATAGTTCTGGATCCGAGAGGTTCACTTTCAGGGACACGTTATCTCAGTAGCTGATGTTGGCATGTGAGGACTATCATTAGTCTGATGAACCGTTTGGGAAAGTGTGTCAGCCCAATGGTTGGGACCACGTGTCTGCGAGGCAACTGGGGTTGCCTAGCTGGCTAGGACCTGACAGGCAAGTCAAAGGGGGGGGGGGTGTTTGTGCTGATGGGACAAGGTTTTATTTAACTGAAAAGAAGGGACCCTTTGCATCTTGGGATGGACTTACCCGGGGAGGGTACAACCGATCACACATCAGTTGGCTAGCCTTACCCTCGGAGCAGTTGATGTTGAGATTCTGAGATATCCTATAGTGGTGGACCAGAACATGGATGTTTTCCTTAATGATATGTTGGACCTACCTAATCACAGAAAGGTGGATTTTATATCGACTTGTACCATGTGATGGAACCAATATTTACACCAACATATCATATGGATCCAAAGAATCTTTGAGAGCTACGAGTATAGTAGGAGGACTTACAGAGCAAGGGGTTCATTAGGCTCAGTGTTTCTTCATGGGCAGCCCCAATTTTTTTCTCCATGAAGGTGGATGTGAGTTTGAGACTATGTGTTTTCTATCAGCACCTGAACCTGGTGACTATGAAGAACAAGTAACTAATCTCAAGGATTGATTATCTATTTTATTAGTTGAAGGGAGCTCGGTGGTTTTCAAAGATAGAACTCAGGTCAGGCAATCACCATCTCTGAGTAAGAGACGAGGATGTGTAGAAAATGGCCTTCAGATGTCGATCTAGCCATTATGAGTTATTTTTTATTCCATTCGGTGTGACCAAATCCCCAGTAGTGTTCATGGGACTCGTGAACCTGATCTTCTAGCCATACCTTGATCGCTTTGTGGTATTCTTCATCAACGACATCCTAATATACTCCACGATAGAGGAGGAGCATGCCTATCATCTATAGATAGTTCTGGAAACACTCCAAGAGCACCAGCTTTATGGTATTCTCTTGAAGTTCCATTTTTGGATCTGAGAGGTTTACTTTCTTGGACACATTATCTCAGAGGCTGGAGTTGTAGTGGATCCAGCGAAAATTGAGGTTGTGATTTCTTGTGAGGCACCTAGGAGTGTGCCAAATGAATAGAATTTCCTGGGATTGGCCAGATAATACTAGAGGTTTGTGCCTGTATTTTCCAGAGTTGTGGCACCCTTATCAGCATTGGTGAATAAGGGGAAACCATTCGTGTGGTCGGAGATATACCAACCAAGATTCCAAGAGATGAGGTCGAGACTGATGAGTTCCCCCACCTGGAGGCTACCGGATTAGGGAGTTGGGTATGTAGTCTACTGCGACGCATCTGGGACCGGGCTCGGATGTGCCCTGATGTAGGGGCGAGCAGTGATTGTGTATGGTTCTCGACAGCTGAGATAACATGAGAAGAACTACGCTACCCAGGACATAGAGTTATCAGCAGTGGTCTTTTCCTTGAAGATGCACGACATTACATGATGGGCGAACATTTTTCAGTCTACTCTGATCACAAGAGTATCAGGTATATCTTATCTCAGAAGGACATGAACATGAGACATTGGCGTTGGCTTGAGTTTCTCTAGGACTATAACATTTAGATAGTCTATACTCGTGGGAATTGGAAGGTAGTATCAGATTCACTGAAAATGATATATGGTATACATTTGATGAGTGAGGAAAAATAGTAGCTAGACACATTGCAGATATCCAACGTGGATCAATATGGAGCAACATATCTTTCTATCTCTGACTATCACTCCCCCACACCATCAGCGTGTCAGAGAGGCGCATCTTGGGGATAGTGATTGCGATGCTCGACAGACTCAGATATCCACAGGATAGGAACCTGGTGGATTTTCTGATGGTGGGGAGCATGTCATCCTCTTTAGAGGACTTACTATGGTACATGTGATGCTATGGGAGGAAGTGTTGAGGGAATTCTATACGAACCCACTAGCGGTACATGCATGAGTGGAAAAGATGTACCAAGACATTTGGTGTCCGTAATGGTGGTCAGGAATGGAGAAAGTAGTGGCAGAGTTTGTCTCGTGGTGCCTCACTTGTTAGCAAGTGAAGGCAGATAACCAGGTTCTGGCGGGCATAGTTCAGTCAATAGAGGTGCCAGAATGGAAGTGGAATGGAATTTCAAAGGATTTTATGATAGGACATCCATGTCTGACCAGGTGTCATGATTCTATCTGGTTGATCATTGACCGACTCACCAAGTCATCGCACTTCCTACCTATCAGAGAGTAGGGATTATTTGAGAGCTTGGGACTCCTCTACGTGCAATAGATTGTATGGGTTCATGGAGTGACGTCTACTATTATCTCCAATCATGATGCACGTTTCACATCACAGCTATGGAAGGGGTTGTAGGAGGCATTTAGGACACAACTTCAGTTGAGCTCCACCATCCATCCTCAACCAGATGGTCATATATAGTAGAATATTTAGACCCCTGAGGATATGCTGCTTTCTTGTGTCCAAGATTTTGGACGTAGCTGGGAGGATCAGTTGCCTTTGGTGGAGTTAGTGTAGAACAAAAGATATCACTCCACTATCGATATGGAACCCTTCGAGGCATTTTACGGGCTGCCTTGCAGATCACCTATGTGATCGACTATCCCATGGGAGTCAACACTCATGGGACCAGAGATAGTATGTGCTACCAAAGGGATGGTACAGATCATCCAGGAGTAGATGAAGACTACACAGAATAGACAGAGGTCTTATGTTGAGATAACACAGAGACCTCTAGAGTTCGAAGATAGTGACCATGTATTTTTATGGGTCTCACCTTGACTAGGTTTGCAGAGATTTTGATGAGGCGAAAAGTTTTCTCCAAGGTTCATTGGACCCTTTCAGGTCCTCAATAGAGTTGGAAAGGTGTCTTACTACTTCGCTCTTCCCCCTCAGCTGCACTGGGTGCATTACATTTTCTATGTATCCCATCTGAGGAGATATGTACATGATCCTTCACACATCATTGACTAGGACCAGATTGACATAGAGGATGTAGTGATGTTTTCAGATGTTCTGGTAGATATTGAGGATCGATCAGAGAGAGTCCTTCATGGGTGGTTTATACCTCTGGTGTGTGTACATTAGCAGCACGAGATCCTCCCAAATAGCACATGGTAGTACGATGCTCATATTTGTGCTCAGTACACCCACTAGTTTCCCAAGTTTGTGTTGTGGCTTTCGGGGATGCAAAGCCCAGAGGTGGGGAGAATGTAAAGGCCCAAATTTATCCTTGTATTTTTTTTATATTGGAATATTACGAGTCTGCGAAAAATTATGGTGCATAATTCCAAGGCCCGGTGTGCCCGAAATGATTTTCAAAACTTTTTTTCAGGTACGTTTAGTGAACACCCGAGTGGAGTTTTGTAAATTTTAAACCGGTGGTCAGAATTGAAATCTGAGGACACCGATGAACATGTAGTTCCAATATTCTATTATAGGGACCTTCACCTCGATTGTAGTAGGTCGAATTTGGATGTTAGTTTTTCAGTTATTTGTGGGAGAAGAAAAATAAATAAAATAAATAAAATAAATAACATTTTATTTTTTTCTTTTTGAAACCTCCTTTTTTAATTGTGGATGTAGGGACCACATGAGGGAGGTTGGTCATTTAAATCTTTGAATTAAATTCCACATTACACAATTTATGTAACCACAATACTCTTTAATTAATAGGGTTCATAAAATCTAAATTAATGAAGCAACTTGTTAATTAAGTGTTATTTTATTTACTCTTCTTGATAGAATTGATGGTTGTTTCTCCATTTGCAAAAGAGATAGGAGGCCTTTGAAATAAGGTCCTCTAACAAAGAAGACCCTCGAAAGAATAACCTCCCCCAACGATGAATGATGATGAAGCTCGAGCCCGGATCAGAAGTGTCTTGCAGGGGCAACGAACTCCGACGTCACCATCATCGACTTCTACCTCATGAAACCTCTAATGGAAGATCGAGGTAGGGGTGTGTTTTATGATTGTTCTTCGTAGCTTCAAATTGATTCCATCATCTTGAATCGTATGATATTGGTCTAAAATGGAGGGTGAGGGCCAAAAAAAAATGGCATGATCCCTCTATATCTTTAATGTTGACGTGTTCTTCGCGGTCCGTGATGACGGTGACGGCACAACCGCACTGCCGAAGGAGACCGCGACCCATCAGCCATAGAGGAGAATGGTGGTGGCCGACACCCGACCGGCCCGACCGGCTTCAAGGAACTGGGGTGGCATGTCCGCACCTTCGGTAGCGAAGGATACTGGGGATCGTTGGCCGCGACGGCAGGAGGATAGAGGCCGACATCTGGCTGGTTGCGTGGAGGTAGGGCGGGGTGCAACTGCCCTGCTAGTTGAGCAGGAGGACGTGAAACATTAGCCGCAGCGGAGCGGGAACCGGCCGGCACTCTGACCGGCTGCATGACGTAGCGGCAGCGTGTGTTAGTGTCGTCGAACCAGGACACAGTACCCTCTTGGAAACGACAATGGTTGAAGGGAGACCGACATCCAACTGACCGCGAAAGGCTAGAGTCCTCGTCGTGTCGCTGGGAGGAGGACCATCCATGAATCTGGTCGGCTGCGTCACACCGAGGGGGTCCCCTCCGGTGGGTCCCACGTGCCAAAAGAGCAAACTGAATAGTCCAACATACTGTTTATGTGACCTGAGGGGAGTGGCTCCCATCTTGGGTGTCGGCTAGGGTAGCCCCCTCCACGACGGACCACACAGCTGAGTGAGCCACACCACAGCGGGTCACGCCCAATGGAACACACCGTAGCCGGCCGTGACCAGCAGGCCACACTGCAACGTGCCACGCCAGTGGGCCGTGCTACCCCCTTCATTTGTAGGGTCAAAATGCGGCCTAACCCATCCAGGCCAGACCCGGACCGAGTTAGTTCAGACCTCGTCGATCTGACGTGGTTGGACTGGACCCGAGCCCATTTAGACCGAGATACGCCTTTTTGGCCATATCATGAGAACCATGAATCTGTTTGATGAACCGTATGAGGCACTGGATTCTTTGGACCAAGACGGTACTTTTGGTATACTCCACATGTGTTTTGGATAAATTTGAAGTATCTCCGTGTTGGATTAAAGGTGAATCTAACTAGGCCCTCAGAACCGAAACCCAAATTACATATAGAGAGGGCGTCTGATTGACGCGCCGTCTATCACGTTGGGTCTCTTATGAAATGACAAACATTTGGGATACTTCTTCATGGGTCTTTGTGGCAGTTGAAGTATCGACCGATGTCTTGAAGAGAAGAACCTCCCTGAATCAAGCGTTCTTAGTGTGGGAACCCACTGGCTAGATATACATGAAGAATCTTCAGATCCTGTGTGGGTCTATGCTCAGCGATCCTGTGTGGGTATGTGCAAACCAATCCAATGTGGTTCATCTCGAGATCCAATGTGGGTCATCGTTGATCCCATGTGGGTCAACATCAGAGCTTCTAGATGAAGTAAGATGATCTTGAAATACAGCTATTCATCTCTACTTTCATACATAAGTCACACCTGGTGTGGGCTGAGTCCTTACATTCATGATGAAACCTTTTTTTTATTCTTCTATGTGTTGTTACATTTTTGGTAGTTACCTTCATGGTATTCTTTCCTTCCTTGAACATTTTAGATTTTGGTTAAAATGTTGGGCCTTGTGTTTTCTTATGAAGGAGATGGGCATACAAGATGACTTAGGTATATGTATGGGAATATACCTAAGTAGGGTTGAATGATGTTTTCATGCTTTTTGGTTTATCCATTTTATATTCTGGGAGACCATATGGGGTCTCAGGATCCCTAATGGGTATCTTTATACTCACCCCTACACGAGTTATGCCCACATCATGTTTTGTCTTGTGCAGGGGACAGACAGCACTGACTGGGGTCAAGGATACCAGGAATAGAGGCTATGCAGAGGTGGACCATATATGAGGTGTACCGCAGAGATGACCATTCAAGTGTTCTACCTTCCCTTTATGTATGATCCTTGGTAGGGTGTTCGGAGGAGTTGTTTTTCAATTTTACTTGTAAATTCCAATTGGGCTTGTATTTTGGCCCCTTTACTTACTGTTCACACACTTTTTAATATATAGTTTTTTTTGTACTCATATCTTTCTGTGTGGGTGGTTTTGTGAGTCTACAGGTTATAAAGGCAATGCCTTCCCAGTTTTAGGGATATTCTTTTCTATTGCTGGTCTCCAACCCCTGGCCTAAGGAAGGAGGGCTTGGTGAGTCACGGCACAGGCCCCGGGGGACGGGTCATGACATGCCTAACACAACTTTGTTGCAATGATACTTCCCTTGAGTATAATGACTGACAACTCCATTATTAATTCAAATTGGAAATATCTCATTTTCAAAGAAAACTGGGTTGATATGAATGATTACAATGATCTTAATCAAATAATTCATTTTCTATGTTCAAGGAAATAATTAAAGTACCTTCCACCACATTATTAGGAACTTCAACTACCACAGTTGTGATGGCATGAACATGTCATTACTCCCTTGTCCATCATTGGGTAATGTTTCTCTGATTCTTAGTATATTCATGTGCATAATGTCCCATCTCCATAAAATTGTAGAATTAAACATTGGTATATTATTTCTTCACCTAACAATACCAGATTGGTGGCCTTTCTCTCAACACTTGTAATAGACATCCATTCCCTAGTTCCTAGGTATTTATTCCACACAATTACTGCAAGATGGAAGGTCAACCCTTCCCTTCATCCCCATTTCATTATTTACTTTTCCTGGGTTTTTGGTATCCCTTATCGTTTATTGTTTTCCTTTAAACTCATAGGACTTAGAAAATTGATTTTCGGTCCTGATAGCACTTGAGACGATATCTTAAAATGATGAGAAACTTTGGGAGACTAGTTCTTTTTGGAGGAATGGTTTTAAACCATCTAAAAATCATTCAATTTTTCTAATTTGATTATGTATGTAGTCTGCAGCATTCCATACCATCGATATACTGTTGGATTCATACTTGGAAACATTTTCATCCTCCACGTGCCTCAAATTTATGAATTTATTCTCTATATCCACTCAGTATTTGTAAGGGAAATATTTTTCGTGGAATATTTCCTTAAAAACCCTTCATTATATTTCATATATTTCAACCTCCTCCTTTGTATTTTGGAATAATTACCACCACTGGTCTATGTTTCTCTATAGATGATACACTTCCATGAAAACCATATCACTTTTTTACATCCCAAAGTGAGAAATATCTTCTCTATGGAACATATCCACTACTCAACTATAAAAGGGTTTGTATTCCCATTATATGATAGTGGAGGTTGCACATAATGTTATCCAACATAGCTCCCCCACATTGTGGATCTGGTTGCTTCATATGGGTAAGGTTATTATTCATAACCTGAGTTACCTCTTCCAATATAGTTATAAGTTACTCTGCACCAGTCAAAACACCTAGAACAACATCATTATATAAAATCAGAGTGAAATCCCTACATGCGACACACACATTCATGCAATTTCCATTCCTTCCACTAGGTTCCATTTCTAAATAAAGGAATATACTAGATTTGGTTATGAATCATAATTTATATTATTAATATAATAAATTTAAGTTATATACATAGCTAATCCCGTAATCATAAAAATTATTTATTTAGAGAAAAATGTACATTTAAATCCTTCATAATGTATTGTAATGAAAATGTGAATTATCCTAGTCATATCCTCCAAGAGTTTCAATCTAGGTGCACAGTAAGGCATGTTGTCATTTTCTAGGATAACCTGGGTCAAGCCCGAAACTCCTTGTCAGATTTTTTATTTCTATGCACATATGGGCCAGAACCACGTCCACTTTTAGTATCTAGGTAGGGATGTATTTTCTTGAAAGATCCACATAATATATTCCTTACCTATTATTATAATACGTTCTTGTACATTTATCCTTAATGACTATCTTTGGGTTTTTCCCTAATCTACGTTCTCTATGTCTAGTTTCTTTGTTTTCAACTAAACATCCATTGGTACCAATGATAAATACCCAACCCCAGTTACTTAGAGTCGATTCCATTTTTAGTTACACTAGCATATAAACAATGAATATGCATCCCGAAGGATGGATTAGTTTTGTAGATTTGGAAACAAGATACATACATAAGTTCATAATTACAACATGAAATGAAAAACAACATTGAAATCCCTTCGACAACATCTACAACTCCAAGATTATTTCTGAATTTCATTCATAATAAAAATCTTTATGTCATAATAAAATTAAACATAAGAAAGGGGTGAGCTCAAATTCTCAGTAAGGGAAATAAATACAGTATAAGATATCATAAACATAAATTTTAGTCATGTTGAAAACCCAAAAACACATTCCTTTAACAAAAAACATGAACACATTATGGTATGAATAAGAGATGTATAATTAATGCCATAGTAAGAGATAATCGCGGGTATTATAATAGTCTAATAACCACATGAACCATAAAAACTATTTTCATAATGAGGGAATACATATTGAAGGACATCATAACCATATTTTCAAGGCCATGTTCCAAAGACCATAAATAATCATTTTTTCAAGGCCTTGTTCCAAGAACATAGTTTATCTTATGAGACCTACCAATGCACCAAGGGGATATAGTGAGACCCACCCATCTCTTAATATGTAAATTTAATTCTTCATATGAACATGGATAAACATAAACATCATATATATTCATATTGAAAATAATATTTCAAATTAAAAAAACATTCCCCCATCATTAAGTAGAAACACTAACCAATCAAATTAAATTAGTTAATGGTTTTAAGATATCACACCATGAGAAAAATAAATAATAAACCATTAAATTAACTATTTTAGAAGATACAATAAAACATTAATCCCAATAATACATAATAATCAATAAGATTTTTGAAAAAGATGAAGATACTCTTATAAAATCTTTGATTAATTCTTGAGAAAAATAGTAATTTACTATGAAAAGAAGAGTTCTTTTAGAATGATATTTGAATAAAACTAGAAGTGTAGTTATAATGTATTTTCATAATAATATGAATGATTTTATAAAGAATTTTTTATCCTATAATATATTATAGAGTTCCATAGAAAATAGGTAAGAATTAGAGGAATTCCCTTGAAACAAGATTGTTTATCAGGAAGGATATTTGAAAGATCCTTTTTAAAAAAATAACTCCTCATAAATGTAGGTGTGATTATTTTTAGAAAAAATATAAATAATATTAAAATAGAAATTATGATGAGTACAAAGGAATTACTAATAATGTAATTGAGGTAAGTAGATAATTATAGGTACCCAAATGAAAATGGAGGTTCTGGTAGAAAAACCAAACCTTAAGTCCCAATGTGTTCTTCTCTTGAACATATATTCCTAGAATATGAAATTATAATTATTAATGAAATAATTATAACTTATTATAAATTTAATTAGTTTATAAAAATTTTATTATGTTAATTATGTACATATTGATTAATTATAAGGTTTAATTCTGTTGTTCCAGAGTGTTCGTTTCCTTGGATTTCATGATCGATGTATTTGTATATGAGTATGGATGTTCATGTTGAAAGGATGAAATTCACCATAATTGAAAATATATACCATTTATGAACAGAAATAATTTTTAATGGTTATATTTATATATATGTATATTTACATGGTATGAGGATGAATCCTTATATGAAATATTAATGACATTTAAAGAGATTATTTGGCGATATTTGGATTGTTATGAACTAGTTTTGTCATATAAACTAATATTAAGTACATATATTGGTTCTTGAATATTATGTAGGTTATAATAAAAAATTTATAGTCTATTTCAACCAAAAAATGGTTTAATTTCCAGTATTAATGGATCAATTAATGAATGAAACTTCATCATCCACAAAGGTTGTAAATTGGAACCACACGAATGATTATTTCATTTTTAAGAGAGAGAGAGAGAGAGTAAGAAGATTGATAATGGTTATTACATTAACTTTATATAATTATATTATACCTATGATACTGGATTAATAAGGATAAATTTGGAAAAATATGTTAGGATAGAAAAACAATAGAAAGGAACATGAAATGAAATTAAAAGAAACAGAATGTGAATTTACCTCTTGAGTACACCTCCTTGTGAATTTCATTATGGGAAGGGGTTTTGGTATTTTGGCATGAAAAAGGGCACTTAGATGTGGGGAGTGACTAGGGAAGGGTATTTTTTATGTAGTTTGGGGACCATAAAGTATTAGTGGAGTGAAGAGATGTGGTATGGGTGTTATAGTGGGGGATCTGAGGGTTTTCCTATTATTTTACTCTTTATTTTATTATTTTTACAAAGACAACCAATAGTATTTATTATTGTGACCAAGAATAGTAATATGTGAATTTGAGTTTGAACCGAGTATGATTACATAATCCACGATTCCAGTAATAATGAATTTAACTGATTATGTATATATACAGTAAATTTCGATATTTTACTATTCATAAAAAATATGAGTATTTTAGAAAAATCACAAAAATTCATCCAAATAAAATTTTGATGTGTATAATTTAAAAAAAACTCCATTTTTTTAAATAATTTTTGAAATATTATTAATTTAATTTTTACATAAAATCCTAATTTATTTGAAAAACAACATTTTTATATATATATTTCATTTTTTATCACCATGAAAAATTAACCAAGATCTCATTATCTTATTAACATAAGACAATAAAATAATAATATGATTTACTATTCATAAGGGTCATATTTCTATTCATATTAATTTTTATAAGGGTATGTTATTATTCACCAAAAAAATATTTTTATCTTAACATACTTTAAATATCACAAACCTTAGTCTGGGGCATGCGTCGTGACTCCGCCATGCCTGCCTTCAGAAGGCCAGATATTGGAGACTAGTGCCTAAAGAATCAATATGCATTTAGGAGGCATTTTACTTAGTACCTGAACACGCACTGTAACACCCTGAGATTTTATGAAAAATATTCTTTTAATTTCATTGATGTATTGTGTTTTAAGCTACAACATTATTACCTTGTGCTATACGCAACACCGTATGAGCTTGCAGTATACACAACACTATTCGTTGATCATGTTACACACAATTTTGATAGTAGTTATTTTACAAAACATTGAGTATATATATATATATATTCAATGTATAAATGAAATATGGTTGGATTCTGTTATGAGAAACAATGGAGGAGTCTTGCCCAACACGCAACCCTGACTTGGCTTGCATTACACACAATCGCGACCTTTCTCGATAGTGTGTGTTGTACGCAATACCAGGTTTCAATAAACAACGATATATGGTTATAATATTATTATGGACTATCCGTTATGAATATTATCAACTACATTTTTAATTTTATAACACTATTATTAATCTTACACATTTTCTAGAACATGGTATGAGAACAAAATTAATTTTTCGAGTAAAATAAGTATTTTTCAAAAAATGTAGTCTTGCCCCATTTTGATTGTGCACCCACTATAAATATTGTTCTTGACATTTATATAAGTTCAATTTGACAAAATAAAATTCTTCTTTGGAATCAGGATATAAAAATTTACTTTGGGTAAATTTTTCATATTATTATGATAACTTTCATATTTTAATGAATAGTAAAAACACCCTATATTTTAATTAAAAACATCATTTTTCATCGCAATAATTTATATGGTTAGATAATATTTTTAATTGGGTTTAAAGTGTAATTAGAATATATTTTTACAATTTAATCCAATGTTTTCCATTGGAATTAATTTCACTTTGAAATTGGATATAAACAAGTATCAATGTTTTGATAGTTATCGTTTCTTAAAAAACACGCTATTTGTTTTGATAACGGGAATTAATTTTAAAATTAATTAATTCCAATTCTATGTTTTGAATTTGGAAAAATAGACATCAATTTCGAATTCGGAATATCAAATAATTCTTAGGCAGATTTTTTGGTATTTTTCTGAAAAACAGCAATTTTCGATGAATAGTGAAACCACTTAGTGGTAGTTAAAAAACTGACTTTTTCATTTAAATGAAATTTTACCACTTCTGTGAATTGAATTTCGAAAATCCAAGAGAAACGGTTAATATCAAGGACTAAAATGTGGTTACATGAGATGAAAATAATTTTTGGGGAATAGTGACTTTTTACTTTTTTTTACCACGGTTAAAAGTAAATAGGGTAATTAACGGTAAAAATGATATTATTATTACCCTAAAACATGTCCTAATTCTATTGGATAAGTGTAATTCGACCAAAAACAACCTTAGGAATAAAATATGACCATTTAGGCCCACTTGGATTAGATTAGGACATTTATTATTAATTTATTTAAAGAAGGGTTAAAATAGTTAAAATCAATGTTTAATAATTAAATAATTTTTAATATAGGTTTATACATAAGATAAATTATACTATAAATATTAATTAGAAATATAAATATATTTCCTACATAATGGTGTTTTATTTATAATTTTTAAACATTAAATAATTTAATTTATTTATGACACAATGATGATGCAGTAATTATCTTATTAATGAAATATTGACATCATTGATGTTATAAATACCCAAATAAAGGTAATTAGAGACTTCTTATGAATTACACTAATTTTATAGGTTAATATGACATGTTATTACTGATTTAGTTAACTTTTTTCGAACTAATCATTCTGTTAGGATGTTCACAAAAATCAATTACCAAATAGTGTCAAAATAGACATAAAATAGTTTTTAAAAGAAATATTATATTATTAATTGTTATTTTATTCCTAAAAATCTATGGTTCGGAAAAATGACTTAGATAAGGTTATATATATTAATAATAAACAACTTCGGGTTCGTTTGGCTTGTTATAGTAAGTTTATTAACCATATAGTGTAAGAAAACGAGAAGACATCGTAAAAGAAAAATTATTCAACTTAAAGTTAAATCTAAATGATAAGGTTAAAATAGAAACCTAAACTTGTCTAAATTATATTGGATGAGAGTATTTCTACCCATCCCCACCTTAGCTTCTAAATAACTCAATTTGGAGCTATTAAAAACCGAATATGACTTTTTAATAAAATAATATTTTTTGTTATTCCAAAGGTGCCCCTCTCCTCTCTTATAAAAGGGAACCTCCTCCCTCTCTTCCTCACACAATTTTGAGCATTGATGATCGGCCAAACTCTACCCATTTCACTTCCCCACTTCCCTAGAAACATCCTAGATGTACTGGTATTCTTCAAAGACCAATTTTAGTGTCGTAAGAGGAGGTCTCAAAGAGGCGCTTCAAAGAAGAGGTAATGTCCGTTACCGATTCATTCAACTTTATTTCTTCTTCTACTTATTCTTATTTAGTTGTATCATTTTGAAGTAATAACATCAGTATCACTCATATATTGATATGTTATTATAAGTATGAAACAAACCTATTTCACCATCTATCCATCCTACGGAAAACGAAATCACCGCGCGTGCGTACGTACGAAATACCATCTCCACGTCGTGGTGTAATCTATTTTCCACCACCACCTTACTTGGATAAGTATAATGGTGTAAATAATGACTATATATGATTATTTTAAAGTTATATTCATTCTGAAAAATTATACATACACTCAAATACAATTCCACGATCATGGGAATGATATCATCGCTTGTGCATACGTACGGACTACCGTCTCCACGAACACGATGAGATTCATTTTCCATGATTAACCATTCAAGAATTATTATAAAATATATATAATTAATTATAATGATATAGATGACATAATAATTATACTTTATTTATGTATATATATATGTATGTCATCTATTTAATTTCATTCAATTGAATAAGGAAATGAAAACAACGTTCATGCGTACGGACGACCTACCGTCTCCATGAACGGTGTATTTCATTCCTTTTATCGATCTATAATATATATGTATATGATGAATATATATTTTATATAAATCATGTTTTAAATTCTTAAATTATGTAAATCAGGATATAAGTAATAATATCAAGAACGACAAGTCCAAACACATACGATAAATGAAACGATTTTACCCAAAACGCTGCTTTTACATGGAATTTACAAAAGAACGGGTAATATAAAGTCATAAGTGAAACATATATGATATCATAACAATGAATATGATTATTTAATAAGTCAATGAATTTATTTAAATCATTATACAGGAGGTTCGAATCCATATGAAGCATACCAGACCTAAGGTAAGGGATAATTTTTCAAATCTCATTTTTATCCGAGATTGCTTATTCGTAAGTATTTACTGGGGTCATTGCAATCATCCATGTCCATGTTTTATAAAAGTGTTTTCATGTATGTTTAAATTCATTTTTACCCATTTTGACTTTTATTCCATGGTATGGAAGGAATCTTTCTTTTATTTACCCTAAATGGTACTTTTTTACTTTTCCGGCAAAAGTACGAGAAGAATGTTTTTTTAAATATATGGCATGAAAGTATTTTTACGGTTTTATAAAGCCTTATTTTCATGAAGCTTCCTCCAAAATATTTCATGAATATTTTCAAGAAAATATTTTTCTTTTAAAATTTCATGATGTTTTGTGAAAAGAAATTTATTTTGTAGAAGAAAGGATATTTTCCTCAAGAATTCATTTCAAGTGTTTTATCAAAACCATTTTCCATCTAAGATGACATTATTTCATGTGTGTATGTTTCAAGTATCATGTCTATATGGTTTACATGGTTTCAATTTTCTTATTATGAAATGATATACATTTCTTTTATATGGATTATGTGACGATGGGATGATGATTATGAAACCCATTTTATTCGTTGGCTTATTATGAATGATTTATGTTTATTTTGTGGCACAAGTAAGAATGATTTCATTATGAGATGGGTGGGACCTTAATATCCCTCCAATTCATTGGGTAAAGATTTATATCTCATGAGATAGACATGGCTGGAATGGCAGGTTAAACTGGTTCAGTAATACAGGACTGGAATGAGGAGTGAACTCGATTCAGAAAGGGACTTTGTCCACTAAGATGGTCTTGGTAGCAATGCCTTGGCTACTATGGAAATCATATCATGTTCTTAATGTTTTTCCACAATTACATGTTTTTTTACAAGTTTTTTTATCATGATTGATCTTCTATTTTGATCTATTCCTTACGAACTTCCATGTTTTATGTCATTGCAAAAGATTTCTATGTTTAAACATTATGTACATGTTCTTATGTTAAAATGTATATGGTTTGTTTTATTTTCTCCATGCTTAACCTTACTGAGCATTTAAGTTCACCCTTTTTATGTTTTCTTTTCCCCAGGATATATAGAAAAGTTTTAGGTAAGAAAAAAAAGGGATGATCTTTATGGGAGATGTTGAAGATCTTTCACCATGATTAGAAGATTACATTCCAAGTTTCCAAAGACACTAAACTATTACAGTCCTTGTGTGTCTGTTTTTGTAATGTACTAAGTATTCCGCAAAAGTAATGTAATTTCCATGTACGTCAAGCATCGGTTCTCTACAGATGGTATCAGAGGAAAGGTTTTGTCAACCTTTGGAAACTAGGATGTGAAAACGTTAGTGAGATCCCTAGAGATATTTCTAAGGTATGTCTACGGATGTCCCTAAGGATAAGTATACGTATAGGATATAGTCCTAGAACTACGGTAACGATCTTAGAATTTAACCTAAGATTATAGATATTGAGGGTACTCCCCCTTTACTATGTTGTTTTCCCTAGCATGATTTTTTCCTCTAATACTATTATTTTTGGGTTTTAGAAAATGGCTGGAAACAGGAAGATTCACCATAATAGAGGATATGACGGACAATGGAATGATATTCTTCATGAGAAACCAAATGAAACAGGATTTGGAAGTCCAAAAAACGTTATTATTCTTAATCAGGAATCTCATAATATGATTAATAATCTCAACTTTGATAAGTTTCCCAACTCAGATAATAAGAGAAAGATGGAGTTTCATGATTATCATAGAGGAAAGAAAGTTCAATTTCCCTCATGTAAATCATGTGGGAAGAGGCATCAGGGAGATTGTTTCTAAGGAACTGGAAGATGCTTTTGGTGTGGAAAAGAAGGACATAAAACCAGTAAGTGAAAAGGAAAAGGTTCAGTTAACACCATGCACAAGGTTAATGGTATTTCTATGACATCAACAATGATTAGATGTTTTAAATGTGGAGTGTATGGGCATTATACAAACCAATTCCCTAAGGGAAAATCTCATTAAGAGAATCAGCATAGTCATATGAGTAGTATTTATGTGGATGATGATGAAGAGACTACAAATGAAATATGAGATGAAAGAAATGATGAAGCTCAGTCAGTGGTTTAAGAAGGTAGTGGAATGATTGTATATTTATCAAGAGTTATGTTGTATAAAGAATCATCTAAGTATTGTTACACTATTGTTTTTTCTAAAGTATTTGAAATTATATGGTACCGGTAACCATGAAAGGTTATTCAGATATTTTTTGGAAAGTGGATGATATGCCCATAATGAAGGGATAAGAAGATAATGAGATGTTTGATTGTATTCATGAGCTCATGACTGATATAAGGACTATGTTATATTATGGTTTGAGTATATAGAATTTTTGGGATTTTGGTATGTGGAAAGTGTTAAAATTTAACAACATTCATGTTTTCACTAAGGCTCAATGGGTATTCATTCTTCAGGAGAATATATGAGTAAGGTATTCACATGTTTGTAATTTGACCAACAAGATATATCTTATGATATATTGGGGATAAGTGATGGAATTCACGTGATTTTTATGTGACATTTCAAGTAATCATTTTTTTTATACTGTGAGCTTGGACCGAAGTATTTTAGATAAGCCTAAAGATTGGAATGGATTATGTTGTACATAAGTTAGTATTGTTTAAGGATAGAACTTTTTTCGATATTATTGATGGGATGATATAGTAGTGTTGTTTTAGAAAAAGGACAACTGGAAGGACGGGTGACAGCCCATCACGTCGGACTAGGCTGTGGGAATCAAACCCACAATTGAAATGTCATTGGCCATTATCACATACCACTGGCCTACAGGAAGTCCCTAGTTAGTAGAAACTAGTTTTATTTTATTAAGCGGTATGATATATGAAGTATAAGTCCATTTTAAGAACCATATATGATTAATCTCACAATAGATGGACTTATGTATTTTTGATAACTTTTCTAACCTTTTGTTTGAGACAGATGGAATGACCCATAATTCTATCACATGATCTGCTAACACTTCACGAATGACAAATTCTACATCATTTTTTAAGAGATGAAGTGGAAATTGTCCAAAGAATGACCAACGGTGAGACTGTACCAAAATCATGAAAGTATTTCTTCTAATTACAATTTCATCACCTTTAGGGAAATGATCTTGAAAACCAAAAATTTTGTCCTAGTGCTCTTATATCCGATGAATCAAATGGTACCTTAGATCATCACAAATTTATGGCTTTTTGATTGATGGCTTTTTCATATCCATGTTTTCTACCACTCTCCATCAGAACATGATGGTTATATTTTTCATCCATATCCATATTTTCACCTATGTTCTCCTATATGGAAAACCAGTGATGAGTTACTTTGGGTAATCATTAAATTTCATACTTTAGTTTTTAAAATTAAGTTTTAGTATTCCTTTTTACGAAGTGGGTTTCTATAAATAGTAAACGATTTATAACCTCGATAAATTTCGAAGGTGAAATTCATTTTAAGGGGGGTAGAATGTAACACCCATGATATTTTATGAAAAATATTCTTTTAATTTCATTGATGTATTTTTTTTAATCTACAACAAGATTACCTTGGCTATACGCAACACCATATGGGCTTGCAGTATACACAACACTATTTTTGGATCATGTTACACACAATTTTGTAAGTAGTTATTCTACAAAACATTGAGTGTATATATATATATATGAAATATATAAATGAAATATGGTTGGATTCTGTTATATGAAACAACGGAGGAGTCTTGCACAACACGCAACCCTGACTTGGATTACATTACACGCAATCGCGACCTTCCTCGATAGCGTATGTTGTACGCAATACAAGGTTTTACTAAACAACGATATATGGTTATAATATTAATATGGACTAGCCGTTATGAATAGTATCAACTAAATTTTAAATTTTATAACATTATTATTAATATTACACATTTTCTAGAACATGGTATGAGATCAAAATCAATTTTTTGAATAAAATAAGTATTTTTCAAAAAATGTAGTTTTGCCGCCTTTTGATGGTGAAACCACTTTAAATCTTGTTTTAGAAATGTCTATAAGTTCAATTTGGCAAAATAAAATTCTTTTTTGGAATAAGGATATACAAATTTACTTTGGATAAATTTTTCATATTATTCTGATAACTTTCATATTTTAATGAATAGTAAAAACAAGCTATATTTTAAATAAAAACTACTTTTTTCATCTCAATATTTTATATGGTTAGATAATCTTTATAATTGGGCTTAAAGTGTAATTATAGTATATTTTTACAATTTAATCCATTTTTGGCCATTGGAATTAATTTTACTTTGAAATTGGATATAAACAAGTATCAATTTTTTGATAGTTATCGTTTCTTAAAAAACATGTTATTTGTTTTGATAACGGGAATTAATTTTAAAATTAATTAATTCCACTTCTATGTTTTGAATTTGGAAAAATAGACATCAATTTTGAATTCAGAATATCAAATAATGCATAGGCTTAATTTTTGGTATTTTTTTGAAAAACTGCAATTTTCGATAAATAGTGAAACCACTTAGTGGTAGTTAAAAAACTGACATTTTCATTTAAATGAAATTTTACCACTTTTGTGAATTGAATTTTGAAAATCCGAGAGACACAGTTAATATCAAGGAATAAAATGCGGTTCAATGAGATGAAAATAATTTTTGGTGAATAGTAACTTTTTACTTTTTTTTACCACGGTTAAAAGTAAATAGGGTAATTAAGGGTTGAAATGATATTATTATTACCCTAAAACATGTCCTAATTATATTGGATAAATTTAATTCGACCCAAAAAAACATTAGGAATAAAATATTACAATTTAGGCCCACTTGGATTAGATTAGGACATTTATTATTAATTTATTTAAAGAAGTGTTAAAATAGTTAAAATCAAAGTTTAATAACTAAATCATTTTTAATATAGGGTTATAAATAAGATAAATTAGACTATAAATATTCATTATAAATATAAATATATTTACTACATAATTTTGTTTTATTTATAATTTTTAGACATTAAATAATTTAATTTATTTATGACACAATTATGATGCAGTAATTATCTTATTAATGAAATATTGACATAATTGATGTTATAAATACCCAAATAAATGTAATTTGAGACTTTTTTTGAATTCAAATAATTTTATAGGTTAATATGACATGTTATTATTGATTTAGTTAACTTTTTTCGAACTAATAATTCTGTTAGGATGTTCACAAAAATCAATTACCAAATAGTGTCAAAATTGACATAAAATAGTTTTAAAATAAAATATTATATCATTAATTGTTATTTTATTCCTAAAAATCTATGGTTCGTCCAAATGACTTAGATAAGGTTATATATTTTAATAATAAATAACTTGGGGTTCGTTTGGCTTGTTATAGTATGTTTATTAACCTTATAGTGTAAGAAAACAAGAAGACACCGTAAAAGAAAAATTATTTAACTTAAAGTTAAATCTAAATGATAAGGTAAAAATAGAAACATAAAATTTTCTAAATTATATTGGATGAGATTATTTCTACCCATCCCCACCTTAGATTATAAATAACTCAATTTGGAGCTATTAAAAACCGAATATGACTTTATAATAAAATAATATTTTTAGTTATTCCAATGGTGCCCCTCTCCTCCCTTATAAAAGGGAACCTCCTCCCTCTCTTACTCACACCATATTGAGCCTTGAAGCTCGGCCAAACTCTACCCATTTAACTTCCCCACTTCCCTAGAAACATCCTAGAGGTACTGGTATTCTTTAAAGACCAATTTTAGTGCCCTAAGAGGAGGTCTCAAAGAGGCGCTTCAAAGAAGAGGTAATGTTCGTTACCGATTCTTTCAACTTTATTTCTTCTTCTACTTCTTCTTCTTTAGTTGTTTCATTATGAAGTAATAACATCTGTATCACTCATATACTGATATGTTATTATAAGTATGAAACAACCCTATTTCACCATCTATCCATCCTATGGAAAATGAAATCACCGCACGTGCATACGTATGGAATACCGTCCTCACGTCGTGGTGTAATCTATTTTCCACCACCACTTTACTTGGATGGGTATAATGGTGTAAATAATGACAATATATGATTATTGTAAAGTGATATTGATTCTGAAAAAGTATACACACACTCAAATACAATTCCACGATCATGAGAATGATATCATCGCTTGTGCGTACATACGGACTACCATCTCCATGAACGCGATGAGATTCATTTTCCATGATGAACCATTCAAGAATGATTGTAAAGTATATATAATTTATAATAATGAAATATATGACATAATAATTCTACCGGATTTATGTATATATATATTTATTCCATCTATTTAATTTCATTCAATTCAATAAGGAAATGAAAACAGTGTTCATGCGTACGTACGACCTACCGTCTCCATGAACGGTGTATTTAATTCCTTTTATCGATCTATAATATATATGTATATGATGAATATATATTATATATAAATCATGTTTTACATTCTGAAATTATTTAAATCATTATATAAGTAATAATATCAAGAACGACAAGTCGAAACACATATGATAAATGAAATGATTTTACCAAAAAACGCTGCTTTTATATGGAATTTACAACAGAACGGGTAATATAATGTCATAAGTGAAACATATATGATATCAAAACAATGAATATTATTATGTAAAAATTAAATGACATTATTTAAATAATTATACAGGGGGTTTGGATCCATACGAAGCATACCAGACCTATGGTAAGGGATAATTTTGGAAATCTCATTTTTATCATAGATTGCTTATTCGTAAGTATTTACTGGGGTTATTGCAATCATCCATGTCCATGTTTTATAAAAGTGTTTTCTTGTATGTTTAATGTCTTTTTTACCCATTTTGACTTTTACCCCATGGTATGGAAGGAATCTTTCTTTTATTTACCCTAGAAGGTACTTTTTGACTTTTCTGACAAAAGTACAAGAAGATTTTTTTTAACGTATACGGAATGAAAGGATTTTTACGGTTTTATAAAGCCTTATTTTCATGAAGCTTCCTCAAAATGATTTCATGACTATTTTCAACAAAATATTTTTCTTTTAAAATTGCATGATGTTTTGTGGATAGAAATTGATTTTGAAGAAGAAAGGATATTTTCCTCAAGAATTCATTTCAAGTGTTTTATCAAAACCATTTTCCATCTAATATGACATTATTTCATATGTGTATGTTTCAAGTATCATGTCTATATGGTTTACATGGTTTCACTTTTCTTATTATGAAATGATATCCATTTCTTTTATATGGATTATGTGATGATGGGATGATGTTTATGAAACCCATTTTATTCATTGGGTTATTATGAATGATGTATGTGTATTTTGTGGCACAAGTAAGAATGATTTCATTATGAGATGGGTAGAACCTATATCTCCCTTCAATGCATTGGGTAAAGATTTATATCTCATGAGATAGACATGGCTGGAATAACAGGTTAAACTGGTCCAGTAATATAAGACTGGAACGAGGAGTGAACTCGATTCCGAAAGGGACTTTGTCCACTAATATGGTCTTGGAAGCAATGCCTTGGATACTATGGAAATCAAATCATGTGCCTAATGTTTTTCCACAATTACAAGTTTTTTTACATGTTTTTTTTATCATGATTGATCTTCTATTTTGATCTATTCCTTATGTACTTCCATTTTTTATGTCATTGCACAAGATTTCTATGTTTAAACATTATGTAATGTTTTTATGTTCAAATGTATATGGATTGTTTTATTATCTCCATGATTACACTTACTGAGAATTTGAGCTCATCCTTTTTATGTTTTCTTTTCCCCAGGATATAAAGAAAGGTTTTAGGTAAGAAAAAAAGGGAGGATCTTTATGGGAGATGTTGAAGATCTTTCACCATGATTAGAAGATTATGTTCCATGTTTCCAAAGACACTAAACTATTACGGTCCTTATGTGTCTGTTTTTATTATGTACTAAGTATTCCGCAAATGTAATGTAATGTCTATGTACGTCAAGCTTCGGGTATCTACACGCACACACACAATTGTAACCCAAAACTGGAAGAAGTAAAAGAATTCCACTAAATAATAACCACTGAGTACAAGTACATTATAAGGTCAGTTGGGGAAGAATAAAAACCCAACAAAAGATAACTGTAAACTAAAGAGTAAAAGTAATAATTGTGAACAAGTTAGCTGGTGAGAACCCCAATAGATGGTAAGAGTATGGCAGATACTAGAATATGTGGAAGTACGCCCTGCCTGCCTGATCTATTTGGGCCCTGCCGTGTCCTAGACCACCATTCCCATCGTCGAAGCATCCTTCATCTTCACAGGACACAAAACGTGCAGGCAATGACCGTGTAGGGTTGAGTAACACAGTATTCAATAAGGGATCCCAGTCCACTAAGGAGAAATACCACAAAGAAAATACACCAATTAATCGCAAAAAGATAGACCAAAAAGTATGGAAAGCTCATAGAAGGTAAAATCTAAACCATGGGAAGAAGGTTCATTGGCTATATTGATAAACATTTCATATTGTTAAGGGAATCGTCACTAATGAATCACTACTCGCCTACCAGGACACTAAGGATCCACATGAATGATTCTCTTCTGTTGGGCCACTATGGATCCACATGATTGGTGCACTTATTCTTGGCCACTAAGTATCCACAGTACTTCTGCTTGTCTCTCGGGCCACTAAGGATCCACATGGATGTTGCCCATCTACCAGGACACTGAAGATCCACACACCTACTGCTCATCTGTTGGGTCACTAAGGATCCACATGACTTCTTCTTGGTCCATCAATCATACCTCAACTACCACTAAACCCTATATAGAATCATCGAAAGAACCATATCCTCATTAATGTTACAACACAACATATTGTGCATTGAACGGACGCCCGATCTGTAAGATATGGGCATTTTAGTAAGAATGTTCTGGTTGGATTTTAGTCTGATCCAACCTAGCCATACACCAAACCCCCCCCCCCCCCCCCGCCCCACAAAAATTTCCATGCAGTATCTCAAAAGGACAACCTGATCACAAGGTTCATTGTGTCGTAGACTGACCATCAATCGGATACCCGATCTGTGAGTTATTCATGCTTTAGTAAAAATGGGTCGGTTGAGTCTTGGCCTGGTTCGGCCCTGTCGGATTGATCTGACAAACCTAGACCGGGGGTCTAACATACCCCAGTTTAATTCTACTGACTGGACCTGACCCAGTTCGGTTCTGGGTCGGTCCGGTCCAGCCTGGCCAGTGGGCCATGCCCAATGGGCCTCGCCATACCCAGCCCAATTTGGCCGGGGGTCCAGCCCGCCGAGTTTCCTGGAGACCCAGTCTTGTTTGAATCGGCCCAAAGGGCACGGGTCTAGCCCTACCCATCATAAGGAGCCCATTATACTAAAGGTACACCTATGGCATGCACATAGGACGCAGAAACCGCCACATCATCCCTTCTCTATTCGAACGTGGCCCACAAGGCGTGGGCCTCTCCTCCCACGCAATGCCCCCTGGCACCGCGTCTAAAAATTTCCATGGCCCATGGGCCACGACCTACCTTCCACCATGGTTGTGCGACTTCCACTCACAAGGTAATTTGGAAACAGGTCGTTGCTCCTTCGTTCCACCACGGCCTCCTACCGCCGTGTTGAGCCGGTGGGCACGCCACCTCCCTCTGCTCGAGGCCACCGCCAGCTGTTCCTCCTATGAGCCAACAGAGTTTATCCGATGGGTTTTTTCTCAATCCTTCTACACCTACATGATCTCAGGGTGAACACCTTCACTAAGATGACCTTGATCTTTCCTTAATATCCTTTTTATAATTCATCCCTGAAGAACTCACATGTGGAGGGGCTGGGGCCTTGTTTGTGTCAGCCCAAACCCTCTGCTTTTGAAGTTTGAAAACATGGGGAGGATCGGCGATTATAGTTCAATGAATACAAGTGATAATTTAATATTTAATAGAGAAAATCCAAATTAAGTCACCCTACCGCAATAATGAATGATCTTCAGATTAACCTATTCATGGGTTAATCTGCGTTAGTCATTTAGAATAAGAACGGGGATATCATGAATAAAAACAAACCCCCTACACTACTTTGATTTCCACTACTAAAGAATTCTATTCACGGTAGTTCAAGATTTTTTGGAGATTTTCTCTTCTTGGATTCATTATAATTCAGTTTAATTTTTGTCCTCTGTAATCTATCACACATTAATTTGTTGTTCTTTGTCGGAGTGGAATTCCACCGTAGGTTCATCAAAGAATCCCCATTGTTTAATTCCCACTCTAAAATGCGTAATTTAATAAAAAAGGGAACACATCGCAATGTTTCTATTACACTATTTCATTTATATGAGAGTGTAGTTGTTGCACTTGAATATTGATCCCTTAATGATCCTCATTTAATGTATCTCATCGCTCACCACTATGCCCCCTTCTGCTGCACAATGGTGTGAAAAATAAAATAAAATATTTTTTTATGTTCTTTTATTATTTTTCCAAAAAGTCCAAAAATTATTTTTTCCATCAAACCCGTTCTAGTTGATGTTATGCATTTTATAAGAGAATCATGGCATTTCGAGTTCAATAGTGCCCTCATATTTTCGATCAGAGTATCAGTCAAAAAAAATAGAAAAACCTGCTCAAATGTTTATTTAAATGAACCTAAAAAAAATTAAAAAATTAGCATTCACCCTCGACCAGCGCCATTCGAGGTTAGGCTCCGCCTAAAGAGAAAATGCCCCCATGAGCTCAATGGTACTCTAAAATGTTCAATCCAAGTTATTGTTTATGAGTTATAAGAACTTGAAAATAAAATAATTGTCACTTAATTATTTTATTTACGGCCAAAAACTAGCATCCATTATTCACTTGTGCCAGCCGATGTTAGGATATTCCTAAGGAAGGCATACCCCCATGAGTTCAGTGGTGTTCTCTGATTTTTAATCCTAGTCACAGTTCATGAGTTATAAGAATTTGAAAAATAAAATAATTTTATTTAATTATTTTATTTATCATTATTCCATTTTCAAGTTTTCTCACCATAGGCCTATGCTGACTAAAATTAAGCCACGCCTAAGGTAAACCCACCATTGTTATTACAATGATGCCCTTATATTTCGGATATGGGATCCTGTTTAAGGTTTATTACACTTCTTCATGAACAATGCCCACACACGCAATTTAATGCTTAACATTTTTTGATGGATCATTACTGGCACTCCAGGCCTCATAATCACAAACTGTCTTAGTATCTAGTTTCAACATAATTCAATATACATAAAAAAAATTACATAGAAGTTATGGGACAGTAAATTCCCCCCACCTTAGGGATTTATATCCTTGAAAGCCAAAACAAAGGAAAAACAAACAAATAGGGGTACAGAGCACGATCTGAGCCTCCCGATCCCATGTGCTCTACCGGTAGCATCATCCAACAACAATTTGATTTATAGCTACTGATATATCACCTCACTCAGCAGCTATAAATCAGATATCTTTTTGAGTGTGTCTGCCACCATCACTACTAGAAAATATTCTATAGCCATGGTTTATAACTGTGGCTATATACCACAAAACTGTTTCTATAGGTAATATCCACGGTTTTACCAACCGTGGCGTCTAATGGCATGGATATTGGGAAAAAGCTATAGCCACGGTACAAAACTGTGGCTATAGACTATAGCCACGGTTCAAGACCATGCTAATAGACCTATAGCCATTGTTAAAAACAATGACTATAGATCTATCGCCACGGTTTGAAACCGTGGACATAAAATCAACCACATGAATTTATTTCCACTGTTATACATCATGGATACATAATGGAGTCCCCAAAAAATCAGATAAAATGCAATGGTATCCTTGATTTTGAATTAAAAAAATCCAGGTCTCCAATCCTTTTCTAGAAAAAAATAGCAGATCTGCAATTCATTTCTAGAGAAGACAAAAAAGGCTCTACGGAACCCCTCTATTCAACCGTCACTACTCCCTACCTCCCTAACTGATCCTCCCTGCCCCATGCCACCTCCCTGCCTCCCTATCTCAGTACCTCTACCCTGCTCCCTACACCCTACTCAACCACTGCTCCCTGCTCCCTACTGCCTCCGCCCGGTTCCCTACCTCCACCCCGCTCCCTGCCTCCCTGCCTCCCTACCTCTGCCGCTTCCCTGCTCCCTTCCAGCATCATCATTTGATCCTCCACCTTGGTCTTAAAGCTTTCATTACCATCAATTATTCTACTCATTCCAATAATCTTGTTGTATTACTACCCTGAATTAAAACATATGCAGACAATACAATAATCCATTTGAAGATTACTAAGAAATAATCATGCACAACCACAGCAAGGCATGATTATAGTTAACAGATGCAGTGATATTTATAGCTATGGACACTATCAAAAGATGCAATACATCACCAGTTTCAGAAACCAAAACCAAGCCAGCAAAATAAAATAGAGTAAAACAAACACACTTAGTTAGAAGCTCATAGCACAACGATCCAATTGACCCACATAAAAAACACTATCCCACTTATCCCCCAATGGAAAGAAGCATTTCCAAGAAATTTTATTACTGAAGGCTTCTATGAATTATGGACACTTATAGTGTGATGAATTCAGGTCACTATAATTCATCATTGATGCATGATGCTAGAAATTTTTTTGGCATGTCATCTCTTTAACAAATCATATTTTTTAATAAGTCAACAATGATTCAGAGCTATGATAAATATATAATTCATGCATGCAACATACATAAAAAATATAAAGAACATGGTTTTCATGTTAAAAATAAATTAATCTGATGGGTAACTTGTACTGAATCTTCATCGAAGTCTAGAAACAAATCTCTCTATAAGAAAAAGATAATGTCATTAATTGATAAAACATGATTCTATTTTAGAAATTATCCATATATGAATATCATGGAGATTTTTTCATACAAAACTATCTATACTTTTAATGTTAATAATGTTATTATAATGAAACACATAGGCATAGTGTTAAAAAATACTATATTACAATATATGATAATGTGTGTATTTTAGTATTTCTAGAAGAAAAAGAATAAGCTTTGTAAAACATGGAATTATTGAAGCATCCCTTCCAAAATTCACCATGTGATCTCTATAATCTTTCATTGGATTCACTTTCTTCCAAAAAATCCAACATAAAAGTTCAAGACCAACACATTTAAACTGAATCCCCTCTATTGATTTAACATTTTTCCATCTAAACATTCCATTGAATAAAATATCATATTTCTTTTGCATTCAGCATGGTTCTAAAAAATTCTTGGACTTCCTTATACCTAATATCATAATTTGGGATAAGATCACAAACATATTCAAACACATGGTAATAATTTCTATAATAATTTCTTATGGAATTCAACAACATATACCATTATTACATAAGTAATTAAAGCAGAAAAAATTATTAAAAAACATATGAAAATTTCACTTTCATATATTTGAGATGACTCTAAATCATTTTGAATTAATTGACATGGTTAGAAAATAGTCTTCATTCAGATATATCCTGCCAAATAACCATTGTATCATGCATTGTTTTTCATTTTTGTTGGATTCTCAAACATATCCATTATAGCCTTCATTAACTCTGATATATTTTTCACCTCCTAGATGTTATAGGAAAAATTTTTCTCTAATGATATATGTGTCACTACAAGTTCCATCCTATCAAGAAATTATCATTCCACTTTATCAATTTCTTATGATTTCAATCCTTTCAATCGAAACTCAAAGTCCATCTAAAATAGATAATCCTCCATATTCGTCCTTCAAAAATCAAAGTTCATCCTATCAAACTTGTATATCGAGGAATCTCCTTCTTATAATTCCATTCCATAAAAATAAGTTAACTCCAACTAAAGTTATAAATCATACAGGAAAGAACATTACCATAATAATATGATGAGAGTACTGATCCTTGATGAATAACAAGATATGATACCACTTGTTTGGAACCATGAAACCAAAAATTTGGAAGAAACCCATCAGAACATCAACACGTAGAAAAAATTCTAAAACTACCATAATCACATGATCATTTAAATGAGGTTCTATAAATAAGACGACAAGTACACCCTAACCACTACACCAAATTCTTAACTATATAATGCACACAACTCTCAAAAGCATTTCAGAAACAGAATCAAAACCAACCAATAAATAAAAACAAGAGATTTACCTGCTTTATAATTTTAGCCTTATATCCATCATAGAACAATATTTATTTCTTTTAATCATGGAATAATAGGAATATTGCAATAAAAAATTGGATAATTCAATTGATATTAGATAAATCATAGTCACAATTACAAATTCATACGTGTTACCACCCTAACTATTTATAGTGGGTCTAGTTGGACAATTGATTCCACTAACTTTTAAAATTTATGGAGAGCCCATTATAAAAATATGTTGAAGGCCACCAAAGTGTCTTGTGTTTTCTTATATATCATTATTCATGGAGAGCTAGCTGAATCTAGAATTTATTAAGGAAATAATGGTTGGTTGTAAAGTTTTAATTAACAAGTTGGTGTCTTTATATAACATAGTTTATTCTAGGATAACTGGTTGAATGTGTCACATGGGGTAAGAAGAGATGGGTGGTCTCATGATGGATTTACATGGTCTAGCCTACAAGGATATTTTATGGGAGGCCCATGGACCCAACGTTGTTTTTTAAAAGGTTACCCACTCTTTTTAAGCTTAAATTAGTGTCTACATGAGGGATGTAATATCCAAAGACATTCTCACTAAGTTGATGCTCATAAGTACTATCATTCCTCAAACTTCATGCCTCATTAAATTACTTCTCAAAAAGTGTGTTGGGGTTTAATTATAATAAATGTTACTATTTTTCTATTTTGGGACTTGTGAAACTGCTACCGTATAAAATTGATGTGAAGCAGCGTGGATCACTGCATTGACTCCACAAAACAATGGTCGTAATGCAGACTGGTAATATCCTGAGGGTGTTACATTTCTCCCTTAAATGACACCCAAGATACCTGAATCCTTTCAACTAAAAATAAGGGGTCCAAACTGACTAGAAATAATGCATACATCTAGAAATTTTGTTATAGTTTCATTGATTGTTTTACATAATGAACGATCCTTTTGATGAAAATGTAAAAAATTTGGAATTATTCTATACAAATCTTCATCTCAAAGTGTTTCCAAATTTTTCAGGAACCAAAAAATGACCCAATCATAATTGGATCTGATTATAATAAAGATGATTTAAAATTGAGTTAAAAAGGTACTTCTATATAATTCTTCATGGAACTCATAAAGATGAAGATGGATAGTTATTTTTCACATATATATAGTGTGGATGTTCCCCTTCTTCTCTACTTTTTGAACAGAATAAGGTCCTTGAATTCTCTATATTTATTCATAAATGTTTTTATAGTGTCACTGTATATTATTTTTATATTAAGTAATTCCAAAATCAACAAGGTAACTATATTAAAAATTACACAGAACCATTGCTTATGCGAACGATTTACATGAGTCCACATAAAACATGTGGGACACGTCCTCTCCAAAAGTGTTTTGTGGAATTCATTCATTGGAAAAAAGTTGTGATTTTATTCTTTTCAACTACTTTTTTTTAAACTGACATGGCCTATAAACTCTTTTAATTATTATTTTATTTACATAGATATGAAACTAGATGCTCAATCATCGACTTTGTGATGAATTGATAAGGACAAAAACAATGAGTATAACCAGTGCCAATATGTTTTTCCAAAGAAGTTTTTGCTTTCAGAGTTGATTGGATCAACAAAAATAAATTACTTGGAATCATAGAGGCTTCATAATTATGTATTTCGGTTTCTAGTTGATTCAAAAATACTTGAACCTCATCTAGGAGGGAATCAGCTAGTGCACTGTATCAATTGACATCATAGCATTTTATTAAGAAGGATAAACAGATAGATGTGTATATCTTTGGATATTACTCGCTAAATCAAAAAGTGTGTCCTCAAATCTTGGAAACACATATTCCTAATTAATCAACTATTATGTGGATGGACTTTGAAGACCACAAGAAGGGTAAAACATTGAATTATAGATGTGTGGACATAAATCATTTTTCTAGTAATGATCCCACTTTATACAGAACATGAAAAAAACCAAACATGAAGGTGAAAGTATTAAAATTTCAAACATAAGGAGAGTTTAAAAAAAATTAACATGAAAATTAAGTCATGCTTATAATTAGAACAAACCTTTTTCCATGCAGCACTTTCACTGGAAACACTCATAGCTAGATGAGGGTGCACAGCTTTTTCAACTTCAATATACTTAATATGAAACAAAAATCAATGTTGAAGTGGATTGGTAGGACATTAATTTATGTGGGAATTTATTAGACTGTTAATGATCACAACGTGGTAAATAAAATATGCACAGGAAGCAATAGCTAGAACTTGCAATGGCCACATAGATTTTATGATAGGTATGTAGAAAATGAAACTAAAATTCAAATAAATACCAAAAATATTTAAAAAAACCCCAAAAGTCATCCCCCTCCATGAAGACCTTTCTCACGAGAAGCAATGGCGAGGATTGGCAATGGCCAAACGTTCTTTTGTTTCCATTCTCATTTTTTCATTATTTATCTAAAATGACTATTTTTAAATTGGAAATGATTATCATTAATTATCGTTAAAGGAACTGCATATCTATAAAATATTTATTTTCTAAAATAATCACCATATATGAACCCATAATATCTAGTAATGCAATAGATTCATTTCAAATTGATGCATAGTCTATTGAAAAAATTATGCACTCATTCCAATGAGATTTAGTAAAAGGGCCAATGATGTCCAAGTCCCATACATCAAAGATATTGACTTCTATTAACCCTGACTATAGAATATCCTATCTACTCTCTATATTTCTTATTCACAAGTAGTTGTAACTATTCTTAACCAACTCCCTTGAGTCATTGAATACAGTAGGATGTCATAAACTACATTGAATGACCTTTGTCACTACTTGAAGAACATTGTATACCCATGGAACCAGTAATGGAATCCAAATAGTTTATACTTGGAGGATCAAGACTAAGATATTATGCTATATAGGCTCTAAAAGAACCCAAAATAATTATAAGGAGAACATTGTAAACTATCTTCTCTGAATACAGTGAATGCATTTTAATGTTTCCCTGTATTGGAATGTGATAATGTAAAAATGTCTAAACAAAATTTTTAAATATTTTCTTAAAAAAATAGATAAGGAATGTTTCATGAATCAACATTATGGCATAATATCTAATGGAAATGGAATATGACACCAATATTTATAACAGTGAAGCATTCCCACACTGAATTCATGCAAATTCCTGGGAACCAAAACAGTTTTTTTTATCCGCAATGTTAGGAGAATGTTTTTAAGAAAACTTAAAAAAATCAATTCCAATTGCATGGAAAGTTGAGAAAATGAAACATTCAGTTTTTATTATATTTTTCCATTCTCTATTTTCATAGGATTTGAAAATTCAGGTAATCCAACTGGTGATATCAACCAAATTCCAAGGATACGCAATTTAAGGGATTGAAAACCTCATGTAAATATATATCAACTTCCTTGAATAGTGAATGAATTACAATGTATCGGTGTATTCCATAAAGTCTATAAACACCAACTGGTGGTGGATTTATGAAAATTCTTAATAAAACACCACATTTTTGGAACCGTTTATGGACTTAACATAGACAGTATTGGAACTCAACGGAGGTTTAGTTCTCCAATTAAAGAAATACTTTAGTTTTTCATTCTATGGTAAGAGATGGCTTCATATAGATTGTGAGTAATAAAAAAACACGTTTGAGTGATATTTTATGCCTACTAGAGAGAGAATATTTAAAAGGTGACAGAATATATTGTCGAGCTTTCAAGACACACGGAGTACATGGCCAGCTTATGGGGATGAAGGGAATCCTTGTACATTCCAAAAATAAATAAATTAGGTAATATATTAAATAGATTTATAGATGGAATCAAATACTTTTTTGAGAAATTATGGTCATCAGAGAAAGGTTAGTGGAGTTTAAGGGGTGATTTGGTGTTGTTTTACATGTGTAATAATTCTAACCTCTCTTGACTACGTGGAGTGATCACCAACTTTGATGAGAACTACGATGAGGTATAAAATTCAAGAATACGAAATAGAGAGGGAGTTCTATAATAGAGAGGAGACCATCCATTTGAAACCCATAAATCATTATCAATTCACCAAATGAGAGGAACTATATGTTAAACTACCATCATTTGTAGTACTTTCCTACCATTAAACGGATTCAATTAGAGGTTTCCTTATCATTCATCATAGATTTCACAAAAACATTCTTGTATCTCCAACTCAATAGAGTATCAATTGATTTATATATATTAAGGTGTATTCCAAATCAAATGAACTAATAAGAAATAAATTCATTGCTTCCAAAGGAATAAAACTCTTTAAAAACATTATAAGTCGTATACATTGCATTTACCAGGATATTTTACCCTATATAACTAACCATTTACTTGTGAACTAAAATATCAATTTTTGTATAAAAACAACAAGAAATATTCCAATATAATTGGGAATTATTCAATGAAAATTACTAAAAATTCTCTCTTAAGTTTTCTCACTCACTATTAATGAAATTTATTAATGAAATATTTAATGTAAGAGGTTATTGCCTTGTTTTTTCAGTTATAGGAGGCTATTATATTGATAAAATAGTAAAGGAACTCAAATACATTTAAAATATAATCTACATGAACATGCATTAAAATATAATCATAGGTATAGTGATATTTCTAAAAAAAATTCATTGATATTTGATTTGAGCCCCCAAATTATAGAATTGAATGAAAATAATTTCAAATTCTCACATCAAATTCATAAGGAAACAATGTAGAATTCATAAAATTTGGAATGTTTAGTCATATTTCCATTAATTTTATGAATATTAACATTCTAGAAACAACTTTACACTAGACCAAATTGAGTAATTATATTAAAAGGGTTACTATATGACACATTAAGTGAGATATAATTCATTTTGAGACCGCTATAACCACTAAGGGAATAAATTTCAAAATATTTCTTGGAAGGAGTAAGGCGATCTTACATAAGTTGGTCCTTCTGTGGTCAATGGGAAATAATAAATCCAATAAAGGATTCAAGATAAAATATAAGGACATCATTCTTGAAATTAATCCCAAGAGGATCTAGGGACATAGAATACATTAAAAAATATATATGAGAGAAAATAATCAAATCAAGAATGATTTTATGAAATTCACATAATCAAATATTCTCAAGTCCTAATTAGTTAATTTAGGGTAGTCATTCAAGCATACATGATCTAAAAATGAATGTGGGGTGGATTACATGGAAATACAAAATGATATATAAGGGGAAGATTCCTAATACATTGGGGGAAAATAAAAAAAATGGATTTATGTAAATTACAAGAATAAGATGATAAATAGTCAAGGGAAAGGATAAAAAAGAGACTAAAAAATAAATTAGATGCTAAGTAGTTGGAAGAAAACTGTCAAAAAAATGAGATGAAAGCAATGAAAAATTAAAGAAACAATCTAATGAAAATTTTGATAAATAAAAATTTGGAATGAATGAATCTCCATGAGATTTATATTCAAGCTAGATAACAGAAATGTCAAGTATTAATGACAGCTACCCAATTTTCAAAAAGAGGCAGATAATATTATACTAATAGAGATAAATAATACTTATGTTTTATTGAAATGACTTAAAATTTTAAATTTGTTATTCCATTTTATGAAACACCTTCCAATAGTCTCACAAATACTATGTTCAATAAGAACATTATCACAAATAGGAGGAGTCCTGAATAATATTATATTTTTATATTTATAGAAAAATAAAGTGTTTTAATTCAATGGAAGATCTCATTAAATCCTAGGGATCCTCATTGTTTCAGAATTCCATATGACTTTGAATGGAAAATAAAATTTACATATCAAGTAGATTTGGAATCCAACATTAATTTAATCCATTTTTTAGTTAATAAGAATTTGGATATGGGAGATATTGATCCCATAATAGAGAATTTACAATTAGTAAATAGATCCATCACTTACCAGATATGAGTAATTGAATACTTACAAGAGATATTTCAAAAGATTATACTACTTGGTGATTTTAAATTCTCAGACATGAAAATTTATAGGGAAGTACCCATCATCCTTGGAGGACCCTTCCTAGTAACTAGAGGTATCTTGATAGTTGTTCCACAAGGACTGTTAACTTTTCAAGACGGAGAAGATAAATAGATAAAATATGTATTGCGAGTTTTGAAACATCCACATAAATTAATTTATTATTAAATAGTTGATGTGACTAATAAGGAAGTTTAAAATAATCTATGAGATTAGTTAAACATTAAAGGAGAAAGAATACATGAACTCATTAATAGTATAAAATACCCACATGAGAAAATTGAAGAGTGTGATGATCAATATGATGATTACTATCGCAAACATTCATTTGGGTATTTAAGGGATGAGTTGTATGAAGAGAAATTGGTTAGGAAACTATCATACCATAATCCATCAAGATTTTATTTGAATAAATTTCCACTAAATTGAATTATGAATATATTGGATATGATAGGACACAGCCTATGATTGGGTCTTCTAAATCAGAGGTGAAACAAGAAAATAGACAGTTTAGGATGCACTCTAAATAAGCACAATACATCCACTGGATATACTATATTATTAAAAAGAATGAATAATTCCTTCCATTTTTATACATAATATACTAATAGAAGATAATGTGAAGACCACTATTGAACTAGTAATGGAATCCAAATAATTAGGGTTAAAATATTCAAATGAATTTTCTATGATGTGCAACAGAAGATAACCACAATACCTGTAGATTACCATGCTGATAAGGTTCACATTTGCGAATGGTCATAATGAGGGTGGAATTGGGAGTGACATGATGCAGGAATCGCATGGTAGAAGTCGGGATCATGAGTGGAGGTAGATGCAGTAAAGGAATGGAGAGTAGTGAGGATACCAGGGTAGAATGATATTGTATGAACCCTACGGTATAAGTTCAGGATCTAGAAAAGAGGTAGGTGAGAGTGGGATGACGGGTATGGAGGAGCCCGAGGCGGAGTGGCTGGAGGTTGAGTGACCGGAGGAGGAGCTGCTGGGGGCGGAGTGGCCCGAGGCGGATCGATTAGAGGTAGAAGCAGAGGAGGGAGAGGGACGATCATGATGATGGGTATGGAGTAGCCTGAGGGAGAGGGACGATCGGTCGCAGGAGAAAGTTTTGAGCGTAGGGATCGTGGGTTGGAAAGTAAAGCCATGAGGGAGGGTAATAGAATTGAGGATCTATTGCCACATGTTGTTTTGTTCTGTGGCTATATTTAATCTAATGCCACGTTTTAAAAATAATTGTTGTTATATCTCACACTATAGCCATGACCCAATTAAACTGTAGATATAGAACTATGGATATAAATCATTTCCCTAGTAGTGCCCCAATTCCCAATACTATACACTATCTCAATGTCATAGTCCTAGGGGAACTCCAGCCATCACCACTTTCTCACCTGCTGAAAAGACTACAGAAACTTTTCCATCCATGAGGAAGTCTACCCCTATTTAGTGATTGATGTGCCCATCGACCCTTTCGCCACATCCACTTGGTTAATGTGCCAGTAATCCACAAATAAACACAAAAACTAGGTCTTAAAAAATAATTTCTCTATAAGTCCCCCCACCTATTCCCCCAGTTTTTAAAGCTCTATGAAAGCCCTACGATATACAGATGCTGATATCAGTTCTATCTCAGGGTTTAGAATTATATAGAAGTCCCTCCCCCTATGTGGAGGTATCCCTGGAAACATATTCTGAAAGGACTTTCCTGCACAATGCCTCTACTATTGGGAAATAAAAACTCAAAACATATAATACAATGATGGTATGGATGGACAAATCAAGTGTGATCAGTTGCACCCTCTTATGCATTAGTTTATACTATGCGGCATGGGTTTCCTTTTTCACTGACCATGGAAAACTCCATTCCAATGATGCAGATATTCCACATCCTTTTTTCCTAAAATAGCCAATCTATGCATTAAATGTGGATGACTAGTCCATTCACAAAATTTTTTCTTAACGCCTTGTTAGTACCACCAATGGGTTCCAACAAAAACTCTCACCTCAAGGGTCAGATCACACCATCTCCATAACTTTGATTATCGTGTCTCCTCCCATTGGTATCTCCAAATTTAAGGATCAAGTCAAAAATTTAACAAGAAACTCTATTTCTTGAACTAGATTCCTGAAAAGAATGAATTATTAACACCTATGCCTATTAATAAGACATCCAGTATTGTACATAGTCTATACCTTGAATCATTCATAGAGCCCTTGGGTCAAACTCTTTGACCGCATGCATATACTCTTTTCCCATGTTCCCCAGCTCCCTAAGCCTTGGGTGGGAAAATTGGGTTGCGTCTGAAACATGTCAAAATGTATACCACCTCATGATACTCTCCTAGATCATCTTCCTTGTCTTCTACCCTATAAATTTATCTTTTTCTGTCACATCCACCGCCCCGGTGGACCATCCACCATTTCACTATCAGCATGACAGGATGGACAATCTCCATGGAGATATCTGCTACCATATTTTGAAAAACATTACCTCTTCCTATGAAAACTGGAATCACCCTATAATCCTTTAGCTATGGACCTCGTTCATTGGGACCACTTCTGGGAACATCTCACACATCCATGAATATGAGATTAATGTCGGCTATTTTCTTCCCCACTGTTGACACCCACTGGTTGTATCTTCTCATCTAAAGGACTTAAAACCACAAATTTTCTATCTAGAACCCTAGAATAGGTAGAAATACACAGAGTAACAACACTGGCTTGGATGTCCCTAAACACACCATGCTTGGAGTTCCAATACCTAAAGCACTGGTCGTATTGAATTCATAGAGTACATGTAAAAGTCAGAATGCCTCAATGAATACTTAGCTACCGACATGCCTTCTTGTATATGATCTTGGGTACAAATAACTCTTAGCTTTTTTGTAAAGATACCTTTATCTGAGTAAGTTTCTTACACTCTATCAACAGAATAGTCACCTCATCATAATATCAGGTAATATAAACCATGCCATCGCCATGCTGAACCATGTAAATGGCACACTACTAGGACCTCCATCCAATCTAATGGTGCCCTTTCTAGATGGAAATTTGGTCACCACCCCAAGACAGTCCTTAGCCACACGTGATTCGGTCTCGGCTCAAAAAATGGGGGGTATCTGTCAATGAAACTCATTTAAGGAAATAATCCAACATGTGTCATCTATTGGTAGCATCAATAGTAACTGCTTACCAATGGGTAGATGTATCGCTGGTACACAGCTCGAAGGTACCATCTCAGAAAAAAAAATCCATGTATTGAATCCTCATCACAATGTGGACCATCCTTATTCTCACACACTTGAATCCTGGCTGGATATTTTTGTCAGGGAATCTTGATAGAGAATAAAGATAAACCATGATCAATAAGATATACCTGGTGATATAACACAAAAGATATCAAGAGAAAAAAATTCCAAAACACAAGCAACCTGTTTTTTTATGTACCGAGTTGGAAAACAGAATTCAAGGTCCTGGTGTATGGATACATCGGTCCCTACCCCAGCACTGGACTCCTCAGACTGATATCCGAACTCAAGACACTTAACAATATTTCCCCCATTGAAAAATAAAAACACTTAGTTCTTCTGTTAGAACTGACCTCCTCTTATACCACATTATCACGACCCATCCTTCAGGCCCGACTTTGTGACTCCCAAAATCCCACCTCATGAAGGATATGGGTTGGAGACTATCATTGAAGGCATCAACCTGCAAGTGGGTGTCATTTTCTTGGGTATCTATACACACACACACACAACCGTAACCCAAAAAATTGAAGAAGAACAAGCATGAAACTAAAGAATAACCACTGAGTATGAGTACATTGGATGGTCAAATGTGCCAAAATACTAACCCAACAAAAGAAAAATGAAAACTGAAGAGTACAAGTAAAAACTATGAACACGCTTTCTACTGAGAACCCCACCTAATGGTAAGAGTAGGGTAGATATTGAATGTTGGGGGAGTACGCAATGTCTCTTTGATCTTACTAGGCCTCGGATGGTCTTAGGCCACCATGTCCACCGTCAAAATTTTCATCATCTATACAAGACACAACACATGCGGGTGAACCTTTTATAGGGGTGAGTAACACAATACATAGTATGAGACCCCGGTTCACTAAGGAGAAATACCACAATGAAACCAAAAAAAGAATCCACCATGTAAGGCCATAATGTAAGACCACACTATAAGACCAAAATGAAATACCACAAAATAGGGACAACTGACACCATGTACAATCCAAATAATAGAAAGAAGGTTCATTGGATATAGTGATGAAAATTTCATAGTGTTGAGGTACTCATCCCTAATGAACTGTTGCTCGCCTTCTGGGAAAATAAGGATCCACATGGTTGCTGCTCATCTGTTGGGCCACAAAGAATCCACACAACAACTACTTGACTATCGGGCCACTAATGATCTACATTGTTACTTCTTATCTTCAAGGCTACTAAGGATCCACCCTGTTGCTACTCGTCTTCCAGGCTAGTAGGGATCGACACAACTGCTGCTCATCTGCTGGGCCACAAAGGATCCAAAAAGATTCTTCTTGAACCATCAGTCATATCTAATCCTCCACAATGTATCATATAGAATAACCCAAAGGAACATCACCTCGTAAGGGTTACAATGTAACTAATGGAGCGTCCATCAGACGCCAAATCTGTAAGATATAGGCATTTTTGTAAAAAGGGCCCGGTTAGATTCAAGTGTGATCCAACTCGGATGTATGTGAACCATCTCCAAAACATCTGTAGAGTATCTTAGAAGGAATACCTCATTGCAAAGGTCCTCATAACATAGATGGTGCATAAATAGATCACCCGATCTGTGAGTCATTGATGTTTTAGTAAACAGGGGCAGGTTGTGTCTAGGCCTGGACCGACCTAGTCGGATCAACACTGCCAACCTGGCCCTGGGGTCCCACGTACCCAAGTTTAATTCAACTGACTCGACCTAACCTGGGTCAGTTCTTGGGTGGTATGGTCCAGCCTGGCCAGCGAGCCAGGTCTAATGGGACTCACTGAACCGGGGCCAGTGTTTCCTGGGATTCAGCCCGCTGGGTCACCCAACGACCCAATATTTTCTGACGGGATCCTAAGGGAGTGGGTCCAGCCAGACCCGCTAGCTGGGTCATGGCCCACTTGCAAGATATCAGTCTTCCAGAGGTGGAGTAATAGAATGCACTCGGGATGTGACAACTGCCACTGCGTCCCTTCCCTATTTGAATGCGGCCAAAAGGGGGTGGGTCATTATTCTCACATGGCGTCTGCCTGGCGCCGCGCACAGAATCTACTGTGTATTATGTGCCGCAAACTCCTATAGGATGCGGTCGAGCGGTTGTATCTTGGAAGGTTGCTCGGGTAGCCCGATCGTGGACCATCACTATTTAATGAAGCCACGACTAGCCTACTATGGCCTCCTGCTATCATGGCATGTGAACGGGAACACCAAATCCCTCTACCTGCAACTGACACTGTGAGCACCTAAAAACTGTTGTCATCATCAGTTCCATATTTATGCCACTGGTGTTGCTCTGATGGTCAATTTATCAATTTTTCTACGCCTATGGGATCATCAAACTTCCACCTTCACTGAGAGGACCTCGAACTCTCCTTTCCACCCTTTCAAGAATTCATCCAAAAAGAATACACATGAAGAGGGACTTGGGCCTTATTCATGTATGCTCGCAGTCTCTACGTTAGAGTTTAAAAATATGGGGAGGTCTGATATTCTAGTTCAATCAATACAAGTGATAATTTTATCCCATATAGAGAAATCTTAAAAGTAGTCACCCTTCTGAAAGAACGCATGGTCTACAGATTAACCTATTCGTTTGTTAAACTGTGTTCATTTTTTAGAATAATAAAAAAAATTATGAATAAAAAAACTACCCCTCTTTGATGTCTCCTACCGAAGTGTTCCATTCGCGGTAGTTAATGATTCATTGGAGGTTGTATCTTCTTGGAATTCTTAGCTTTCTTCATTATTTGTCACATCTCGAATCCATCCCACTAAAATATATATATTTTTTATTAGAGAGGAATTCCACCATAGGTTCGTTGGATAATCCCCAATGTTTCATTCCTACTCTCCAATGTGTTATCTAACTAAAAACGGAACATGTCCCATCGAATCTATTACACTACGTTGTTGTGTCGTTAAGTTCTTTGATTTATGAAACAATGTAGCTGTTACACTTTCACAATGACATATTAATGATACTTGTTTAGTGTTCCCCATCGGTGGACCAAATCGCCATTTTCCTCCTATCAACGGTGAAAAAAAATAAAATAAAATTACTTTTTAACATTATTTTCTTATTTTTCCAAAAAGTCAGAAAAATAAAATTTTCTTTCTGACCCTTGTTGGTCGAAGTTATAACCTTTTTAGGAGAATCCCAGTATTCAATGTTCAATGGTTCCCCAATATTTTCGATTGAAGAACCTATTCAATAGTTAGAAAAACCACTCTTATATTTATTTAAATAAACCTAAAAAAAGTTCAAAAATTTATTTTCACCCTCGACCTGCACCAATTGATGTTAGTATTTTCCTAAGGGGAACACGCATAAAGAGCTCAAGGGTAATCTTGAATTTTTAATCCAAATTACCATTTTGGAGTTATAAGGGTTTGACAATAAAATAATGGCTAATTCATTATTTTATTTACGTCTAAAAACTAACATCCACTATTGGCTCGTGCCAGCCAATGTTAGGATCTGTCTAAGAAAATAATACCCTCATGAGTATACTAGGGGGGATCAGATTTCTAATTCAAGTCACCATTCATGAGTTATAATAATTTGAAAAATAAAATAATTTTACTTACTGTTTTTCCATTTTCATGTTTTCTCACTGGAGGCTTGTGTTGACTAATATTATGTAGCTCCTAGGGTAAAACTGCCATCCTGAATGAAATCATTCCCTCATATTTCTTATCTGGGCACCCGTTTAAGCATTATTCATCTTTTCCAAGAAAACCACTTACAAGAGCTACATAAAGCTTTAAATTTTTTGACGGATCATACCGGGAACTCAGGGCCTCAGAATCACACACTTTCTCAGTGCCAGGTCTCGAAATAATTCTATATAAAGAAATAATTTACATGGAAATTATATGAAATTACTATAAATATCTTACTAAACACAATTTTGTATTCCAGTATTTCGTAATTCAAATCCTTGAGGTGGAAAATTTATGATGACTGGCTAGGTTATAACAAAGTAGTACTTTTGAGAGACTTAGTGTTTCATACAATCAATATTATATTTATTTGCGAAATCTTGGGGTGTTATAATTATATAGTATCATGAAAAAATATTGGGGGTTAATGAATCAGTATGGTTTCAGGTGGAATACATAAACCATTTTATAAAACATCATGCAATCAACTATCAAATAAGGATAAATGTACCAAGTCTCTTGATTTAATGGTATAATAGAGTTCTTTTTTGACTATAATGACATGTTCTTATGTGGAATTACATTTAAACATAAATGGTCTATTCTTATTAATTTAGTTACATAATTACCCCCCATAAAATTTATATTTTTTTGGAAAATTTTCTAAAATCCATCGATATACAGAATATAAAGTTTAATTTTCATCCTTGGATTATCTATTTCTTCAAAACCATTTATAATTTTTTATTCAAAATAATTATATGCTATTTTTAATATATAATAGGTTAACTATATTAATTCTTGAGATGATAACCCTTCCTCGAATATGGTAGTTTCAATATAATTATCATATTGTTCCTAACTATTTATTATGGAATACGCCAATCATTGATGTTCTGCCAAGATGATCATTTATACATAGTCTAGGTTTGTGAGAGTGGTGGATAAATTATCTAGTGTTCCAACTTGAGCACTGTATTGTTATGGTATGAATTCAAAATAGTGTAATATTTTGTAATTTATATGATTACAAACAAAAAAACACCATATATTTTTAGTAATGTAACCAAAATTTATAGTGTTTGTTGTTGAACAATGATGATAGAAAAATAATATCCCTCATTTTAATCTAAATAACATAATAAGAGGATTGGTTATAATAGGAGTTCTATAAAAAAATTAGGATGAGTCCCAATAAAAACCTATTTATATTTTGGCCTTAGATTTAAATCATATATGAGCCCTGGGATGTTATAAAAATTATATATCTATACAAAGGATTGTTATTTAATATAAAATATTTTTTATTTTAAAGGAACCATTACCCACCTTATTTACTTATGGTTTAGGTGAAGTATTAATAATATAGTAATGTTATTACTTTAGTTTAAATCTAAGGGAAAACTAGATATCAAACTACTCAAGGATAACATATCATACTTTAAATCATCCTATAAATTTGAGAAAATTGAAGATATATTTTAATGGATTAATGTTGGAAATTAGATAAATATTATGTTTCTATAAATAATTATAAAAACTTTAAATAATGAAGTATAAAGGGAAATAGTTATTCTCATCTAGGTAATATCTATTCTCAACCAATAATAATGTTTGATAGAGGTTATTCATAATATTTCCCATTCCATCATCATTATTTTGAAAAATCATATATAAGATTTTGAAAATTGTAGTGATTTGTTGTACTCATTTTCATGTATTATTTTGTACTTGTTCGTCCATACATTTGTTGGGACATTCACTGGGGTCATTTTTAGTGGATTTTGAGGAGTTTGTAATCCCATGGGGTTGTTCATGGTTGGAAAATGGTTACAGAAACCCATATAGTTTTCCCCCAACGAATCATGCATCCAATTAGAACCATATTTAGGTGGTGCACATTTTGAACAAACTGTGAAAACACCACCCTGAAACCATTAATAATTGGACAGAGGCTATTTTCATGGTTTCATAATAGTTAATGCAACAGTTTACCATAATCGTGTTCTAAATACAGTTCTCCATTTTGGGGTGCATGTTTTGGATTCATGGTTTGTTCATCGATACACCAACCACACAAACCCCCTCTATCGAAGGGTGAACGGTTTTATTAGGTGTGGTCACAAAATTCGATCAAACCAAGAACACCATTTTTCAAATCATTTATTCCCCATAAACATCAAAAATTATAAAATTTCACACAAATCTACCCTAAATAAAGAAAAAAAATTATGATCAAATAAGGGTAAAATATTACCTGAAAAATTGTACAATACATATCATGTAAGGATAGGATCTTACAATCTAAACACCTTATAATAGATCATCCTTAAGATTCTCTCCCAAGAATCATTAATCCTAAGATGTGAAAATTTTATGACATTGTTCTAACATATTTGATTCCCTTTCCAATTTATCCTCCTAAAAACAAACTTGTTTCCACAACACATTGAAAAAAAATAATGACATTACCCAAAAAAATCTCAATATAATCCATAATATTAATCTTACGATCCACAAAAGATGCATCAGCCACATTCTCAACATCATCAATGTATTTCAAATGATATGTGTAGGGGTAATACTAATATATCTTTAACAAATAAATTTTTTTATTAGAGAGATATAGCATTGTGGAAGATCCATTCAAAATTCAACCCATATGATCCTTTCTAAAATATCAAAGGACATGAAAAACATGGTCACCATCATTAATTATATTCAAATCGAAGGGTGACCCAATCTCAATGACACCCAAATGATAACATGATCATCCACCATAAACTCATGTGTTATAGAACATTAATCAACACAACACATATATCTCATTTATGTTTTATAATTACGTTTCCAAATCAAATGAATCTGCTCTGACATCTCCTGCACAAGACTTTGTCTCATCAACTCTAACTCACCCACTCCATCCCACATAATGGCGATCTATATGGTTTACCCTAAAATTCTTAGTATGTTTCCATTTGAATAGTTTCAAAAAAATTATTGTTATAATCAAACTCATCTAGCTCTAAGTAATTATACTATGATCCAGTAGACTATATGACACACTCCCACAACATGTTCCCTAAAACCTGAATATTTCTCTATGATATAACATATTTCTATAGGTGAAAATCTATACTCAAAAACACCTGAGTAGAATATTCCTTATGCATGAATTTAAAGAAGTGAAATGTAAAGTATGTATAATAATCTAAAACTGTATTTCAAGACACCCCATGAAAATTCAATATCTTATGAACATATATATCACCCAAATAATATACCATGAAAGACTCCCTATTTGGCAAGAATGATTCTACATTCCACAACATGTGAACAACCACTAATATCACATCAGTATTCTGAGTTCTCCATAGAATAACTAATACAAAATCCATGGTAAAATCATCCCAATTCAATTTTGGGATGTACAATTGTTGTAACAAACCACTAGCTCAATGATTATTAGTATTCACCTACTTATATGTCTGGAATGATGTCACAAAACACACAATATTAATTTTAATTTTAGAAAAGAAATATTATCTCTCAATATCATGGTATATCTTGGCCAATCTAGGTAACACTTCCCACTTCGATGCATGAAAATTTTCCATTAACTCCAACTGCTTACATTTATGAACATCAAAATGACCTCAGACATATATGATATCATCCTCTTAAATAGACTAATTTATAAGGTGAAACACCACTATCATGGCTTCCCCTCAAGTCCAAAAACTCGTAAAATTCATACTTCACTCATCGATCTATCTCAGAAATGTGGAATCCGCCTATAAGGACATGAGGGAAATATTATCCTAAACCACCTAGACCTCTATATGTATCATAACAAGTAAATAAAACATCTTCTATTCATAATTGTACTATTGGAAAGATTGTGTTTTTATATTTTTACTCAAAGCATCAGCCAAAATGTTTCATATCCATGGCATATAGGTAAGCACAATGTCAAAAAACTACATATGATCAACCCCTATCCACTGATGAATGTTCAAATATTGATGTGAAAAGATGTATGTTAATATTTTTTAGTTGTTATACAAAATAAACTGTTCCCTTAATGGTAAATGCTTCCAACAAATTATGGAATAAAATACAGTATCCAAATATAGAGTGTGCATAGGGAAATTCCATTCATGTGGCCTCAACTATCATGAACAATATGCCATAATATCATATTATAACATCTACACTACCCCAAGGCTGATTTTGGATGAACCAAAAAACCATGTATAATCCATACCTAGTTTTGGTTAGATCAATATCAATGCAATAGTCAAGTGATTCTTCAACTCCTATAAGGCATCTCCACATGCTTCATATTATACGAAAATTAAACACTTATGGGTCCAACCCAAAATTTGATCTTTAGAATTTAAATAGTACTTTATAAATATCCAATAATTACCCACCACACCCATAATGTTTTTTATTTCCAAAAAATTATTGGGATGATCATAGGCAACCACTTCCTGAGTTTTCTCTAGGTCAACCGACACTCCTTCCTCTAAGATGATGCAACCTATGAAATGTACATTTTGAATCCACAAAATAACCTTAGATAACTTTTTTTTATATCCAATTATCTTTATGTATACTTGGGAAACGGTTAAGATGTTGGCCATGATTCTCAAGAGTCTTAGATCACACAAATATTTCTCTAAAAAACTACAAACTGAATGTGGTGAGAGTGAAATATTTTGTTCATTAAGGCCATAAGAAAATACAGAGTGTTCATCAACCTGAATGGAATCACAATGAACTCATAAATTCCATAACTACTATTAAGAGAAGTGTGTGATATATTAGAATGTATCACTCTTAGCTGATAATATCCTAACCACATATAAATCTTTTTGAATACACAAGAACCTATAAAATAGTTCATGATATCAGCCATTCTTGGAATAGGATATAGGTTCTTAATTTTAATCTTGTTCCAGACTCAATAATAATCCCATAAATGAAACTAACCATCAGCAGTCATTGAAAACAAAACTAAAGAACCCTGAATTGATGTACTCAGATGGATAAATCCTAAATCCAACATTTCTTCTAGTGTATTCTTAACCACTTCACGGTTTGTTGGTCCCATCATGTGTGGTGGAATGTAATCTAATTCAGTTCTATTAATCAACTAAATAGAAAACTCAATATATATATTTTGTGGAAGCCTTGATATGTCCTTATAAAACACGCCTATAAAAAATACACATTTGGTGGAATGATACAATGCTTTACAGTCCCATTATTCATAAAATACAAGAATCATGTGTGGTGATCTCTCCTAGATTCTGATAAACTAGCCTGACAGGACCTTCACAAATATATCAATCTTTATGTGAACTTATTTTTTACCCTCATTAGATGTTATGGTCAGTCTTCAATTGTAATATTCAATGTGGGATCAGTAAGAAACTATCCATTCCATACCAAATATAAACTCAAAACCTGAAATCTCAAGGAAATACATATCCCAATGGAAACAATACTCATGAACCTTTAGGGTATACCCTATGCATAGATTGATGTACTTTTACCATAAACTCCATTGGGTGTTGATTTTCATGGTTGAAAAAAAATCCACCACTAGACCAAAACCATTCAGGATTCATGCAGGTATAAAACAATCTCAAACATAATGTATCAAATAAAAAGATAGAAATCATAGAATCTACAAGAATTATACCTATAACAATCGATGGTACAACTTTTATATCAACCAGTGTTGGTTTAACTGCATGCAATTTACCTATCCCTCTACCTTGTGTTCTAGTCCAAGTCATATTTATTACACTTTATTGATATGGGTTCATTTACACTGAATTAAAAAAATTTCCACCACGACTGGAATGGCCTATAGTTCTCTAATGTTCAGACTGGTATGAAGTAAAATACACCCTTCTAGTTCTCTATATCATCCTAGGTCCACTTTAAACCACCATATTCTAAGTGTTCTTATATAACACCTATAGATTCCCCATCTTTCCACAAGATCGACACTCCATCACTGTTTAGAGATTATACCAAGATTGTGACCCAACCTATAGTGCTGATGAATAAAAGTAGATTAATGACCTATGTAACTGATCAAATTACCAAAATATTAATTAAAACTCTCATAATTAATCCTCCTACCCTCACAAGTTTTACCTACAAGTTATTTAGATGAAGCTAACTATCCTACACGAAATCCACATTGATGTTCCCCTTAGAAATTAGATCATGATTCACCAACTCTGTAATCTTCTTAAGCAAAAATATATTAACCTTGGACATAATCTCCCAATGAAAACTATCTTGAAAATGTTTTAGAAAAACCACTTGATACCCTATGAGTTTTCAAATTATGTGGTACAAGTTTGTGAAGTGTCCAACATAGTCCATCACTTAGATTCATCATTTGGTCAATCTCATGAACTATGATGACCTCATTGGTCTCATTGTATCTAGGTAAATGTATTTTAAGAACATTCTCTAGAATTCTTTTAATAACAGTCCTTATAACTAGTCATATCAGGCCATAATATCCCAAAATCACTTTTGAGGTCCTCAAGTCCAACCAATTTGGTGAATGTTGGAGGGTGATGAAACATGAATTATTAGGTCATATCAAAAATATAACATAAATTCCAATCTATGTATATATCAATGAATTACATAAATCAAGATAAGTTCAAATAAATCATCTCCTCCGAAAAATCACCCGAAACTACTGGGGCCTCTTATTTCAATATTGGAGGTGAACTCTTAAGAATGTCCTCATATTATCATATTAGAAAGTGTCACCATGGATTATTATCTTTAAAAATATATGAAAATGTATTTAGACACATAACACATCATTTTCACATTTACAATGGAGAGATTCATATAAATAAAAAATAAATTATCACACATACAATATTTTATGACCAATACCATGAATCCATCACTACCCTCAACCACATATAACATGGGCCATTGAAAAACCAAAGTAAAATAAACCATGTTTATATAATTTACATTAGACACCCCATTATGACCATTTAAAATTTCTACATTTAACATATTTGAAAAAAAATTACAAATTGATTATTAGGGACCATTTCTTTTAAATTATTGAAGTAAAGAAAATAATTTTTTTCTCCACAAATAAATCATAACATACAATCATTTAGTTCCTAAAATGATACATGCCACAAAAATTCATGAGTCTCTAGAATGGTAGATGAATAATGAACTTTCATTTCGTACTAATCCATGAGTAAAATATCTAAAAACAACAACATCTCACAAAATGATCTTCACCCAAGGGGAAATAACATTACATTATTATAGTAAACATAAATAACAACAATCCCACCTCGGGCACATGGGTTTTACAAAGCACATGGGTTAGATACTCTCATGAATGAGATCATGAACAGGGCCCAACTCATCAATTTACCATATCTACCTTTCGAAAAAAAAATAAGACTGAATAAAAAACTCATTTGATATAAATTTTTAGCATCCTGGCCTAGGTCCAATATTCTAGTGCCCAAAATTGGATCATTACATTACTTCAAGAATACCTCTTCACACTCTAGAGCCTTCCAACTAGCAGTGATGGTCAAACATTTCATGTGGGGATACTATATTCTCTTTATCAAATAAATAAAATAGAGGAACATGAAATGAAAAATAAGAAAAAATATACAATAATAAATAACCATCAAAGATCGAGAATGCTATGAAGAATACCAAAACTGTGAAAATGACAATAATACAAAGTAGTAGACAATCCTTGAAATATATGTATCAATATTCAAATAATGATACAAAATAATGAAATAATGAAAACATCTGAGATGGTCCTAATATCATGAATAGTTCCCTCATCCATGGTCCTCCCCAAATCCCAACTCATCCATCAAACAGAGAGATCTTTCCCAGGTTCTTCCCTATAACCATGATGTTTATTCAGATAAAAAATGGTGACCAGAGTAGGGTGTGTGTAAAACATAGAATTCCGCCACCAATTAAATCGAAAGAAATAACTAATCTATAAAATTATTAGTATTTTTATAGGGAATAAATTACAAAACAATTAAAATAAATATGTTTTATATTTATTATTATTCACTCAACTTCATTTTCCCTTGGGTTTATAGGGGTTCCAAATCCAATGATACATTATTTTTCCCATTTCAAAGTCTATACTATACACCATAGGGGTTTACAATTTAATATTTATATAACATCAGACTCTAATATAGACTATATAATTCTTATAAAACCCTTTGTGGTGGCCCACTAAGTTATAGTCACATGCAACTCAGGTCTCCATTTTTTACTTGAATACATTTAATGTTTTCATGTTAGGATAAGGGAAAGAGACATGTGTTTTATTTATTAGTTGGGATTTCTAATGGAGTATGGATAGGGGAATTGGACAAGATACCAAGACCCTCTTTTATGTTTTCACCATGTCTTTATTTTGGGGTTTCATTTGAAACTTGACACTTACATGGAATGTCATATATACTACTCTGGTTTATAGACATTTACCTATTTTTTGGAATCATCATGTGATGTGTGGTCATTGTTTTTTATTTATTATTGTATTGTGTTGGTTATTTTTTATGTTTTTTTATACTATTTTGTTGCTTCTATAAAGTTTGTATAGTCTCCTCACATGACATATTAGACAATCATAGATAGTCAGCTACATACAGTATATAGGGAGGTGTGATTGAGGTAATGTAAATAACTGGCTCGGGGAATAGGTATGTGGAACCCAGTTTCCGATACAAAATCATAACACTATGTGATCCCTAAAGAATATTAATCTAGAAGGGATATAATCTTAATTATATTATAAATTTTTAATTAATAAAATATAATAATTATTTTTGTGTGTTTGTTAACTATAATCTATAAAACATTCTCTTAATGATAGGTTATACATTTTTTCAATCTATATGAAATGTGGAAACATAAATTTTAAGTTCAAATTACAATTTGATATATAATAAATGTATCCCCAAAGTCTTATAAAATCATACAAGTTTTATAGAGGGGTATTGTTTAGTGTCACCCTAATTTTATTAAGGTGATACATTATACCTCTATTATGAGAAAAAAATTTGTGAAATTTCATATATGTGACTAAGTAAAAATTTTATCAGATCAATCTTTATTCCGCGTTCTAAAAATATAGATAAAACTATCTCATGGTCAATGAATTGAGGAAAATACTATTATGAATTGACTACCATGTCATCAATATAGCACACCTATATTTCTTATTATATATGATGAAATATAGTATACATCACTCTTTTGTAGGAGGATTTATAATTCTTTAAACTGGCAGTTATCACCCAGTAGTAATACACTGCAATAAGTTGATTAAACATCATTGATTCACAATCATTGAGGCCCATCAAAATTTTACCATATCATGGATTTCCATCCAGTATATAAGGTCCATTAAAGCTACATGTTTCATAAATATGTAATTATATGATCATAATATGGAATTTTTAATGGAAAAATTCTTGTTGGCCCCTTGCATTAGGTGTTTTGGATTTTCGAAAAGACTAGAGAAGTATTGGGAAATGTTTGTTGGTGGTGGACCTAAAATTTGATGTCAAAGGAAATAATTTTAAATACTTGTATATGATTGACATTGTAAAGTTGGTTGGAATTAATGGATATTATTTAGTTTTTTTTTGTTATGATATAAGACCTTAGAGGCCCATTATGATGCCCTTTTATTTTGAGTTTCATTGTGGCATAGAGCCTTTATGTTGTACTGCAGATTTTGAGGTCAAGATACTTATACCTATTGATTATGGGAGTATTTATTCATATGTAATATTATATTTCATGGATGTGAACATAAATTTAGATTTAGATTTATGGAGATTATCTTTATACCATAGTCTTCGCCATGGTTTACATGATTTAGGATTGGACTACAATATTATCATTAGTGGTTAGTAATGACAAGGCCCATTATGACATTGAGATATTTGTTTCACAACTATTTTGTAAAAAAACATAGCCATTATTATGTGGTATTAACCTTTATTACATGATCATCAATTTTACTACCTATATATATATTTGTAATCCCATTAATCATCAATTGGTTTTCCATTATTTCTCTCTACCCATGAGAGAATCAAGGGAAAGATGAGAATATTATTCATTGATATTTTTTATTTTTTAATACATGGAAATTAATATTGATTATTAGTGATCTGGTGTATGTTTTACCCTTTATCCCCTCTTTGATTCATAATGTTCATTATTTAGGTATTTTCCAGGGTGGGACATTTCAATTTTAGAGATATTGGATTATCAATTTTGATTAGTAATTATAATGGTATAGGTTGGTTGAGGATTACATTTTGCAGTTGTGGTCTTTATATCATTTATTCTATTCCCTATCAAGAATGGTATATTTATGAAGAACTCATTGTTGTTGGGTATTCAATAAATATGCATTATTTTGTTTAAATTATTAGGTATTTATGATTTTTTCTTCAGTGGTCAGTGTTAAATTTTGAACTTATAAAGACAATAAACTAGATCGTGTGAAATTAAAGGGAATTTTGAGATTCAAATGAATTTACCAAATTTCATAATATTTATGTTACAAATGGTGCATGCTTTCTAATATTTCTAAAATTCATATATCATTTCTCAACTTCTGTGTTAAATTATTGGATGGGTCATAGATTAGCCTTACACATAAGTAAAATCAATTAAATTTGGTAAATGATCTTGTATTTCTGAACATGATAATGAGAAGATATTAAATGTATGTAAAAACATTGGAATAATTTTTAATAATAGAATTTGTTTTTATGTGATTTGTTTGGATATGGTTGTGTGATCATGTGTGTGGTTGTTATGGGGGTTTGTAATAGATAGGCTAATAAGCCCTTGTTTACATAACTTGGGTATTCTGGATAAATGTTTAATCATATACATGGTAGGGAGGCTGCGTTACATAGAATTTGTTGGGGGTAAAAGGAATAAATTGTTTAGTTAGTGTTGGTATTAAATTAGAACTCAATTGATTTGATAGTGTGGTATATGTATTGGGGATATAGGTTCCTTTAATTTATTTGAAGGTTTGAGTTAATATATCACCATTAGATGATGACATGGATTGTTTTTGGGTTTTTTTGGTAGATATCATGGTGGTCATGGAAGAAATTTCTGAAGATTGAATCGCAAAGGTAATTTTCTATTATTGATGTTGGAATTGACTAAATGTGAGTTATCATTAAATATGGAATTGGATTTCATAATGAATGAAACACACCAAGTAATTTTAGATATGTAAATTAAATAAAAATATAAATATTTGGATAAGTGTAAATGAATATAATTGATATTTTCTGTGGGGAATTGGGTTGGTTTATAATGTTATAGATTAAATTAGGGTTGATTGGGGGAAATAGCATTGTATTGATAGTTTTTAGTTAATATGATGTTATTTTAGAGTGGAACCTAATATATAGCTTATATTTGGTATATATATTTTATTTTTTTCCTTGTGATTTATTCACAAACCCCCACATAAGATGGATAAACTTATTGATACCTAAATTTTTTGGGTTCCAAGTGTTCTTATAAACAAATAGTTCAATGATGGTTGATGGAAAGTAATAATTTATAAACATCTCTCACATTAGGAATAGTAAAAGGAATAATTGGTACATGGTTGGAAATATTCATGGTAGTGGGATGAAATAAGGTTAATTCCCTTAAATTTCATGTTACCCAACAATAAATTATTTCGATGTCATGGTGATCCTATTGAGATTTGGTATGTGTAGTGGGGGTTATGAATTATAAGGGGAGGTCACTATATTGGTGTTATTAATAATCATGATACCCTACTATACTAAATATGGGATGTGCAGATGAGATACATTTTGTTTAAGTGGGCATGATATTACATTGATGGTATAGATATGAAATATGGTATGATATTTGTTATGTTTTCAATGGGTTGATGTCATCACAGGGTGTTGGACTATATAGACAGTTGGGGTAGGTAATGTTGTGACATGACCCACATCATTTCTCAAGGGATTGATCAGAATATGTTTTATGTTGAGGTATAAGAGTCAATGATTTATAGGGATATGGTTTCAAGGAATAAATTTTATATATTATAGATATTATTTTATTAATATTGGATGAAATATTTAGTGAGTGATCCTTAGTGAGGTTTGGAGTTAGATTAATAGATAGGTCATTATATATTCAATTATTTATCCACTGATTCATTATTATTCTTTTTTATTTTTTGTGGTGATTTATTCAGTATGATACTACTAAGTATATATATTATGCACAACCATATATATATATAATATTTTTTATATATCTAGATAATGTCTGTTGAGTGATATGGATGATGTCGACTTCGAGGTTGGGTCCTTCTACAACGTCACTTTCTAGGAGAATTATATATACTATATTTTGGTATTTCAATTTTATTGGTTTGGATGAAATTTTTTTGGATTTTTTTCAATCATGGTTTACTTTTTTCATAGAAGTGGTCAGTGTATTATTTTTTTATTATTTAACAATTTGACTATAACGCATCCCATGTTTTATATTTACATCTTCAGTTCTAGTCTATAACACTGGTCCAATTATAAGTAGGTTTTATGGGAAACTATTATCATCCCTGAAGGCCAGGAAGGGGATCTGAGTAGGGGTAGGATTTGATAGAAGTCTTCCTTTAATAAATATAAATTTACAATCCTATAATTTAATATAGAATCTAGTCTATACATTATTATTCTTTATGAGGATAGTTCTTTATAATTATTTAGGACACTGGACCTCCTAGATGAATTGAAAATTAATTAACTTATACTCTTATCCTATACCATGTTTCTATGGGAGGCATTTTCCAAACAAGATTGCAATTTGAATCCATAATTTTCGAAAGTTAAAACTAGGTGATGGATGACTACATAATTATCTTGAACACATATATTAATTTAATTTTTTTAAATAAATACTGATGCTTCATAATAAATATTATACACTATTCCAATGCATTTGGTGTTGTTTCATTACATGGATATTTTTTTACAATATTCAATTTTGTGCCATTTTATTGAGACCCCATATTGAAATAAAGAATGATTATAATCAAGGTATCCATATATGAAATCATGAGAGCTTGGGGATTAATGATCCTTTATATCCCAATATATGTGTTTGTGTGGAATATCACATTATTCATCAATTTAATGAATAAGAATGATATCTTTATTTCCATTGGGATCCAATATGATCATATGGATATCCATATACTTTCACAATAAAATCCATTTTCTTATGATAATTTTTTTTTCATTTAATATCCATTTTTGGGTAACCTGATTTTTGGATAACATAATTTTTCTATAGACATGTACCAAGACATTGTTGTTTTAAAATGGAATCATAATGTGACCACTAATTTTGTCCCTGAATAAAGATATATCAAAATCAAATATTCATTTCCATCATAGGTGATTATATTGTTCATGAGGGATTTCTCTATACAAAATAGGATAAGATAAATTCTGAATTTCGGTTTTGTGGGTTCTTTATAATGGATGGGAAGTATAAAACCTTCCTTAAAATCATTCAAATGGTTATTAAAGGTAATTGGGGATAAATTTGATGTTTCTATCGACATAAATTTCTATATTTGATTTTTTTTTCAATCCATAAAATATCAACTTTTATCAATGTATTGAGTTCCATTTTCATTAATAGGGAAATATTCACAATATAACACTATAAATTGATCAGTTATGATGTTTTATAAGAATTAATGGTAAGAAGAAGATATTTTGACTTGTAGATATATCCATGTACTATATAATATCTAATTTAATACCACACCTTTTTTTAATGTAACCCAATATCTTATATTGGGTTTTTTGAATTATATGTAGAATATACTCATCCCTAATTAATTCTATTAACTATTAAAATATCTATAGATTGTGAAGTGAAGTAGAGGTAAATTATATTTTGGGTATCCATTGAGGTAGAGGATATTAAATGGAATTAGATTGATCATTGAGAAGATTTAAAATAAAAATAATTGCATATATATTTTGTTATGATTTTGAATATATAAACTGGACCAATAAATCAGTATTATACTAATAAAAAAAATTTATTTTCAGGAGATACGATTTTATGAAAATATAACGATTTACTCTTAGGATTTTATTCCTTAATTGGAGAATAATCAATAAAATATTTTAGGGTGTTTTAGGTCACAGAAAAAGGGTTCCATAAGTAATTCTGTCATGTAATGTGCTTCTGAGATCAGAAATAATGATGAAAAAGTGTTAATTTTAATTATAATATAATATTTATACTCTAAAGGCCTATATTTCTTTATATGTGTATAGTATTAGTAATTTTCCCTTATAATTTTGTTGAATATAATGATGGTTCACATAGAATTTCATATAAATATAATATTATAACATTTTTTCTTGAATTTTTTTAACTTTTGAACTCCAAGGATGGGATGTTGATTATTATTTATCTATTTGGAACCTAAATGTAATGGTAGATGGGTGAGTAGTAAAGGATCCAATATCATATTGTCTATCCTATTGAGATCATTATTTTTTATTTATTAACATTTTATTATCATGTATGATAAAGCTATAAATGGATCCTCACCTCTTGTTATTTCTGAGGTATGTCCTCTTACACACCTAACGATTCTACTAGACATACGGGGATATATTTACATGTAAAACATATAAGGTTCTATATATATTTTATTAATAAAATCTAATTGATGGATATTAAGTATGGATCTTTACCATAGGATGGTTCCATTTTTCATGGATCTTTCTAACCTCACTATATTAGAGGAATGAATTAAATGTGGAACAAGAATGGATTATGAGATCACATGTGATATTTCTCTTGATAACTGATAAAATAAGTGTTGATTGGGATAAATTTGTGTGGAATAATAAGTCAAATTTATTATTATAGTGGCTATAGATATTATTGGGGTCTAGAATAGATAATTGTGTCACCCTATAATGATTGCATTGCCATGCACATTTACATTCTAGGGAATCCCATCATGAAAAATTTATATATTATTTTTTAACACTTATTTTCATGTTAATTTTTTGATATCGGTGGAAAAAATGTTAGATACTTATGTCCTGGTATTTTTAATTTCTACCTAACATCCTTTAACAATTATTTAAGGCAAAACCTTGAAGGTAAAAAATCATGGATCTTATGGAAAATATTTTTTATTAAGAGAAATAATTTGGTTAATCATTTAGACTTTCCACGTTAGGATTCTTGAACTCAACTGACATCATAAAATTACAGTTTGGGATAGAAATTGAAAAACCAAGGAAGAAATTTATAACATAAAGAGTGTTTTATTTTATTTTTAGTAAGAAATTAATGGTTTATATGATCATTACACATATCTTATACGACTATATAAGGATGTGTATACATGCCTTTTTAAATATTAGTTTGTAGTTACACTTGTAACCTAATTATTTTAGTTCATGATGTTAGAACCAATACTATTATTTGGATGATAGCTATAGATTCATCCTTTTTAAGCTTCATATTCTACATAGGTGGTGCCTATCAAGACTTTGCCTCAACAAATTATTTTTTATCCTCATGAAAGAGTTCCATATTAAGAAATTCTAGGAAAATTACAATGTATATTTTGAAGATGAATATTTTAGTTAACACACATTATGATTTTTCACATAAATATAAAATAATTTTCTAGGGGGATATTCATATTTATGGAGTATGTTATAATATTCAACCAACAAATGAAATTAACAACTCTCACATTCTCATGGCATTTATAATTAGAAATTCTATCAATACCTATATTCTTATGAATCATGGAAAATTTTTAATTTAATTCTGAAATGTGATCTACTTATCTAGTTATTGAACTAAAATATGGGTTTTTATAATAGAATATTTTATGGCCTTCCATTTTTGGAAAAAATAATCGATATTTTATCCCATATTATTGTAAAATGGATATTAGCTGTGGGATATATAATGATCCTATGTGATTTTAATTCCATCATAGTTTTACAGTTTACATAAATATAAAAATTATTGGATTATATAATTTTGGTAATGAATTTTATATGATCACCTAATCAAGATATATATTACACAAGAACTATAATAGTGTAATTCTAGCTTTAATAGATTTTAATTTAAATGAAAGGTTTTCATGTTTTCTCACGTCGTGATCCCAATAATACATATATTAGTACATGCCCCCACGTGACTCTTGAAAAGGTGTTTTGTGATTATTCATAAGAGGAAAAACTTAACGGTATACTGAGGTTGTGGTTAACTAAATATGATATTGGTACTTGAGGCATAATAGATATGAAATAGTTTGGGTGTCTCCCGCTTGTCAAGGTGGATCTTCAAATAGAGGAAGATCATTGAGTGAAATGAATTCATAATTGGTAATGTTCACTGAAAGTTTATTATATATGATTTAATGATGTATTTGAATTTAAATCAATAAAAATGATTTTTTAGTTATCTAGTTTTTTGGGAAAATGATAATTCTATTTCCATTTTCATTTACAATAATTCATCAATAGGGAAATAGTTGAAAAAACTATTAGTGACCCCAATGCATGATATCATATGTATCCTTAGTGATGTGATGTTCTAGGGAAGCAATGAGTTCATATATGATTATTATATTGGATATGATTTTCCATGTATTATTTTTAAATATTATATGGATTATTTTTTAGGATAGTTGGTGAGACAACATGCAATTCTGAGACATAGTGTTTCCAAAAAATTGATTGAAAATTCTTAAAAATTTTAATAGCACATACACATGATTTTCCTAAAAAATTATAATAACTCTTAAATGGTTTCGTAGATAAAAATTCGGAGGGAACTGTTGATTTTAGAATATAATCATTACCCTTGGTGTGACTTAACATTGTTCGACATGGGTCGTTTGTGAAAAATCTATTGCAGGTATAAAATGAATAAAATAATTAATTTTTTTTGTTGTAATAGTGATGCAATGTATTGTTCTTTAATTGTATTCATATCCTATAATTACAGTTTTAGATGCATAACAATGGAACTTATGCAGGATCATGGGTAGAGTGACCACTAGGAATCCTTTCTGACGAATGACAACAGATCAATGATTGATCATCGACAAACATTTCTTTTGAAAGATCTCGGCAAAGAATGCCACACAAACTCTTACTTCATCAATGATCAATCCAAATTAAGGTAGGTAATGTGGCTTAATTTTTTTCATACCCCATTCATTATTTATATGGAGAACTAGAATCCATTTAAAAACATGTTGATTCACAGAATGTGCGTATTGTGATATATGATTTATTCCATTTGAGTGTGTTTATCAAGTTTTTTATCCCAAATACCACATTATTGACCATTGGAAAATAACTCATGGACAACAATGATAACCCTTTTAAATTGTTCCTTTCTAAATCTTTTCATCACATTTTCACTATTGGATCACTGTGGTCCTGGCTCGATGTTGACGGGTGGTTCCAAACATGATCAGACCTAATGAATTGTGGAAAACTGAAAATAGAGGCTAGGTCATCGTAGATTGGGACACAAGGAGCTCAAACATATGCCCATTTAAATTTTCAGGCACTGAAGGTGTCTTGGTGGTCCACCAGAGGGACCATCAGCTCGTGGTAGTTGTGATCACTGGTTGGAGACATCACATGTAGTCATGCATTGGAGATCTGTGTGCGGGCGGTAGATCCATGTGTGCCCAGGATCAGTAGCAGCAGACATGGGGTGTTTCCAAGATTGGAAGAGGCACAAATGGGATCATTGTAGATAAAGAGGGAGTGGATGTGGATGTGTAGTGGGCCGAGCAAAAGGGTTAGATCCTATTCAAGCCAGTGGGTCAGATCCGAGTTGGGTTACCATGTCAGATTTGGATCGAGTCAGACCCAGGTCAGATTCAGGTCATTTTGGACTCGGGTCATATCTGAGATGGAGACCCATTGTGGATAACTATGGCAGTCAACAATTGAACTATGACAACTCATGCTACTACATGTAGAAAAATGGTGGGGCCAATCCATGAGTGGTCATGATGGACAATTGACCACAATGGCAAGCTGGTGATGCAGGTGGACCGACCGTGCCAGTCAGTCTATGGGAAGTCTGTCCATATGGCAGGTGAAATTATCCTAGAGCTAGGTGCACCGACCACAACCGTAGGTCGACTAGACATGGTAGTTAATTTGCAGGCTCATCCAAGCCCGCGGCAGGCTTCTCGAGCGACATGTCTAAATAAATAGTTATTTTGGATCTTTTTTCCCAATTTGGATCAATATAAGGTGAGAGTGTTCCCTTGAATCTTCACCCTAGGTTATACTATAGTATTAAAGCTACATCACAAGACTATAATCCCATATAAAGGTAGAGTCTCAGATAGAATTATGGTGTCCCTCCACAGTACTAGAGTTTTATCCTATATCACCCATAAGGGAGTGTGTGGAATCAGTGTGACCACCTTGAGCAGGGAATTGATCCTTCATCCAGCAGTCCGCATCAGTATGGGTTGTGGAATCATTGGAATTCAATCCCCTAAATAGAGTTTCTATACTAATTATGGATTTGGTGTCCCCCAGTAATTCTGGGTGTGACCCCCTCTCTATGTATCGTAGTTTCCTCATATCAGTACATTCTCTTTGGGTGGGCCCAAATGAGATAGGCTTATTCGTAGAGTATATTTGATGATATCATGGATCATGTAATGGGATTTCATAGAATGTGTGTTTCCTCATATAGAATCATGTGGTAGGCATTTGGTTATCACTTCTTGATAGTGTTCAATCACTCATGATTATATATTGGATTTCATCACTTTCTTAATCTATTATATAGTTTTTTATCTTGTTTTTATGTGACAATACTTGGTGCTTAATGTTCCTATTTTTAAAGGATTCCTTATGAGTATTGTTATACTCATCACATCAAGGTATTTTCCCGCATGTGTGATGTTTTGTGCAGACCACAACCCTTTTATGGTGTCCTAGGAGGACCAAGAGTTGGTGGAGTATAGCTGGAGATAGGTAGAAGGAGGTGTTTATCAAGTGCGTATAATTGATGTTGTCCCCACCCATGGAGAAGGTTTTACGTCTATAGTTTTCGTTTTAATTGTGGTACAAACACTTTTTGGATGTCTTGTATTTTTCTAACTTTACTTTTCCATTACTTATTATTGAACATTGATTGTGAGATCTTAGAGGTATTCATGCATTCTATCATTGTTTTAAATTTCTGCATTGGTTGTCTTGGAGATGTATATGTGTGTACATGTACTTTAGGATAACACCTTACATTTCTGGGAAATACTTACCCATTTATAGTAACCATCCCCTGGCGTATTGGTGGCAGGATTGGGGTAGTCATGTTATAGTCCACTCTATGATGAGTCATGAACGAGTGGTATAAGAGGTGGTCAGTTCTTCTATAGGATTGTTAGTATGTGAAATTGGTCTGGGAAAACAATGTTAATTGTTTTGAGTTCATGATTTAGAGTACGGACTATAGTGTTGGGGAGGAGGAAAATGTATCCATACATGAGGACACTGAGCACCTTATTTTAGACTCATTACATGACAACACCGGTTGTAGGAAAAAACAATGGTTCATGCATCATATAGGAATTTTTTTGTCCTTCATTTCCTTCTTGAGTCAAATCTCCAGATATACTCTATTGACCATCATACATCCTGTTTTATTTCAGGATGCCTCTATATAGATAGCTTGTCCAAATTCTACTGCATGATCACTAGGATGACTAGCCAAGTGATGAGGCATTAATAGTGGGTACTGTACTAGAGATAACACCTACAGGTGTTTTACCTTATATACAATCACCCATTGAGTACCATCTACAACCAGAAAATTCAGATTTAGATGCATGTAGGTTGAATGCGTTGTATGAGTTTCATAGGTATTGACCTCCCATGTTTTAGGGAGAGATAGACCACCATATGTCATAAGATTTTTTAGAGGTAGTCACCCATGTTTTCCTTTTTGTAGGATACCTTCCAACCAGAAGGCAATCATTATTGTGAGTCTTCATCAGGGATCTATAGGGAGATGGTAGAGATTGGTGACTCAGTATCATGACAAGATATATATCTCATATACAAGGCGACAATATTCTCTCCATATAAGATTTATATTTGACCACGTTGTGATCAGTATGGATACATGATATTCTACATCTTCTGTAGTGTAGAATGACCATGATGGAGAATTCAAAAAAGTGTGCTGATCTTTCATGAATATCCTAAGATATGGTATGGTACGAGTTCGTCAAGGATAAGAATTTTGTGTTGGGATTATGCTGGGTCATCGGGGAATTAGTGGTGTACCTTAGAATTTATACCTATGCATGGGTTACATGAGCGAGACCTGTTAGTGGAATGTTTTCATGAAGAACATACACAAGTTGTGGGAGCTAGTACTGGGAAATCGGTAGCTAGGACCTCGGTATCATCTATATAATGAAAGTCATATGGATACAGGAAGGTCAGACACTTCATTATGTTTTCCCACAACTTAGGATCAATAGTTCCTGGATCCTAGGGTGCCTCTAATCGGCCCAGGGATAGGTAGTGATTCTCTTAGGATGGTCAGGGACATCTAGCAGGATATTTCCTGACTTGTTGTGCATATTATGGAGATATGGTCAAGGTACCACCAAATAAGAGTTAGAGACAACATTATGGTAGTCCAAATGGTAGTGAATGTGGAATAGGGTTGGCAAGGCAATAGGAGGTGGTCAGAGGATCGACCTATTAACCCCACCACCCAGGTGGTCTATGCCATGCTTATAGAGATGGTGGATAGGGACGATGCCAGATATATCCTTAGGAGGATTATAACATTGAGGCATCAGGGATGATACAAGGTACAAAATATTTTTTTTCTTCCTTAGATACAGTATTGAAAGACCCAGGTTCTAGTCATTTTTTTCGAAAATACTTCTTTGAGAACTAGAGATTCCCGTGGAACCATTGAATGAAGGATTTTGTTTGGAGACATCAACTAGAGGAGACAAGATGATCATGTAATATATCCAACCATGTGACCTAACTCCTGAAGGTGATAGTTTTGTTTGGGATATCTTGGTAACTGTGTTTAGGCCTTGTGAATTCATTCATGGAATAGATGACTTATCCATAGTTCATGTCTAGATTGACTATTTTTGGGGAAGAGTGTGGTGTTCTAGTAGTGATAAACCATATATACTGTGTTTTTGGTGAAAAGGAAATCTAGGCTTCTCAGGAAGTAATAACACATGAGAGAGTGGATATGTTTAATCATCAATTGGCGAGACTAAACATCGGTGAGGTGGTCCTTATGGTTCCTTTGTTTCCAATAGTGATGATAGAGTATGAGGAAATCTTTCTTGAAGATAAACCTTTATTATTTTCCACTGAAAAATAAACATTTTCATTTATTTACACACCAAGAAGACACCAATATGTACACTATAATATCATATGGCCCCCATAGAGCTTGATGAGTTGAGGATACAGATGGGGGACAATAGAGGAAGGGATTTGTTTGACCCATTTTTTAACCATAGGCTACCCCAGTTTTGATTTCCAACAAGGAAGATGGGATTTTGAGGTTATGTGTGGATTAATGAAACTTGAAAAAAGTTTCTTTGAAGATCATGTATCGATTGAAAAAGATCCAAAACATATTTTATTATTTAAAAGGATTAAGATGGGTCTTACAGATTGAATTCAGATCATGCTATCTATAACACCCTGAGATTTTATGAAAAATATTCTTTTTAATTTCATTAATGTCTTGTGTTGTACGCTACACCAAAAGGAGCTTGCACAACATGCATCCTTGACTTTCCTTTCATTACACGCAATCACGAACTTCCTTGATAGCGTGTGTTGTACGCAATACCGAGTTTCACTAAACAACGATATGCTATTAAAATATTATTAAAACTAGCCGTTATGAATAGTAATAACCACTTTTTGAAATTTTTTAAGTTTTATTTTTCAAAATGGATTTCATTTTTGGATTCGGAATATCGAAATTAGCTTAGGGTGAAATTTTGGTACTTTTCGGATAACTTTCATATTCCGATGAATAGTGAAAATTACTAAATTTTAATTAAAAACAACTTTTTTAATAGAAATAATTAATAGTAATAAATTATTAATTTGAGTGGTTTTAAAGTATATTTAGAATATATTTTTACAATTTAATACAATGTTGGTCATTGGATGTAATTTCACATTTAAACCAGTTATAAACAAGTGTCAATCTTTTGATAGTTATTATCTCTTAAAAACACGCCTTTTGTTTAGACGACGGGAATTGATTTTTAAATTAATTAATGCAACTGATATGTTTTGAATTTGGTAAAATAGAAATAATTTTTGAGTTCATAATATCAAATATAGCTTAGGCCTAATTTTTGGTATTTTTCTGAAAACATTCAATTTTTGATGAATAGTGAAACCACTAAGTGGTAGGTTAAAAACTGAATTTTGCATAAAACTTAATTTTACCGCTTCTGTGAATGGAATTTCGAAAATCCGACAGACACATTTAATATCAAGGACTAAAATGTGGTTCAATGAGATGAAAATAATTTTTGGTGAATAGTAACTTTTTACCTTTTTTTACCACGGTTAATAGTAAATAGGGTAACTAAGGGTAAATATGATATTACTAATACCCTAACACATGTACTAATTCTATTGGATAAGTGTAATTCGACCAAAAACAACCTTATGAATATAATATGATCATTTAGGTCCACTTGGATTAGATTATGACATTTAATATTATTTTATTTAATGAATAGTTAAAATAGTTAAAATCAAAGTTTAATAATTAAAACATTTTTAATATGGGGTTATACATAAGATAAATTCGACTATAAATATTAATTAGAAAGCTAAAAAGATTTCCTACATAATGATATTTTATTTCTAATTTTTAGACATTAAATAAATTAATTTATTTACGACACAACGATGATGCTGTAATTACCCTTTTAAGGAAATGTTAACATAATTGATGTTATAAATGCTCAAATAAATGTAATTTCAGACTTTTTATGAATTCAACTAATTTTCCAGGTTACTATGATATATTAGTGTTGATTTAATCGACTTGTTTTGAACATATAATTCTGTTATGACTTTCACAAAAATCATATATCAAATAGTGTCAAAATTGACACAAAATAGTTTTTAAATCAAATATTATATTATTAATTGTTATTTTATTCCTAAAAATCTAAGGTTCGGCCAAATGACTTAGATAAGGATATATATATTAATAATAAACAATTTGGGGTTCTTTTGGCATGTTATAGTAAGTGTATTAACCATATAGTGTAAGAAAACAAAAAGACACGATAAAAGTTAAATTATTTAACTTAGAGTTAAATCTAATTGATAAGGTTAAAATAATAACTTAAACTTGTATAAATCCTATTGGTTGATAGGATTTCGACCCATCCCCACTTTAGCTTCGAAATAATACCCTTTGGAACCATTATAAACCGATTTTGACTTTAATATAAAATAATATTTTGAGATATTCCTAAGGTGCCCCTCTCCTCCCTTATAAAAGGGCACCTCCTCCCCCTCCTCCTCACACCAATTTGACACTCAAGCTCGGCCAACCCCTGCCAAAATCCCTTCTGCACTTCCCTAGAATAATCCTAGAGGTCCTGGTCTTCTTCAAAGACCAATATTAGTTCCCTAAGTGGAGGATTCAAAGAGGAGTTTCAAAGAAGAGGAGTTTCGGACACTTACGAAGCAAATCGGACCTAATGTAAGGGAAATATCACAATCTCACTTTTATCCGAGATTGTTTTTACTTTGGTAATTACTAGGGTGTATTTTATCATCCACATCCATGTTCCCTCAATAGGTAATATTATTTCCATCCTTCTACAATAGTTTATATCCAATTTTACCCTTCGGTGAGTTTTTAGTAAAAGATATGAAAGGAATCTTTTGTCGTTTTTCGTACGAGGTACTTTTTGACTTTTCCGAAAAAATTACAAAGAATGTTTTTTTTAACTTATACGGCATGAATGAATTTTTAAAACATTATTTACAAGAAGCTTCCTTTACAAGTTTTCATGTTTATTTTTGATCAACTTCTTTTAGTTTATAATTGTATGACATGTTAATAAAAGAAAAGTGTTTTTGAAGAAGAAAGGATATTTTCCTCAAGAATGGAGTTCAAGAGTTTTATCAAAATTATTTTCCATCTAAGACAATATAGGGTTCTGTTTCTATCCCTATTATTACATGGATTTGATTATGTTGTGATGGAAATATTTTTATGAATTCCATTATCTTATATGAATTTTTTTATGATGTCATGATGTTTAAGATTCCCATTTGTATTACATGGGTTATGCAATGATGTATGGTTTATGATTTTGTGGCACACATAAGAATGGTATCATTATGAGATTGGTGGGACCTATATCTCCCTCCAATGCATTGGGTAAAGATTTTATATCTCATGAGATAGACATGGCTGGAATGGTAGGTTATACCGGTTCAGTGAAACATGACTGAAACGAGGGTTACTCGATTCAGAAAGGGACTTTGTCCACTAAGATAGTCTTGGAAATGAGTCTTGACTAACAAGAAATGATTCTCTATGATTATGTGTGTATTCCACAAAGTTTAATGTTTTAAGTTATGATTATTGTGATTACATTTCACTGCCATGATTTATCCCATGTTATGAAATTATGCTCTCTTTTGCAGGTTAAGATTTCCAAAATGTTATGTTCTTATAAATATGATGTGATTGATATTTTTTTTGTTTACCCTTACTGAGCATTTGAGCTCACCCTTTTATGTTTTCTTTTCCCCAGGATATAAAGAAAGGTTTTAGGTAAAAAAAAGGGAAGATCTTTATGGGAGATTTTGAAGATCTTTCACCACGATTAGAAGATTATATTCCGAGTTTCCAAAGACACTAAACTATTACGGTCCTTGTGTGTGTGTTTTTGCTATGTACTAAGTATTCCGCAAATGTAATGTAATGTCCATGTACGTCAAGATACGGGTCTCTACACTATCACTAGCTACAAATACGGGTTGAGGAAATACCAATGACAAACTTCATATGTTGATATGGTCACATTTTCTACATGGGAATTCCATTTTGCATAAAGAACACCCTAGTAGTGTTCACAGGACTCATGAACTAAATTGTTCATCCTTATACAGACCGGTTCATGGTGGTCTTCTTCGATGATATCCTAGTGTATTCTACTTCCTAGGGGGAGCATGTGAGGCATATAAGGATAGATCTATAGACTATTTGGGAGAATAATCATTAAATAAATATCTCAATTTATCAATTTAGGATTTGAGAGGTCTATTTTTGGGGACATGCCATCTCAGAGGCTGGAGTTGCAGTGGATCTAGTGATGGTTGATGCATTACTTGCTTGAGATACACCCTAGTCTATTACTAAGATGAGGAGTTTTCATGGATTTGTAGGGTATTATTAGATGTTTTTACCCAACTTATCTAGAGTGAAATCACCCTTTACTGTTTTGTCTTGATATGGATATCCTTTCACATGGATAGAGAAATTCCAATAGGATTTTTAGAATTTGAGGCAAAGATTGATGAGCGCTCCCATATTGATATTTCCAAAGGAGGGATTAAAGTATGAAGTGTTTCGTGATGCATCAGGAATTGAGCTTGGTTGTGTCCTAATGTATAAAAAGTTGATATTTCCATTGGTTAATGATAGTTGATACCACATGAGTACAACTAAACAACCCATGATCTTGAGTTCGTAGAGGTTTTCTTCGCATAGATGATGTGATAATACATCCTGATGGGAGAGTAGTTTAAATTCTACATTGACCATAAGAATATAAAGTATATAATCTATTAATAGGATCTCAACTTGAGACATATGTGATTTCTAGAGTTCCTCCAGCGCAATGAATTTGATACTGACTATACTCATAGGAAAGAGAATTTTGGAGAAGATGCTCTCAGTAAAAGATTCAGTTCTCAATTTTTGAAAGAGGAATTAGAAAAGTTTTCCTGATTTTAGTTATATATTATGAATGGAGAGAGGTAATATTAACTTTGGTAGATGGTTGCCACACCTCCGGTATTATAATGAACTAGGGTGGCATAACTTGGCGAGACTGACTGTGAGACTTTTCATGCCCAAATTTCCACAGGGCATGCTCCATGTGAATACAAAAAATGGTGGGGGGAATATCATTCTCTTTAGAAGATTCACAATGGTACCGGTGATTTTGTATGATATGGTTTTGAGGGAGTCTCAAACATCCCCTTTGGGGGTACAACTAGGTGGGGAAATGATGTAATAGGACCTCTGATGCCAGTATTGGTGGCCAGGGATGAACAAAGAAGTTGTAGAGTTTTTCTTCTCAATGTATTACTTGTCACCAAGTGAAGGCTGAGAACCATGTTTGAGTGGTTTTATCACAACCCCTCGAGGTTCCATAAGGGAAGTGGGATGGGACATTGATGGAATTCATGATGGGTTTTGTAAAGACCCTAAAATTCCGTGGAAATTGTTTTCTTAAATACATGAAAATTTTACGAGTCCGTGAAAATTTACGGCGCATGATTCCAATGCCCAGTGTGTCCCAAATGAAATTTTAATGTTTTTTGGGTAAGTTCTGTAAATGTACAAGCAGGTTTTTATAACTTTTTAACTGGTGCTCGGAATTGAAATCTAAGTGCACCGTTCAACTCCCAGCACATGTTTTTTCTTAATAAGTCTTTCACCTCGACAGTAGTTGGTAGAGAATAAAAGAGTGTTTTTGGGTTTTAAATGAATGAATTAAATAAAAATAAAGTCATAGATTTATTTTTATTTTGTTTGTTGAAGAATCCATGTGGAAGATGGATGTGGGGACCACCACAACATAACATTCTATAAGAGGTTATGGTTGTGGGTCCCACCATAGCCTAACCTCCTCTTCATGTTAAATATGGTGGGGACCACCTGAGGTTAAACCACTTGAACTACCCATTATGTGGGAAAAAACCTCTTGAGCTCCCCACTTAATGGTGCCACCACCCCTCCACATTATGATGTCAAGACACCAAAGTAATGGTGCCAAATCCTCCCCATTAATTTTTAATGTGCCAACAAAGTGATTAGTTGTTATTTTTTTTGAATTATTTCCAACGAAATAATAGATATTATAATCTATTATTTGGCACAACTTCTCACTTGGATTATTTGAGAGGAGTATTATTGGGAGAAATCTCCCAACGAAGAAAGAAGAACGAAGAATGTGTTCTCCCAACGAAGAACACCAGCAACGATATCCTTTGACCTTGATCCCTGGATCCTACCGACGTGGGGAGTCTTCCACAACCGACCTTTCCTCTTCATCATCGTCAACGAGCCGAGGAAACTCAGGATTGGAAGTGTGTGGCAGACGCAACGAACAACGATCTCCTTCGTCTTCTTTACGCGACTTCATCGTCGAACAACGAACAAAGGTAGAGGGTTTATTTCTGTAATATGTCATTCCTTATTTTCTTCTTTGGTCAAAAAGTAATTGTTGCAGAGGCTGTAAAATTGAAGTTCAACATTATTCTTACTTGATGATCCAAATGTTACCACCCTAAATGCAAAGGGTGCGGGCCAAACCGACATGGCCAGACCCCTCTGCTGTTCTTGTTTATGATGATCTTCGACATGGAGATGAAGAAACAAGGAGATGAAGGCGGTGGAGACAAAGGCCGCGCTACTCACGGCCTCCATGATTAGTGCCACCCTCGTGGCGTCCCGGACCGCCACCGGCCTAACCGGCCCTGGAGAAGACCCCGTCGATTGCGCCGCTTGCCGATCCGAGCTGCCGCCCTGAGCCGACCTGCGCCCCGCCGGCCTACCCGGCCGCCTCCCCATCTCCTGCCACCCAGCCCAGCCACTGGCCGGCCTACCTCCCGACTACCTGCCATCCTGTCCGTGCCCTGCGGCTTACTCGCTGGCCTCCCCAACTGCCTCCTCGCCTGTCGGGCCACCTCCCGTGCACCTGGTCGAAACGCGCTGGCCTACGCGCCCCGCGTGCCCCATGCCACCCAAGCCTCGCCCCTTGCGGTACTGGCCGAACCGGCCTCAGCCATCTGGGCCAAGATTCCAAGCCCTGCCCCATGCGCGCCTGGTCAAGTCGGACTTCCGCCCCTCTCGCGGTGCTTCCGGGCCGAACCACCCTTACATCGACGCGCAACCGGTCCGCGCCCTCGTGACCGGTCCCCATCTTCATGCTACTCGTGTCCTTCCTGGCATGCTGGGCCGGGACAGACCCAATGGGTTATGCCAAGTTGTCCCAGACCTGGTCGGCCTAGACTGGGTCAGGCCAGGTCAGTCAGACTAGGTCGAACCGGACCCAGGCCCACTTCGACCCATTTACTCTCCTTCGGCCATATCTTTGGCACCAGACATCCATTTAACAAACCATCAGTGGTTCTGGTAATCTTGGAGAGTGACGTTACCTTTGAGTATACCCCACTAATGTTTCGGGTATAGTTGAGTTACAATCAGGTTGGATCGTGCTCGAATCCAACCAGGCCCCTGGGACTAAAAGGCTAATAACTCACAGATCGGGCGTCCGATTGACGTGTTGTCTGTTGCGTTGAGACCCCTATGACGAGGTAGACCTTCTGGATTTTTCTTTGTGGAAAATCATGGATGTTTATGTATCGATGCATGGATTGAGGAGTAGACCCTCCCAGAATGAAGCGTGCTTGTGCAGAAACCATATGGCAGGCTGCGCTCGGACTACTGTTCATGGATCCAGTGTGGGTTCAACAGCTCTGACTAATGTTCCTGGATCCTATTTGGGTTCTATAGCTCTGACTACTATTCTTAGATCTTGTGTGGGTTTGACAGCTCTTAATACTGTTCCTGGATCATGTGTTTGTTTGATAGCTATGTTTATTGTTCCTGGATCCTGTGTGGGTTTGAAAATTCTGATTTCTGTACCAAAATCCTACGTGGGATCGACAGAATATATGATTTAATGGCTACATCTAATCATCTCTAACTCTCAAAAAAAGTTGTATACATGTGTAAGCTGAGTCAGTAACTTTTTTTTCCTCATGATTGAGATGGATTACTAGATAACTTAGGTATATGTATGGGCATATACCTAATTTGGGTTAACTGTTGATTTCATACCTTGTGATTTATCCTTTTTGGATTTTGTGATACCTTGTGGGTCTCGGGGTCCCTACTAAGTATCATTATACTCACCCCTAGAAGAGTTTTTCCCTCACCTAATTTTGTTGGATGCAGACGATGGACAACACTGATCGTGCACTACTGGAAAATGTACCTATCCCCACGGTTTTCACCAAAACCGTGGGGATAGACCCCCCCTATACCCACGGTTTTGGAAAACCGTGGGTATAGGTGAATTTTCATGACCTATACCCACGGTTTGCCAAAACCGTGGGTATAGGGGGCTCTATCCCCACGGTTTTGGGAAACCGTGGGGATAGGTCCTGAAAAGTCACTTATACCCACGGTTTCCCAAAACCGTGGGTATAGGGGGGGTCTATCCCCACGGTTTTGGTGAAAACCGTGGGGATAGGTCTGGGATAAAATACCTATACCCACGGTTATGAAAAACCGTGGGTATAGGTCAATTTTGTGTGCGCGGGAAATTTTTTTTTCCGCGGGAAGGAATTTTTTTTTGGCGGGAACCCTATACCCACGGTTCTTCCCTCTATACCCACGGTTTTTATAACTATATTTAACTAAATATACATATATATACATATATGTGATGTTAGGGTAGTGGTTAGACGCGGTGTTTACAGCGAAGAGGTTGCGGGATCGAAACTCGGCGCCTGCATTTTTTTTAGTACCTATACCCACAGTTTTGAAACCGTGGGTATAGGTCGTTGAAACCGTGGAAATTGTCTAAGTTTCGGTGACACGGTGGCAGGACACCTATACCCACGGTTTTCCAAAACCGTGGGTATAGGCTGGGGACCTATACCGACGGCATTCCAGCCCACGGTTCCCAAAACCGTGGGTATAGGCTATACCCACGGTTTTGGGGGCTATACCCACGGTTTTGAACCGTGGGTATAGGCCGTTTTTTCAGTAGTGGTGGCTGAGTGTACCAGGACTGGACGGTACCCAGAGGTGGACCACATGACGTGAAGGTACATAGAGGTGATGAACGGATGTGGAGTGTTGTAGAGGATATTTGTACCTACCCTTCAGGTAGGATATCCTAGTGGATGATCCAGGAGATGTTTTCCCTTTTTCCATTACTTGTACTTTCAGTTTCTTCTACTTTATAGTTGGTCTTGTATTTCTGGCCCCTTTTACTTTTCATCACACTTTTTTTATATAGTTTTAAATAGTGTTTACATTCCAGATTGTTATCTGTTGTGTGTGTTTTTAGAATATAAAGGCAACACCTTCCCAATTTTAGGGATTTTTTCCTTTGGTGCTTGTAACTAGCCCCTGGCCTATAGAAGGCTTCTTCGGGTAGTCACGATACGGGCCCTAGGGGACGATTCATGACAAATTGGTATCAGAGGAGTCAGTTATACCACAAAACATAGGACTCTGATCTTTTCTGTGAATTAATAGTGTTAGGGGTAATGAGTGTGGTTTTTAGATTAGGGAGTCCAGTGTTGGTGCGGCGGCTGACGTATCCATACACCATGATCCCTAACTTTTTATTTGTGACTCAGTGCCTGAAAAAACTAATTGTGTGTGTGTTTTGAAGAGTTTTATTTGTGATCTCTTTGAGTCATCTCACCAAGTATAAATTTTTTACCATGGAGCACCTGTTTCTTTTCAAGATGCCTCCACGCTGACATCCAGCCATGGTTTTAGGCTTTGTACGAGATGGCAGCCCACCGAGCAATGAGGCCTCGGTACATGTCCCTATCACAGCGGAGGCACCTGCGGTACCACTACCCATTAGGCCACCGATGCCACCAGCCCCAGTAGTAGAGAGTGCATTCCACCTGAGTGCATTTCACGAGTTCCAGTGCTAGAGGTTGACCAGGATCAAGGGTGTGATGGACCCGCTGGCAGCTGAGGATTGGCTAGTGGCAGTAGTGAGAGTCTTCATACATGGTAGGGACACTAGCTGACCTTATAGTGATCCTTTCCGCGAGTCTCTTTCAGGCAAAAGTAGGAAAGTAGTGGAGCCTGATGCTCTAGGTTCATGACTAGGCGACACTACTCTGGGTAGACTTTGAGAGACTATTTCAGGCATAGTTTTTCCCAGCCACCCTTTGTGTAGTGCAGATACATGTGCTACTGCATCTACAACAGGGTAGCATGACGGTGGCAAATTACTCAGCAAGGTTCACCGTCCTCCTGCACTACTCCCAAGATATGGTGAAGGACCCATTTTTTAGGTCCCAGAAATTCATGCAGGGGAACATGTGAGAGATTAGGGATTCGATGATCACTCAGCATCCTGACGTAGGTGGGGGTGATAGAGTAAGCCCTCTTAGTGTAGAGTTTCTTTGTTGAGAAGTCACCAGTAGTGAGACCTGCCACCAGGCATCACGTAGTGGATTCTTCTACAGCTGGCAGCAGACAGATGTCGTAGAGGTCAAAGAGGACCAGTCCATCTGGTGGACGATCTCCGGACTCGGGTTCAGTTGTGCAAGGCACATGAGATAGAGACAGTCATTCAAGGAACAAGCAGTGTTTCAAATGCAACAGGCAGGGTCACATGGCTCATGATTGTCCAACCCGCCGTTCGGATGCTCATAAGATAGTTGAGGGACCTCCCAGGCAGAGGTAGAGGTTTGATCAAGGCAGTCCACAGGGAACATGTGGATGTGGTAGAGGAGTTGGTCGTGCAGCTGGTGGTGGGCGACGTTTCAATGTGTTACAGACACCACCAATAAAAGGTCCACCCCGACCCATGGAGTAGGAGGATAGGTGATAGCTGACCTCCAGGTAGCCGAGGCTTACGATCATGATGCTTCCGAGATGATTTGAGGTACGATTTGTGTCTACTCCACAATAGCTGCAGTTCTTATAGGAAGAAGTTCTAGTCACTATTTCATTTCCATTACCCTTGTTCGGATCATGGAGATTCCAACGGAGTCGTTGGCTCGATCATTATGACTAGAGACTCTAACAGGAGAAAATTCGATCATTAATCACTGGTGCCAGAAGTGTGAGCTTACTATAGGGGGCAAGAGCTTCGGCTGGTATCTCCTAGTAGCAGCCTCATGGCCTTACGACGTCATCCTGGGTATGGAATGGTTATCTATAGTCCATGCCCATATTGACTATATTTAGCGCAAATTGTGGTGTGTCCACATGGATGGGATAATTTTTACCTTCACTAGTGTGAAGAGAGCCTTTACAACACATGATGAACTTACTCATAGGAGGGTTCAGCTGATCACTAACTTGTTGGCCTGCCTTAACCTCGAAGGAGTTGATGTGGAGAGTCTCAGCAAACCCATAGTGGTGGACCGGTATGCGGATTTTTTCCATGATCATGTTCAAGGTCTACCTCCACACATAGAGGTGGACATCTATATTGACCTATACCTCGGGATGACACTGATATCTACACAAGCGTATCGGATGGCTCTCGCAGAGCTTCGAGAGCTATTGGTACAACAAGAGGACTTGTAGTGGAAGGAATTCATTTGGCCTAGTGTTTCTCCCTAGCAGCCCTGATTCTATTTTCCAAGAAGGAGAATGGAATCATGAGGCTTTTTTCGACTACCTTTTTCTGAATTAGGTGACCGTGAAGAACAAGTACCCACTCTTGAGGATTGATGACCATTTTAATCAGATAAAGGGAGCATGGTGATTCTCTGATATAGGCCTTAGGTCAGGCTATCACAATCTCAGAGTTCAAGATAAGGATGTGTAGAAGACAGCCTTCAGGTTTCGGTACGACCATTATGATTTCTTGGTTATGACATTTAGTGTAACCAACTCTCTAGCAGTGTTCATGGGACTTATGAATAGGGTCTTCAAGACATACCTCGATCTCTTGGTCATATTCTTCATCGACAACATTTTGATCTACTCGACTACTGAGGAAGAGCATGCCTACCATTTTTAGGTAGTACTGGACACACTCTGAAAGCACCGGCTTTTTGGTAAGCTCTCGAAGTGCCAGTTTTGGATCCTAGAGGTATAATTTCTATGACATGTCATCTTGGAGGATGGGGTTGCAGTAGATCCAACAAAGATTGAGGCGGTACTTACTTGTGATCCACCCAGGAGTGTGATGTAGGTATGGATTTTCCATGATTTAGTTGGATAATACTGGAGATTCATTCCAAACTTCTCCAGAGTTGCAACACCACTATCATCCTTTATGAAGAAGGGGATACCCTTCATGTGGTCAGAGATATGCCTGTAGAGCATTCAGGAGCTGAGACAGAGGCTGACTAGTTCCCCCATCATGAGACTTCTAGAGGAAGTCATAGGTTACATAGTCTACTACGATGCATCAGGGACATGACTCGAGTGTTTCCTAATGTAGGAGCGAGTTGTGATCGCATACAATTCTCGATAGCTGAGAAATCATGAGCAGAACTACGCTACCCATGACCTAGAGTTATTAGTAGTGGTCTTCACCTTGATGAAGTGGCGACACTATCTAATGGGCGGGCATTTTACCATGAACTCTAATCAGAAGAGTCTTAGGTATATCTTCTCTCAGAAGGACCTGAACCTGTGACAGCGAAGTTGGCTTGAGATCCTTCAGGACTATGACTTTGAGATAGTCTATACTCCAAGGAATAGGAACGTTGTTGCAGATGCACTATGTAAGAGTTCTGGTATACAACTGTTAGGTGAAGCAACAGAGCAACTAGCCGCTTTGAAGATATCCTTTGTGGATAGAGATTGATCAACTTTCCTACAGTCTCTCATAGTCACACCCCCACTCCTTCAGTGATTCAGGGAGGCATAGTGCACGAACGCCGACTGTGAGACACGACATGCTCAGATATCCACAGGGTAGGCACCTGATGGATTTTATGAAGATGGGGAGTACGCCATCCTCTTCATAAGATGTACTATGGTGAGAATGTCACTTTATAAAGAAGTTTTAAAGGAGTTACACACATCCCCCTTAGCGGTACATCTAGGAGTGGTGAAGATGTACCCGGATCTCCGGCAGCAGTAGTGGTGGCTAGGGATGATGAAGGAAGTTGCAGAGTTTGTCTCTCGATGCCTCACTTGTCATAAATTGAAGTCAGAGAACTAGGTACCAGCAGGCTTGGTTCAGCCTTTAGAGGTCCTATAGTGGAAGTGGGATGGGATATCCCTGGACTTCGTGACAAGACTTCCATGTACATCTAAGAATCATGCCTTGATTTGGGTGATCGTTGACCAACTCACCAAGTCGACCCACTTCCTACCGATCAGATAGCAGGGTTTAGTAGAGAGCACGGGACAGCTTTATGTGAATCATATTTTGCGGCTACATGAAGTAACTTCTTCTATTGTCTCCGATTGTGACACACAGTTTACGTCCTGGCTATCGAAGGGGTTGGAGGAGGCTTTCAGGAGACAGATTCGCCTGAGCACCGCCTTCCATCCTCAGATTGACGGCTAGACTGAGCAGACCATTCAGACCCTCGAGGATATTCTCTATGCTTGTGTCCTCAACTTCGGTCGTAGCTGGGAAGATCACTTACCCTTGGAGGACTTTTCATACAACAAAATTTATAACTCCACCATTGGGACGACACCTTTTTAGGCATTATAAGGGAAGCCTTTAAGATCACCCTTGTGCTGGACTGACCGTAGAGATTCAGCACTAGTGGGACCAAAGATGGTACGAGCTATAGCGGAGAGGGTGCAGATCATCCAGGAGTGGATGACGACTCCACAGAGCAGGCAAAAGTCTTATGCTAATAGGAGATGGAGGCCTCTGGAGTTCGAGTATGGAAACCACTTATTTCTATGGGTCTCACCTCAACGAGGACTATGAAGATTTCACTGAGACGGAAAGTTATCTCTAAGATTCATTGGACCATTTCATATCCTTAGTAGAGTTGGAGAGGTGGCATACCGCTTAGCTCTTCCATCTCAGTTGCATCGGGTGCATGACGTCTTTCATGTACCCCATATGAGAAGATACATGCATGACCCTTCTCACATCATCGACCATGGAGAGCTAGACGTCGACTATTGGGAGACTTTTACGGAGGTTCTAGTTGAGATTGAGGATCAACAGAAGTGGGTCCAACATGGATAGTCGATACCTCTGGTGCGTGTTCGCTGGTAGCACAGGAACCTCCATGAAGGAACATGGGAGCATGAGGCTCAGATGCATGCTCAGTACCCCCACTTATACGTTTAGATAGATTTGTAGCATACAGGGATGTTTAGCCTGATGGTGGTCAGAATGTAAAGACCCAGAAATTCCCTGGAAAAGTTTTCCTTAAATACATGGGAATTTTTCGAGTCCTCAAAAATTTATGTCACGTGATTCTGAGGCCCGGTGTGCTCAGTATCAATTTTTGATGTTTTGTTCGGGTATGTTCAGAAAACGTACAAGTGGTTTTTTATAACTTTTGAACTGGTTCTCGGAATTGAAATATGACGTCACCATTGAACTCGCAACACCAGTTTATACTGAAGAAGAATTTCCTCTCGACGATAATTGGCTGAGAATAAAAGTTAGTTTTTGGGGTTTTAATGAATGAATTATATAAAAATAATTTTGTAGCTTTATTTTTATTTGGTTGGTTGAAGCCTCCATGTGGACGTTAGTGGTGGGGACCACCACACCTTGACCTACGATTAGTCGTTATGGTGGTGGGGCCCACACGATCCTAACCTCCTCTTCATGTTAAATATGGTGGGGACCACCTGAGGTTAAACCTCTTGAACTCCTGATTAATTGGGCAAAACCTCTTGATCTCCCCACTTAACGGTGCCACAACACCTCTACATTAAGGATTCCAACACACCAAATTAATGGTTCCAAATCCCCCCCATTAATTTTTAATGTGACAACCAGGTTTTATGTTTTTATTTTTTTTGAATTCTTGAAAACCAAATAATAGATATTATAATTTATTATTTGGCACAACTTATCACATGGGTGATTTGAGAGGAGGATTATTGGGAGAAACCTCCCCACAAAGAACAATGAACGAAGAATGTGTTCTTCCAACGAAGAACGCCGGCAATGATCTCCTTCGTCCTTCATCCCCGGAACCTACCGATGTGTACCATCTTCCACAACCGACCATTCCTCTGCATCATCATCAACAAGCTGACACCGCTCGAGATAGGAAGTGTGCGGTGAACACGACGAACGACAATCTCCTTCGTCTTCCTTCCAAGACTTCAACTTCTAATAATGAACAAAGGAAGGGCGCTTATTTGTCTAATATTTATTTCCTTGTTTTATTCTTCGGTCGGAAAAGAATAGTTACGCTGGTTGTAAAAATTGAATTTCATCTTTATTTTTACTTGATGAGCCAAATGTTACCACCATAAACGTGGAGGGTGCAGTGCAAACCAACATGGCCCAACCCCTCTGTTGTCCTTTTTATAATGAACTTCGGCATGACGACGAAGCATCGTGGCGACGAAGGCGGCAAAGACAATGGCTGCGCTACCCACGACCTCTGTGATCCGTTCCGCCCCCGCGGCGTCCCATGCAGCCACCGGTCGAACCGACCCCAGCCGAGCCCCCGCCTGTCGCGCTGCTCACCGAGCTGAGCCGGCCCGGGCCCCACCGGCCTGCCAGGCCGCCCGCCGGCCCACATGCCGGCCAGCCCAACTGCCTGCCCAGCCTGCCCATGCCCCACCGGCCTGCCCGCCGGCCTGCCCGTCCACCTCCTAGCCTCCTGGCCTTCCCCTCCGCCTCTTGTGCTCCTGAATGAAACGGGACAGCCCACGTGCCCTACGCACCTCATGCCGCCTGAACCGCGCCCCATGCGGCACTGGCTGAACCTTCCTCGGGCATTTCGGCCAAGACGCTGAGCCACACCCCATGTGCGCCTGGATAAGCTGGCCTTCCGCACCCCTCTCGGTGCTTCCGGGCCGAACCACCCTTACACCGACGCGTGACGAGTCCGCACCTTTGCGACTGGTCTGCACCCCCCGCACAAGTCACGGCCTTCGCGGCATACTAGGTTGGGCTTAGCGGCCCTTTCCAGATCCATCGGGTCAGGCAGGGTCAACCCAGACTGGGTCGGCCCAAACTGGGTAAGGACGAGTCGGTCAGACTGCGTCGGACCAGACATGGGTCCACCTCGACCCATTTACGCTCCTTCAACGATATCTTTGGCACCAGACGTCAGTTTGACGAACTATCAGTGGAACTGGTAATCATTGATCTTGACGCTCTCTTTCAGTATACCCCACTGGAGTTTGGGGTATAGTTGAGTTATGTTCAGGTTAGATCGTGCATGAATCCAACCAGGCCCCAGGACTAAAAGCCTAATAACTGACAGACTGGACGTCCAATTGACGTGTCTTATTTTGCGTTGAGACCGCTATGATGCGGTGGAACTTCGGGATATTTCTTTGTGGGAATTCATCAATGTTAATGTATCAAGACTTTGCTTAAGGAGTGGATCCTCTTGGAATCAATTGTGGTTGTGCGGAAACCCTATTGATGGCTACGCTCTGACTACTATTCTTGGATCCAATGTGGGTTTGATAGCTCTGAATACTGTTCGTGGATCCTGTGTGGGTTTGATAGCTCTAACTACTGTTCCCGGATTCTATGTGGGTTTGACAGCTCTAACTACTGATTCTGGATCCTGTTTGGGTTGGATAGCACTGTTTACTATTCCTAGATCATGTGTGGGTTCATCAATTCTGATTTATGTACCAGGATCCTATGTGGGTTTGATTTAATAAAAGATTTAGTGGCTACATCTAATCATCTCAAACTCTCAAAAAAAGATGTATACATGTGTGAGCTGAGTCAGTAACATTGTGTTTTCCTCATGATTGATATGGATTACATGATAACTTAGTTATATGTATGGGAATATACCTATGTGGGGTTAACTGCTGATTTCATACCTTGTGGGTTATCCTTGTTTGATTTTGTGAGACCTTGAGGGTCTTAGTGTCCCTACTAAGTATCATTATACTCACCCCTGCACAGCCTATTCCCGCACCTCGTTGTGTTGGATGCAGATGATGGACAGCGCTGACCGAGGCTGAGTGTACCAGGACTAGACGGTACCCGGAGGTAGAACACATGGCGTGACGGTACATGGAAGTGATGGACAGACGTGGAGTGTTGTGGAGGAAACTTGTACCTAGACTTCAATTAGGATTTCTAGATGAACGATCTAGGAGAAATTTTCCCTTTTTCAAGAATTTGTACTTTCATTTTCTTGTACTTTACAGTTTGTCTTGTATTTCCTGCCCCTTTTACTTTTTAGCACACATTTTTTATATTGTTTTACCCAGTTTTTTGATTCCATATTGTTCTCTATTGGGTGAGTTTTTAGGATATAAACTCATTTCCATCCCAGTTTTAGGGATTTACTCCTTTCGTGCTAGTCATCAGCCCCTGGCCTATGGAAGGCGGGCATGGGGTAGTCACAGTACGGGCCCTAGTGGGCAGGTCATGATAGGTTTACCATGTATGTCCAAGGGACACAATTACATATGGGTGATCATTTAGTGACTCACATGTCCTCCCAATTCCTAGCTATCGAAGAGAAGAATTTTTTAGAGATCATGGGATGAAAATACATATAAGAGATAGATTGAATCCATGGAGTTCCATAGACAACTATTTCTGAGCATAATCCTCACTTTACATCTTAGTTTTGGAAGGGATTACAGGTGGTGTTTCAGACCCAGTTACTCTTGAGCATAGTGTTTCACCCAGAAATAGATGACAAGACTATATAGACCATTTGGGTTCTAGAGGAAATAATGCTGGCTTTCCTATTAGTCTTTGGACATAGTTGGGAGGATATACTACAACCAATGGAGTCTACATGATCTAATAGAAACCATTCCACCATTGGTATGACACCATTCAAGGCATTGTCAGGGTGATCCTGTAGGTCAACACTTTTTGGAATGAACTAGAAGAGTCAACACTCATAGGCCCTGAGTAGGTGTGAGATACTATAGAAATGGATAAAATCTTAAAGAGTAGATGAACACTAAATGGAGCTATCAGATGTCTTATGCTGATAGGCAATTGAGGCCCCATGAGTTCGGGGAAGGAGACCATGTCTTCCATCGGGTTTCACCTTGTTGGGGATTATAGAGTTTTGGCTAGAGTGGAAAGATATCTCTATGGTTTATCAACCCATTCTAGATAACACATATAATTGGTGACGTGGAACACTAGTTGGATTGACCTCCATAGTTAGACCATGTAAATGATGTCTTCCATGTGTTGTTGGTGAGGAGGTACGTTCATGAACAATTGTACATTATTAATTGGATAGAGGATAATGTCAAGGAAGGATAGACCATTGGTGAGTACCCAGTGGAGATAAAGGATTGAATAGAGATCATCAATTGGGGATGATCTATTCTTTTGGTGTGCATTCAATGGTAGCCTGAGAATTTCCAGTAAAGCACATGGGAGGGGTAGGTTCAGATTTATGCTTAGTACCCCCATTTATTTGAGTAGCCTGTGATTAGGATTCCCATTAACATAAACACCAAATGCAGGGAGAATGTAACATCACGTATTATCTTTAGTTTTTTAGATATTATATGGATACTTTTGAGACTATACACTACTACATCATGAGATTATGAGGCATGGTGTCCCCGAAAAAAATGATAGAATAATATTTAAATATTTAATATCATTCGCATTTGGGTTTCTTGGGAAAGTGGAATAACTACTAATAATGTTCTTATATAAAAAAATATTTGGGAACCATTGAGTTCAGAATAGAAAATTTACCATAGGCAAGACATTAATTTGGTTAGTGTGGGATGTTTTTGAAAAATCCGTCATGGGTGTAAAACGAATAAAATAATTAGATTATTTTATTTGACCATCCAACATGTTCTTTATGTTTATCCTTATGTCAGAATTCTATGGTTAGCTACCAAACCTTTGATCTTTTGGATGATTTTTGGGAGAAAGATCTCTTGGAATCCTTTTTATTAATGACAATAGATCGATGATCGATGATCATCACACATCGATTTTGAACGATCATTCAAATGAATGAAACACAACCTTGTTATTTATTAGTGATCGATCCAAAAAAGGGTATGGTTTATGATTTAATTGTTTTATTCCCCATTAGTTATTTGGGCAATGAATATGAATCAATAAATGAATAGATTGACTCATGGATCAAGAAAATTGTTCGAAAATATTTATTCCCTGAGTGTTGTTTGATATAGTTTTCTAACCCAAATACCCCATTTTTTATCATTGTACAAGAATGATTTTCACGTTTAGATAAACCTTTGTTATTGTTTCTTTATCCATCTATTCACAGCATTCTACATTGTGGGATATATGTTGTTCCAGTTTAATGTTTTTTGGTGGTTCACAACATGATAATACCCCCTTATTTAAGGAAACTTGGCTACTCAGGATTGATCTGTGTAGATTGGGACCCAAAAAGATCTGATCAATGATTGTTTCAATTTTTTGGCACTAGAGGTGGTGTGGTGGCCCTCATAAGGGAGCATTGGGACAGGGTAGTGGTGGGCAGTGGTTGGAGGTGGTGCACGATGGCGGGTAGTGGTAGTCTGTGTGTGGGTGGTGGAGCTTTGTGTGGTCAGGATCAGCACCAGAAGATATGGGGTAAGGTCGGTATTGGTAGTGGTAGAAGATCAATGGATATAAGAGATATGGGAGTAGTGACAGGCACAAATCCAGTAAGGTCAGCGAGTTAGATTTCGGTCAGATCAATGGGTCTGATTAAGGGTCAGTTGAGTTAGTTAGATTCAGGTTGTTTTGAACTCATGTCATATATGGGGAAACCTGGGTGGATCCTCATTGTGTTCAACTATGACGATCGACCATAGAGATATGGTAGATCATGATATCATTGGTGCAGTGACCGAACATCCAGTCTACAGGTGGTCGACCATAGTGTTCGTTCAGTACAATAGGTGGACCAATCACAATAGTTAGTCTATGGGTGGGAAGTCCACGCGGTAGGTGGAGCAACTGCATAGATATGTGGACCGACCATGGTGGTTAGTACGCATGCCCAGGAAAGTCTACATGCAGCATCTCTAGTGCAAGGTTAAAATCCAGAGTTTGTGAGACTCTTCTTTTTCTTAGTTCAGACTAGTATAAACTGAGGGAATTCCTTTGGTCCTTTCATCGAGGATAAAATGTTATAATATATGCACATCAGTTGTTTTTAATCCCTTATAGAGGCCGAATCTCAAATAGGATTGTGGTATCCCTCTGCAAGACTGAAGTAAAATCCTTTATCATCTATAGTAGAGATTATAGAATCATCAGTTCCTCCTTGATTACGGAATTAATCATCTATATATAAGGCCACATTAGTAGGGTTTATGTAATTGTTTTCATTTTATCACTTACGTGGCAGGTTGATCCAGATTGGGTTTGTTGTGTCCCCCATCAGTTCGAGGCATAAGCCCCTCTATATGTATCATAGTCTCCTCAAACCAGTGCATTCTCTTTGGGTAGGTCCCAAATGTAATAAAAATAATTTTCAAGTTTCATTGAGGATATCATGAATCTTGGGGTGGGATCTCACAAAATGGGAATCTCTTGGAACTAAATACTATAGCCGAAAGATGGTTATGACCACCTGATGGCATGGAGTCTCTCTAAAGTATATCTGGGTTTTGTTTACTTCATGGAAATTTTATGTTGTGTTACCTCTTATACTGTGTTTACTATACATGGTGCTTCATGTTTAGTGTTTTTGGGGTGACTCACGGTGTGTTGTTATACTCACCCCTACAGGGGATTTTCTTGCACATGTCATTTCTTGTACTGACAATGGCCCTTTTTATAGTGTCTAGTATGATTAGGAGTTAGTGGAGAATTATTGGAGTTAGGAAGACTATGGTGTTTAGCAAGAGTGTACCTATGAAGTATTTCTTACTATTGAAGCAGGTTGGACTTCAACTTCTTTTGTTAGACATCTATTATAGAATCGTTGTGGTGGGATTGTATTTGGGACTATTCACTTTTCTATTATTTCAGGTTGCACTATGGTTGTGGGATATTAGTTGTATGGTTTCATTTAATCAGTGTTTTTTACATTTCCCCAATGTGTGTCTTAGATTTTTTTTGTACATTTACTTTAGACTAATGACTCATATTTTTATTAAATTCATACTCAGTGCTAGTAAATAGCCCATAACCTATTGGAGGTGGGATTGGGGTAGTCATGGCTTGGGCCCCTTAGGTATGTGTCATGAAAATGATAGACATTGATGAAAACCACATGATCTAGAGATCATTATTTAGAAGATTTATTAATGGGTATTTATTTGATTTGAGTGACCATCAAGGGAATTTCCATGATCCAATTTTATAGAAAATATATTAGAGAAATGTATAAATTATCATCCCTTGAAGAGTTTCACATTTAAATTTACTAGGAATATGTAAAATTAGTGGGATAATTACTTTTTATTATTGATTTTGAGGGAATAAAATAAAATTCATAATAAGAATGTGTTGAGTCATATGATTCATCTATATAATATTTTTTAAAATCAAAATAAACAAAATTCTTATTTTTTATCTTTCTTTAAGTTATTATAATTTTTTATT